>JBBDGP010002212.1:600000-955042 GCA_037952835.1 Lithobates septentrionalis | reverse complement strand
GATTTTGTTGTCTGAATGTCCGAACAAAGTCCGACCGTGTGTACGGGGCATTAGAGTTGCTACATTCACCCGGACAGTCCGGATTTGGAATCATGGACCAGCGTGGTTACTGGCTGCACTTGTCTAATCCGAGATTGTGTGCTACACTCTCTTTCACGCTGCAGAAAGCCAGCACTAACAATTACCCCCCCCCCCCACACACAGACGGGAGAGGAGAGAGGGCTTGATCTTCTCCTCTTCCTCCCGCCCCTACCCCTCTGTGTCTGCCCACACTCCAATCCCCGGCGCTGTACCTCAGAAAAGGAAAGTGGGGGCCGGAAATTTGAAGTCCAGCAGCCTCAGATACATCTGGATAAGAGGTGCTGACTGCCAAGGGGTGAGTGAGCTCACCATCCATCCCTGTCTGTGACTGAAGTCTCCCCCCTTCTCTCTCCTGTCTCTGAGTGAGTACACTAAGGTAAATCAGGGTTCTCAGAGCACCCCTTACATCAATGTTCCCTTTTACACCAGAAGCCACAGTGTTCCCCCTTATATCAGAGTCCCCAGAGTTCTCCCTTACAGTGAAAGATAACTCTGCAAGTGGATTCAGATGTAAAAGGGGAACTCTGTGGACTCTGATGTAAAGGGGGACTCTTGTTGTTAACTTCATATCATTAGAAATGTTACTTAATTGCAAAATATATGTATAGTTTATACTAAAAAAAAAAAATAATATATATTGCTGTGTGCCGCTAAAGTGTTCGGGTTTGACTTGAAGAAAAGGTGACAACCCAAATCGCACTGCATTCTGCGAATCAATTTGGGGGTGACGTTAACTTTGCATTGACCCCCACAGAAGTACACAGAGAGCAGTGTTCCCGCATACAGAAATTGCAGTTTTCGCACCGGTGTGAACCGAGCCTAATATTGGCTTTTGGAATTTACAAATGCAGCAATTTAGAATTTGGATGAAAGGTTTAGCGCTGGAAAACACTTTTTGATAGATAAAAAGTGCATTTTATATACAACTATATAGATCAGACCAAAACGGGGACAAATGAGGAGGAATGAGGGACATTGCTCCAAATCGGGGACAGTTGGGAGCTATGAGCATTACAATATGACATGTGGAGCAATTGTATACGCTATATTAACTTTTTTTTTTTTTTTTTTCTATTTTTTTCCCACAAAAGTGGAGTTACCCTTAAGTGACATCTCTTCAATCAATCAGAAGCTGAATCTGAGCTCCAGGATACCACTTCCGCACCGCCCACCGTCGTTATACGTCGGTACTTTGAAGAGGAATATCTTTTTTTTATTTTTTTATTTTTTTTTTTTTTTTTATAGCAGCAACTAGCTACTATAACTGTATCCTCTTCTTCGCCTGGCGGTCTGGTTTCCAATAATGGTGGTCTCTGCGGCTGATTTGCCACAAGATCACTTTTATTGGCGGTGGGAGAGGGCCCCTCCCTCCCACCCCGCTCTGGTGCCCTCTGCCGCTTACCCAGAGCCGTCGGCAGAGGCGATTGGGTCCTGTGTAGCATGGAGATGAGTGAGGGGAAGATGGCCCCCACCCGTCTCCATATCATTGCAGGGCTGAAGCAACGTCATAACGTCACTTCCGCCCATAGCTCTTAAAGGGCCATTTTTTTTCAATTGCATTTTAGTGTAAATATTAAATCTGAGGTCTTTTTTGACCCCAGATCTCATATTTAAGAGGTCCTGTCATGCTTTTTTTCTATTACAAGGGATGTTTATATTCCTTGTAATAGGAATAAAAGTGGCACAATTTAAAAAAAAAAAAAAAAAAAAAGAACAGTGTAAAAAAAAAAAAATGGTTAAATAAATAAGAAGAAATTTTTTTTAAACGCGCCCCGTCCCGCCGAGCTCGTATGCAGAAGCAAACGCATACGTGAGTAGCGCCCGCATATGAAAACGGTGGTCAAACCACACATGTGAGGTATCACTGCGATCATTAGAGCAAGAGCAATAATTCTAGTCCTAGACCCCCTCTGTGACTCAAAACATGCAACCTGTAGAATTTTTTTAAAGGTCGCCTATGGAGATTTTTAAGGGTAAAAGTTTGTCGCCATTCCACCAGCGGGCGCAATTTTGAAGCGTGACATGTTGGGTATCAATTTTCTCGGCGTAACATTATCTTTCACAATATATATATAAAAAAAATTGGGTTACCTTTTACTGTTTTATTTTTTAATTCAAAAAAGTGTATTTTTTCCAAAAAAAGTGCGCATGTAAGACCGCTGCGCAAACACGGTGTGACAGAAAGTATTGCAACAGCCACCATTTTATTCTCTAGGGTGTTAGAAAAAAAATGTATAATGTTTGGGGGTTCCAAGTAATTTTCTAGCAAAAAAAAACTGATTTTAACTTGTAAACAACAAATCTCAGAAAGAGGCTCGGTTCTTAAGTGGTTAAGTGACATCTCTTCAATCAATCAAAATCAGAAGCTGAATCTGAGCTCCAGGATAACCTGCCCTGCTCTGTGTACTTTAAAGCGTACGACATTCAATGTAGATGAGATCTGCTTCCTGTGAAACTGAAATTAGCACATTCCGATCTTCTCTCCACCCAAGTTCTCCATTTTGTTTCTGTGTTCAGATTCAGAACTCCCACGTCATCTCTTCATGTCTGATCTTTACGGTATGTTAACCCTATATAACAGAAGGAGTAGTACTTGGGGTGGGATGGATCATTCAGTGTGTATTAAGAGATTTGTAGGTGAATCTCTCTCTGTATTTGTGTCTGCTAACAGAACTGTTTTTCTGTTTGTTCTTTGTTCTTTTTTTTTACATATGGAGCAACTTTTGTATTTGCAGCCACATATAAGACACGTTAAGATTGTTAAATCATTTAGTACTATAAACATTGTTTTTGTACTGAATACAAAATCGTGGAAATTGTGTATAGTAGGAAGTCATAGAGAATCTTCATACTGCTACATTACATATTCTTATGTGTGATTTCTAGGAGGTGGGTTTTTTTTTTTTTTTTTTTTTTTTTTTTTTTAATATAGCGATCAAATAATTTATTGTATTATATTATGTCTGTGATGTTCTATTTATTAATAATAATAATAATATTTTTTTTATTCCCATGTTTACATATAAAATATATTTTGTATTATTGGTTAAACTGTCCATCGGTGAAAGAGTGAGCATCCCTCCAGGAGCAGATTTTGTTGCCGAGAGTTTCTTTGAAATCCAAAATTTACGCGTGAATGAAACTTTGTATGTTTAGCCATTTGACCTCTGGAAGATTTACCCCCCCTTAATTACCAGGCCATTTTTTTGCAATACGGCACTGCGTTATTTTAGCTGACAGCTGCGCGATCAGTCGACGTTGTACCCAAATAACATTTTTGTCTTTCTTTTTTTTTTTTTTTTTTGTAGTGTTTTTGATCCCCTCTGCGGTTCGGTTTTAATTTTTTTGCACTATAAACAATAGCCATATAATAATTAAAAGAAAACATTTTTTTACTTTTCTGCAATTTAGGGTAATGTGTATCCTGCTACATGTTTTTCGTAAAGGGAAAAAAAAAATCCCAATAAGCCTCGGTTCACACTGGGACGACTTGTCAGGCGACCTAGTCACCTGACAAGTAGTGTACCGTTCTAAGCACTACAACATATCCAAAGCTAGGGTTCCTAGCACCAAATGGCCCCGAGATACGGGGCACCAAAGTCGGTTCAGAAAATGTCAAGCACTTTTCTGCAGTAGAGAATGACATTTTCCAAACCGAATTTGGGGCCCCGTATCTTGGGGCCACTTGGTGCTAGGAACCCCAGCTTTGGATATGTTGTAGTGCTAGTTCCACTGGGTTTGCACACCAAATTTGGCCCTGAGATATGGGTCCCAAAGTCGGTTCGGAAAATGTCATTCTCTGCTGCAGAAAAGTGCTTGACTCGAGTATAAGCTGAGGGGGGCATTTTCAGCACGAATAAATGTGCTGAAAAACTCGGCTTATACTGGAGTATATACGGTAGTAGGTGAGGTTGAAAAAAGACACAAGTCCATCAAGTCCAACCTATGTGTGTGATTATATGTCAGTATTACATTGTATATCCCTGTATGTTGCGGTCGCTCAGGTTCTTATCGAATATAGGTTTTAACTAGGGCTGCAACTAACGATTATTTTCATAATCGATTAATCGAAAAAATAATCGGATAAAATCATAAAAAAATCGTAATGTGCCATTTTTGCTATTCCTCCCGGGGACACCAATGACGGGGCGCTATTCCTCCCGGGGACACCAATGACGGGGCGCTATTCCTCCCGGGGACACCAATGACGGGGCGCTATTCCTCCCGGGGACACCAATGACGGGGCGCTATTCCTCCCGGGGACACCAATGACGGGGCGCTATTCCTCCCGGGGACACCAATGACGGGGCGCTATTCCTCCCGGGGACACCAATGACGGGGCGCTATTCCTCCCGGGGACACCAATGACGGGGCGCTATTCCTCCCGGGGACACCAATGACGGGGCGCTATTCCTCCCGGGGACACCAATGACGGGGCGCTATTCCTCCCGGGGACACCAATGACGGGGCGCTATTCCTCCCGGGGACACCAATGACGGGGCGCTATTCCTCCCGGGGACACCAATGACGGGGCGCTATTCCTCCCGGGAACACCAATGATGGGGCACTATCCCCCCGCCCCTCCCAGGGAACACCAATGGGGCACTATGTCTATTCCCTTCCCTCCCAGGAAAACCAGTGATGGGGCACTCCTCTCCCCAGGAATACTGTTAGGATGGGGCACTGGTCATAAAAATGTACTGTTTTTAATGTTAATAAAAAATATATTGATGCACTCCAATTTAAACTATTAACTTGTGTGATAACCATTATAATATACTATGCACAAATCCAAACATCAAAAAAAAAAAAATTATATAATTAGTTTTCCAGAAATATGATTAGTGAGAATGTGATAATTCCAATAATCGCCAATTACCACTTTAGTGAATAGTGCATGATAATATTAAATCATTTAAAAATAAAATGTGATAGGTTGCAAACATTTAAAAAAAAACTGACTGGGAGGAAGAGGAGGAAAGCAATTAAAAAAAATGGAATATTCCTCTATCAATATTCACCCATTAGTCCAATGGCAAATGCATTGAAAGGGTTAAGCTCAGTAAAGTTGGTATTCAGCCTGATAGTTAACCTCACAAACAAATAGCTTCAAAGTATCTTTTCCAGCTTGGTTTCACTTTCTTATCATCTCAATGTAAACAATTCATGTGAAGAGAAAATAAAGACACCATTGCACAATGATCAGATAAGGAACACAGCAGAGAGATGACCACAAAAAGATACACTCACATAGCCTGCAAGTGTTTAGGCATAAATGGAAAACAGTCAAGACACTGACAGCGTGACTCCCCCAGAGCTGCTGCTGCGGCTGTTCTCGTAACGGCAAAGCTTGTCACTGGCTCCTCCTATGTTTTTAATGTGTTTATTATTAGCCGCTAGCTTTCACAATGAATGTGCAACTCGGCAGCTCTGCTCTCCTCGTGGCTTCCCGCCCTCGCCTCTCTGTTCCTTCGAGGCAGCGGGCGGGGCTGAGAAGATCAGTGGGGATGACGTCGGTAAGCAGGAGGAGAGGCGTGCCGCGTACGTGCGGCGGCGCAGACGTGCCTGGTCACAAACGGCCACGCCGAGGACACAGGAGGGAGGATTTATTTAAACAGACTGACAGAAAAAAGGTGCAAACCAACTAATCGATAATGAAAATTGTTGTCAACGATTTTCATTATCGATTATTATCGATAATATCGATTAATCGTTTCAGCCCTAGTTTTAACCACTTAAGAACCGAGCCTCTTTCTGAGATTTGTTGTTTACAAGTTAACCACTTGCCGACCGCCGCACGACGATGTACGTCGACAGAGCGGCACGGGCAGGCAAAAGGGCGTACCCGTACGTCCCTGCCTGCCCGCGGGTGGGGGGTCCGATAGGACCCCCCCCCCGGTGCCTGCGGCGGTCGGAAAATGTCCCCCGGCGATCGGTGGTGAGGGGGAGGCCATCCATTCGTGGCCCCCCCCTCGCGATCGCTCCCAGCCAATGGGATCATTTCCCTGCCTCTGTATTGTACACAGAGGCAGAGGAAATGATGTCATCTCTCCTCGGCTCGGTATTTTCCGTTCCGGGCCGAGGAGAGAAGACTGAACTGTGAGTGCACAACACAAACACACACAGTAGAACATGCCAGGCACACATTACACCCCGATTTCACCCCCCCCCCCCCTGTCACAAACTGACACCAAGCAGGTTTTTTTTTTTTTTTTTTTTTTTCTGATTACTGCATAGTGTCAGTTTGTGACAGTTAGTGTGTTAGGGTAGTGAGTGTTAGGCCCCCTTTAGGTCTAGGATACCCCCCTAACCCCCCTAATAAAGTTTTAACCCCTTGATCACCCCCCGTCACCAGTGTTGCTAAGCGATCATTTTTCTGATCGCTGTATTAGTGTCGCTGGTGACGCTAGTTAGGGACGTAAATATTTAGGTTCGCCGTCAGCGTTTTATAGCGTTGGGGACCCCCATATACTATCTAATAAATGTTTTAACCCCTTGATTGCCCCCTAGTTAACCCTTTCACCACTGATCACCGTATAACCGTTACGGGTGACGCTGGTTAGTTTGTTTATTTTTTATAGTGTCAGGGCACCCGCCGTTTATTACCGAATAAAGGTTTAGCCCCCCGATCGCCCGGCGGTGATATGCGTCGCCCCAGGCAGCGTCAGATTAGCGCCAGTACCGCTAACACCCACGCACGCAGCATACGCCTCCCTTAGTGGTATAGTATCTATATGGATCAATATCTGATCCAATCAGATCTATACTAGCGTCCCCAGCAGTTTAGGGTTCCCGAAAACGCAGTGTTAGCGGGATCAGCCCAGATACCCGCTAGCACCTGCATTTTGCCCCTCCGCCCGGCCCAGCCCACCCAAGTGCAGTATCGATCGATCACTGTCACTTACAAAACACTAAACGCATAACTGCAGCGTTCGCAGAGTCAGGCCTGATCCCTGCGATCGCTAACAGTTTTTTTGGTAGCGTTTTGGTGAACTGGCAAGCACCAGCCCCAGGCAGCGTCAGGTTAGCGCCAGTACCGCTAACACCCACGCACGCAGCATACACCTCCCTTAGTGGTATAGTATCTGAACGGATCAATATCTGATCCGATCAGATCTATACTAGCGTCCCCAGCAGTTTAGGGTTCCCAAACACGCAGTGTTAGCGGGATCAGCCCAGATACCTGCTAGCACCTGCGTTTTTCCCGTCCGCCCAGCCCAGCCCACCCAAGTGCAGTATCAATCGATCACTGTCACTTACAAAACACTAAACGCATAACTGCAGCGTTCGGAGTCAGGCCTGATCCCTGCGATCGCTAACAGTTGTTTTGGTGAACTGGCAAGCACCAGCCCCAGGCAGCGTCAGATTGGCGCCAGTACCGCTAACACCCACGCACGCAGCATACGCCTCCCTTAGTGGTATAGTATCTGATCGGATCAATATCTGATCTGATCAGATCTATACTAGCGTCCCCAGCAGTTTAGGGTTCCCACAAACGCAGTGTTAGCGTGATCAGCCCAGATACCTGCTAGCACCTGCGTTTTGCCCCTCCCCCCGACCCAGCCCAGCCCACCCAAGTGCAGTATCGATCGATCACTGTCACTTACAAAACACTAAACGCATAACTGCAGCATTCGCAGAG
Source organism: Lithobates septentrionalis (assembly GCA_037952835.1). Classification (NCBI taxonomy): domain Eukaryota; kingdom Metazoa; phylum Chordata; class Amphibia; order Anura; family Ranidae; genus Lithobates; species Lithobates septentrionalis. Next base: position 947,319 of record JBBDGP010002212.1, on the reverse strand, counting down.
TCAGGCCTGATCCCTGCGATCGCTAACAGTTTTTTTGGTAGCGTTTTGGTGAACTGGCAAGCACCAGCGGCGTAGTACACCCCGGTCGTAGTCAAACCAGCACTGCAGTAACACTTGGTGACGTGGCGAGTCCCATAAGTGCAGTTCAAGCTGATGAGGTGGCAAGCACAAGTAGTGTCCCACTGCCACCAAGAAGACAAACACAGGCCCGTCGTGCCCATAGTGCCCTTCCTGCTGCATTCGCCAATCCTAATTGGGAACCCACCACTTCTGCAGCGCCCGTACTTCCCCCATTCACATCCCCAACCAAATGCAGTCGGCTGCATGAGAGGCATTTTTATGTCCTCCCGAGTACCCCTACCCAACGAACCCCCCCAAAAAAGATGTCATGTCTGCAGCAAGCGCGGATATAGACGTGACACCCGCTATTATTGTCCCTCCTGTCCTGACAATCCTGGTCTTTGCATTGGTGAATGTTTTGAACGCTACCATGCACTAGTTGACTATTAGCGTAGGGCACAGCATTGCACAGACTAGGCACACTTTCACAGGGTCTCCCAAGATGCCATCGCATTTTGAGAGACCCGAACCTGGAACCGGTTACAGTTATAAAAGTTAGTTACAAAAAAAAGTGTAAAAAAAAAAAAAAAAAAAACCATACAAAAATATAAAATAAAAAAAAAATAGTTGTCGTTTTATTGTTCTTTCTCTCTCTCTCTCTCTCTCTCTCTATTCTCTCTCTCTATTGTTCTGCTCTTTTTTACTGTATTCTATTCTGCAATGTTTTATTGTTATTATGTTTTATCATGTTTGCTTTTCAGGTATGCAATTTTTTATACCTTACCGTTTACTGTGCTTTATTGTTAACCATTTTTTTGTCTTCAGGTACGCCATTCACGACTTTGAGTGGTTATACCAGAATGATGCCTGCAGGTTTAGGTATCATCTTGGTATCATTCTTTTCAGCCAGCGGTCAGCTTTCATGTAAAAGCAATCCTAGCGGCTAATTAGCCTCTAGACTGCTTTTACAAGCAGTGGGAGGGAATGCCCCCCCCCCCCCCCCAACGTCTTCCGTGTTTTTCTCTGGCTCTCCTGTCTCAACAGGGAACCTGAGAATGCAGCCGGTGATTCAGCCAGCTGACCATGGAGCTGATCAGAGACCAGAGTGGCTCCAAACATCTCTATGGCCTAAGAAACCGGAAGCTACGAGCATTTTATGACTTGGATTTCGCCGGATGTAAACAGCGCCATTGGGAAATTGGGAAAGCATTTTATCACACCGATCTTGGTGTGGTCAGATGCTTTGAGGGCAGAGGAGAAATCTAGGGTCTAATAGACCCCAATTTTTGCAAAAAAAGAGTACCTGTCACTACCTATTGCTATGATAGGGGATATTTACATTCCCTGAGATAACAATAAAAATGATTTAAAAAAAAAAAAATGAAAGGAACAGTTTAAAAATAAGATAAAAAAATAATAATAATAAAGGAAAAAAAAAAAAACACCCCTGTCCCCCCTGCTCTCGTGCTAAGGCGAACGCAAGCGTCGGTCTGGCGTCAAATGTAAACAGCAATTGCACCATGCATGTGAGGTATCGCCGCGAAGGTCAGATCGAGGGCAGTAAGTTTAGCAGTAGACCTCCTCTGTAAATCTAAAGTGGTAACATGTAAAGGCTTTTAAAAATGTATTTAGTTTGTCGCCACTGCACGTTTGTGCGCAATTTTAAAGCATGTCATGTTTGGTATCCATGTACTCGGCCTAAGATCATCTTTTTTATTTCATCAAACATTTGGGCAATATAGTGTGTTTTAGTGCATTAAAATGTAAAAAAGTGTGTTTTTTCCCCAAAAAATGCGTTTGAAAAATCGCTGCGCAAATACTGTGTGAAAAAAAAAAAAATGAAACACCCACCATTTTAATCTGTAGGGCATTTGCTTTAAAAAAAATATATGTTTGGGGGTTCAAAGTAATTTTCTTGCAAAAAAAAATTATTTTTTTATGTAAATAATAAGTGTCAGAAAGGGCTTTGTCTTCAAGTGGTTAGAAGAGTGGGTGATGTGTGACATAAGCTTCTAAATGTTGTGCATAAAATGCCAGGACAGTTCAAAACCCCCCCAAATGACCCCATTTTGGAAAGTAGACACCCCAAGCTATTTGCTGAGAGGCATGTCGAGTCCATGGAATATTTTATATTGTGACACAAGTTGCGGGAAAGAGACAATTTTTTATTTTTATTTTTTTTTGCGCAAAGTTGTCACTAAATGATATATTGCTCAAACATGCCATGGGAATATGTGAAATTACACCCCAAAATACATTCTGTTGCTTCTCCTGAGTACGGGGATACCACATGTGTGAGACTTTTTGGGAGCCTAGCCGCGTACGGGACCCCGAAAACCAAGCACCGCCTTCAGGCTTTCTAAGGCCGTAAATTTTTGATTTCACTCTTCACCGCCTATCACAGTTTCGGAGGCCATGGAATGCCCAGGTGGCAAAAAAACCCCCCAAATGACCCCATTTTGGAAAGTAGACACCCCAAGCTATTTGATGAGAGGTATAGTGAGTATTTTGCAGACCTCACTTTTTGTCACAAAGTTTTGAAAATTGAAAAAAGAAAAAAAAAATTTTTTTTTCTCGTCTTTCTTTATTTTCAAAAACAAATGAGAGCTGCAAAATACTCACCATGCCTCTCAGAAAATAGCTTGGGGTGTCTACTTTCCAAAATGGGGTCATTTGGGGGGGGTTTGTGCCACCTGGGCATTCCATGGCCTCCGAAACTGTGATAGGCAGTGAGGAGTAAAATCAAAAATGTACGCCCTTAGAAATCCTGAAGGCGGTGATTGGTTTTCGGGGTCCTGTACGCGGCTAGGCTCCCAAAAAGTCCCACACATGTGGTATCCCCATACTCAGGAGAAGCAGCTAAATGTATTTTGGGGTGCAATTCCACATATGCCCATGGCCTGTGTGAGCAATATATCATTTAGTGACAACTTTTTGTAATTTTTTTTTTTTTTTGTCATTATTCAATCACTTGGGACAAAAAAAATGAATATTCAATGGGCTCAACATGCCTCTCAGCAAATTCCTTGGGGTGTCTACTTTCCAAAATGGGGTCATTTGTGGGGGTTTTGTACTGCCCTGCCATTTTAGCACCTCAAGAAACGACCTAGGCAGTCATAAATTAAAGGCTGTGTAAATTCCAGAAAATGTACCCTAGTTTGTAGACCAGGGGTCTCGAACTGGTGGCCCTCCAGCTGTTGCGGAACTACAAGTCCCATCATGCATCTGCCTGAGGGAGTCATGCTTGTAACTGTCAGCCTTGCAATGCCTCATGGGACTTGTAGTTTTGCAACAGCTGGAGGGCCACTAGTTTGAGACCCCTGTTGTAGACGCTATAACTTTTGCGCAAACCAATAAATATACACTTATTGACATTTTTTTCACCAAAGACATGTGGCCGAATACATTTTGGCCTAAATGTATGACTAAAATTGAGTTTATTGGATTTTTACTACAAAAAGTAGAAAATATCATTTTTTTTTCAAAATTTTCGTTCTTTTTCCGTGTATAGCGCAAAAAATAAAAACGGCAGAGGTGATCAAATACCATCAAAAGAAAGCTCTATTTGTGGGAAGAAAAGGACGCAAATTTCGTTTGGGTACAGCATTGCATGACCGCGCAATTAGCAGTTAAAGCGACGCAGTGCCGAATTGTAAAAAGTGCTCTGGTCAGGAAGGGGGTAAAACCTTCCGGGGCTGAAGTGGTTAAAAACCGTTTTTTTTTTTTTTTTTTGCTAGAAAATTACTTAGAACCCCCAATCAATCAGAAGCTGAATCTGAGCTCCAGGATACCACTTCCGCACCGCCCACCGTCGTTATACGTCGGTACTTTGAAGAGGGATATCCCTTTTTTTTTTTTTTTTTTTTTTTTTATAGCAGCAACTAGCTACTATAACCCCGGTATCCTCTTCTTCGCCTGGCGGTCTGGTTTCCAATAATGGTGGTCTCTGCGGCTGATTTGCCACAAGATCACTTTTATTGGCGGTGGGAGAGGGCCCCTCCCTCCCACCGCGCTCTGGTGCCCTCTGCCGCTTACCCAGAGCCGTCGGCAGAGGCGATTGGGTCCTGTGTAGCATGGAAATGAGTGAGGGGAAGATGGCCCCCACCCGTCTCCATACTTCTGCCCATAGCTCTTAAAGGGCCATTTTTTTTCAATTGCATTTTAGTGTAAATATTAAATCTGAGGTCTTTTTGACCCCAGATCTCATATTTAAGAGGTCCTGTCATGCTTTTTTTTTATTACAAGGGATGTTTATATTCCTTGTAATAGGAATAAAACTATAATATATATATATATATATATATATATATATATATATATATATATATATATATATATATATATATATATATATATATATATATATATATATATATATATATATATATATATATATATATATAATTTTTTTCTTAACACCCTAGAGAATAAAATGGTGGTTGTTGCAATACTTTCTGTCACACCGTATTTGCGCAGCGCTCTTACAAGCGCACTTTTTTGGAAAAAATACACTTGTCTTATTTTTTACTTAAAAAAAAAAAAAAAAAAACGGTAAAGTTAGCCCAATTTTTTTTTTTTTTTTTTTTTTTTTTTTTTATATCTTGAAGGATAATGTTACGCCGAGTAAATTGATACCCAACATGTCACGCTTCAAAATTGTGCCCGCTCGTGGAATGGCGTCAAACTTTTACCCTTAAAAATCTCCATAGGTGACGTTTAACCACTTATGCCCTGGACCATTTGGTTGGCCAATGACTAGAGCACTTTTTGCGATTCGGCACTGCGTCACTTTAACTGACAATTGTACGTGTCGTGCGACATGGCTCCCTAACAAAATTTACGTCCTTTCTTTCTTTTTTTTTTTTTCCACACAAATAGAGCTTTCTTTTGGTGGTATTTGATCACCTCTGCGTTTTTTTTATTTTTTTTTTTATTTTTTGCGCTATAAACAAAAAAAAGTGACAATTTTGAAAGAAATGCATTATTTTTTACTTTTTGCTATAATATCCCCAAAAAATATATAAAAAAAACATTTTTTCCTCAGTTTAGGCCGATCGTATTCTTCTACATATTTTTGGTAAAAAAAAATCACAATAAGCATTTATTGATTGGTTTGCGCAAAAGTTATAGCGTCTACAAAATAGGGGATCGTTTTATGGCATTTTTATTAAAAATTTTTCTCGAATCGTCTTCCAGGGCAGCATCCGAGAGATAGGCTCCTCCCTAAAACAGGAAACACATTAGTTCACCATTATAAATTTCACAGTCTTACCTGTGTGCCTCAGTTGTTTTGTGTTTCCTCCGGACCCACAGGAGCTGCAAGAACGTTTGTTATTTTTTCACTTGTCTCTGTGCTTGTTGCAGGAGACCCCCTGCCAGCATCCCATACAGCCCAATGGGCCTTGGGAGGGTGAGCAGGAGCAGCACTGAGCAACTTTGCTCAAGCCTGAGATTTCACCCCTACTGAGGGGTCTGCAATCATCCCCCCAGGCTGCAGGAGGACTCTGTCATCACCCCCCATGCCGCTGCTCTAGGGCCTGCCATTCTGTGCTTGTTTAGCAGAGCATCCCCCTCACTTGCTTTCCGGGAAAACTGGTTCTCTAGGCTGCTGTGTCTAGGGCCCGCCAGGGGAGATACATCAGCATGTACTAGATGGCCGCCCCCCCCCCCTCGCCACCGCCGCCGCCACCACCGCAGCGACAGAGATTTCGACCAGGTAGGTTGGTTTTTACCTTCCATCTAGGTCCCTGGTGGTCGTGGCCAATACCCCAAGCCAGGCAACTGATCCGGGCCGGCCGCCCGCTCTCCGTAGTGGCGTCCTCGCTGCCATACAGGCCGCTACATGGAGCCTGGGGGTGTACCAAGATGGCGCCAGGAGAAGGAGGTTCCGTTTCCGGGTGGCGGCCATTTTCCCGTAGCCTATCTCCAGGAGGAAATAGAGCGGGACACCCAGGACATCCAGGGGCGGGAATTTAAAAAAAAAAAAAAAAAAAAAAAAAAGAAAAATAATAACAATAATTAGAATACAAATTAACTTTTGATGCCTGCCCTTCCTACCAGTATCCATGGAGGAGTATACCACAATGCAGCGGCATGTGCAGGTGTGTCCACCAACCTGCATGGGGTCAGCCGGGGGCGGGGCCGGAGCTTATGCAGGAAGCGGTTAAAAAGGCCCTCTAAGCAGAGGATCCTGGTGGCTGATCATGTCTGACGCTTCCCCACCCTGCCCTGCAGATCCTGCAAGTCAGGACAGCTCCAAGGTAAGCCAGAATACTCTTGAATTATCTCTGTCTTAACCTCTCTACAGAACTGCCTACCTACAGGCAGTCTTTGACCACCTGCCTCACGGGGATTTTTGTTTACTATGTTTGCTTCTAGGCAAAGACCCCTGAGGAAAGGAAGGTGAAAGGCAAAACATGTGCCTCATGCAGCCACAGGCTTTCCCCAGATTGGAAAAAGCCCCTATGTCAAAATTGCATAGACAAAATGGTGGCCAAAGAATCACAGGGATTTTTGAAAGACCTGCTCAATTCTTTTAAGAAAGAAATTCAGAGCACCATGGCGCCACTACGCTCAGCTATTGAAAAATTAGAAACGCCATCAAGTGTCGCTCAGGCCAGTATCCCATCTGCCAGCGGAACATACATTCCGAGGGATAACAAGGTACAGGCAGAACAAGAGATGGATTCAGATGAATCCGAGCAATCTGAATCGGAAGACGGTATCTGTTCAGACTCAGAGGAGGAAGATGACACTACAGACTGCAACCTGTTTCCCTCAGAGGATACAGATAGTCTTCTTAAAGCCATCACTGACACTCTAGGCATTAAGGCAGACAAATCGAGGAAAGCTGGAAGCCGCACACCGGTATAATGATGAATGCTTTATTTAAAAAGCTGAATCATGAAGAAACATAACAGCAGAAGCGTACAAAAGCAGCTGACGCGTTTCACACTACAATGAGTGCTTATTCATAGCTATGCTATGAATAAGCACTCATTGTAGTGTGAAACGCGTCAGCTGCTTTTGTACGCTTCTGCTGTTATGTTTCTTCATGATTCAGCTTTTTAAATAAAGCATTCATCATTTATACCGGTGTGCGGCTTCCAGCTTTCCTCGATTTGTCTGCCTCATCTTGCATCAGCCAGCACCTGGGACTCTTCCCTCTTGAAGGATAATACTACACTGGCTTTCATCTCCCCTGGTCTGCGCCTACCTGAGCGGTGGGACCCCTCTCTGCTTAGCTTGCTACTCTAGGCATTAAAGAACAGAAAACCGCAGAACTCACTATACACGACAGGATGTACAAGGGGCTACAGCCCAAGAAGCCAAGAACGTTTCCTGTACACCAAACCCTTAAAGACATAATCAAAAAAGAATGGGAAGACCCAGAGAAAAAACTTTTTATACCCGCCACAATCAAACGCAGATACCCGTTTGCGGAAGCAGACATCAAAACCTGGGCTAAATGCCCCAAGGTGGATGCCTCTCTGGCAAAAATTACGAACAAATCTGACTTGGCATTTGACGACGCAGGTACCCTAAGCGACCCCATGGACCAGAAAATAGAAGCCCTCCTTAAAAGGGCATGGGAAGCAGGGGCGGCAAACCTAAATCCGGCTATTGCCTCCACCTGCACAGCCCGAACCTTGCTAATCTGGTTAACCCAGCTGCAAGAACTACTGGAAAACGACACGCCCAGGGAAGAACTAATAAAAACCATCCCCACACTAACTAGAGCGGCAGCATTCTTTGCAGATGCTTCAGCAGAAACTGTCAGCATATCCTCTAGGACCACGGCACTACTGAACTCAGCCCGCAGAGCCCTGTGGTTGAAATCTTGGGGAGGGGATGCCCCTTCCAAGAACCGATTATGTGGGATCCCATTCACTGGAGACCTACTGTTTGGACCTAAACTAGAAACAGTCCTGGATAGGACTGCAGCAAAGAATAAGGGGTTCCCTCAAACCAAGAAGAAACAAGGGAAGGCGCCCTTTCGGCATTTCAAGAAATTTAACAAGCCAGGGGCAAAAAAGCGCTGGGGTCAACAAAACAAAGGCAAAGGTGAATTCATCCTCAAGCCTACTAACCAAAAGAACAAAAAACAATGACTGCCTTCAGGTGGGGGGCAGACTGGCGGCTTTTTCCCACCAATGGGAGGAGATAACGGAAAACAAATTCATATTGCGCACCATAGCGGACGGCTACGCAAAAGAATTCTCCACCCGCCTCCCAACCAAATGCCTAGCAACCATGCTACCAAAGGACAGCGATCAAGCAAAAGTTTTTTTAGAATCCCTGCAGAACCTGCTGGATCAGAAGGTGATTCGTCACGTTCCTCAAGAGGAGGAACAAAAGGGCTTCTATTCACATATCTTCGCAAAAAGAAAACCGTCAGGCAAACTAAGGCTGATACTAAACCTCAAACCACTCAACCGAGGGATAAAATACAAGAGATTCAGAATGGAATCTATCTATTCGATCAGGAACATCCTACCGCGGGAGACATTCATGGCAACACTAGACTTACAGGATGCCTACCTACATGTCCCTATAAGGGAGGATCACCAAAAGTTCCTGAGGTTCGCAATTCAGGGGCCAGCAGCTACTCTACACCTACAGTACACAGCTCTCCCCTTCGGAATCTCTTCGGCACCAAGAATATTCTCGAAAATAATGGCGGAAGCACTAAAAGGTCTGAGACAGCAGGGTATTGGAATAATACCATACTTAGACGACCTACATTTGTTTGCGGACTCGGCAGTAATCTTAGGTCATACTTGTGCGCAGGTTGTTTTCTATCTGCAAAACCTGGGATGGATCGTAAACTCAGAAAAATCTCAAATGACCCCAAGCCAGAGAGTGGTATACTTGGGATATGTGCTGGACTAGACTTTTCGTCCTTCTCCTTTGTTAGGAAAATTTTTGACAAATTACACAAGCGATTACCTCCCTGTTAAGGAATCATTCCACAACAATCGGGCACGGAATGTCCATACTAGGACTGATGACGTCTTCCATTCCAGCCATTACCTGGGCACAAATTCACATGCGACCCCTACAGAACTACATTCTGTCCCAGTGGGATGGCAGGCAAGCATCTCTAGACAAGTCCATTCCCGTCCCAGCCACAGTCAAACAAACACTCCACTGGTGGCTCAGCCCACTTCGGGTCATCGAGGGGCGCAGATGGGCTCAAGTCAATCCAGTCAGGATCACCACCGATGCAAGCGCCCTGGGATGGGGAGCCCACAGGGAAGGGCTGTACTCACAAGGGAAATGCACATCCAAATGGTCACAAGCCTCCTCAAACTTGAGAGAGCTGAAAGCTGTGGCGGAAGCGCTAAAAGCTTTCAAGCCAGCATTACAGGGGAGAGATGTAAAAGTACAATCAGACAACGCCACGACCATTGCATACCTAAACAGACAAGGTGTTACAATCAATCAATCCTACTATGGGCAGAAGCGAACACAAGATCGATATCTGGTATTTATCTGAAAGGAACAGACAATACATTGGCAGATTTCCTGGGCCGGAAAACGATAAAACAAACAGAATGGTCACTAAACCAAACAACCTTCATTCAAATCACTCAAAAGTGGGGAATACCCGAAGTAGACCTATTCACTTCCAGGGCAAATGCAAAATCTCCAATATTTTTCTCCCTGGACCCTACAGATGGCAACAGCGGGGTGGATGCTTTCAACCAAAACTGGAAATGGCATCTGTGCTATGCATTCCCTCCAACTGCCATAATCCCAAAGGTAATCCAAAAAATCAAGGCAGAGAAAACAACGGTGATACTAATAGCACCACACTGGCCCCAGAGAGCATGGTTCAGTCACTTGAAAAACCTCAGCATACAACCTCAGCTGACACTGACGGACCGCCCGGATCTACTGTCACAAGGCCCAGTCAACCACCCGAACCACAAAATCCTGAAGCTCTCAGCGTGGTTACTGAGAAGGTAAAACTCCAGAACAAAGGCCTGTCAGACAGGGTAATCAACACCATCTTAAACAGCAGAAAGCCGGTAACGAGAGCTATCTATGAGAAAATAAGGAAAAAATTTTGTTTCTTGGTACAAAGACAGACCAACCTCCAACGGTGGGATAATTCCAATAGTTTTGGACTTCCTACAAGATGGTGCAGACAACATATCGCCTAGTACCCTGAAGGTACAAGTTGCATCACTTTCCTCGGTCATGGATACTAGACTAGCGGAGGACCCGCTGATAAGACGATTCCTTATAGCACTTAAAAGATCTAAACCAGCCAAAATGTACAGAACTCCCACCTGGGACATGGGCACGGTACTTAAGGGCTTTCTTTCCCCTCCGTTTGAACCTATCGAGGATAGCTCAGACAAAAACCTCACGCTAAAAACTGCGCTCCTTCTGGCCCTAGTATCCGCCAGAAGAGTGAGTGAAATCCAAGCTCTGTCAACAATAGAACCATACTGTCTAATACATCTGGACAAGATAATTCTCTCTCCAGATCCGGCCTTTCTACCCAAGGTCTCTTCTACGTTCCACAGAACCCAAAACATCGTCATACCCTCACTTCCAACAACCATAGATAGTAGGAAAAGGGACATTTACAGTAAACTAGATGTAAGGAACACGCTCATAACGTATCTCGAAAGAACAAAGGAATGGCGTAGAACGACCTCCCTCTTCGTCCTCTATGCAGGAATCAACAGAGGGAAACAAGCTTCAAAAAGTACCATCAGCAGATGGATAAGGATGGCCATACAGATTACCTATAAGGCACAGAATCTCACTCCACCTAGTGAAATCAGAGCGCACACAACTAGAGCCTGGGCAACCTCGGTCGCAGAGAAAACAGGGGCAACTCCGGAGCAGATCTGCAGGGCAGCAACATGGTCGAGCTTCAGTACTTTCGCAAAGCACTACCGGATAGACCAGCTGTCTGACCAAGACCAAGCATTTGGTCGCAAAGTGCTCCAGTCTCTAACCCCATCCTAGTAAGTATTGCTTGATACATCCTCTCGGATGCTGCCCTGGAAGACGATTTGAGAAAACAGAGTTGGGTACCTGGTAACTCTTTTTCTAAGAAGTCTTCCAGGGCAGCACTAGTTCCCACCCTTGAAATGACAAATACCAGGTACAGCGGGGGAGCTTTCAGCTTACGGGGAATTCCTTCGGTGCTTTAACACAACTGAGGCACACAGGTAAGACTGTGAAATTTATAATGGTGGACTAATGTGTTTCCTGTTTTTAGGGAGGAGGAGCCTATCTTTCGGATGCTGCCCTGGAAGACTTCTTAGAAAAAGTTACCAGGTACCTAACTCCTTTTTTTTTTTTTTTTTTTTTTTTTTTTTTTTCTCGTGACACTTTTGGCGCTATTTTGGGACCATTCGCGTTTATACAACGATCAGTGCGATATAAATGCATTGATTACTGTGTAAATGTGATTGTCAGTGAAGGGGTTAACTAGGAGGGGGCGCTACAGGGATTAAGTGTGTCCTAGGGAGTGATTCTAACTGTGTAGGGAGGAGGGGCAACGTGTGACACATCACTGATCACCGCTGCCGATCAAAGGGAGCGGTGATCAGTGTCAGTATTACTAGGCAGAATGGGGAAATGCTTGTTTACATCAGCATTTCCCCGTTCTTCCTCTCCGTGAGACGATCGCGGGTATCATACTCACGGAGATCGCGGCAGGGTCATGTGCACATGCCGGCGAGCGCGACCACACGGCGGCAAATTTTGAGGGACGTACATGTATGCCCATTTGCCTCTCCGTGCCATTCTGCCGACGTAACTGTTCGTGCGGCGGTCGGCAAGTGGTTAAATTCTACAAGTTGCATGTTTTGCGTTACAGAGGAGGTCTTTTTATATGGGGGCGCTATTCGCGTATGCGTTTGCTTCTGCACGCAAGGTCGTCAGGACGGGACGCGTTTAAAAAAAAACTTTTCTTTTCTATTTATTTATTTTACACTTTTTTTTTTTTCACTGTTCTTTAAGAAAAAAAATGGTGTCACTTTTATTCCGATTACAAGGAATGTAAACATCCCTTGTAACAGAAAAAAAGCATGACCGGACCTCTTAAATATGAGATCTGGGGTCAAAAAGACCACACACAGCGAGGAGTGAAATCAAAAATGTATGCCCTTAGAAATCCTGAAGGTGGTGCTGGGTTTTCGGGGCCCCGTACGCGGCTAGGCTCCCAAAAAGTGCCACACATGTGGTATCCCCGTACTCAGGAGAAGCAGCTGAATGTATTTTGGGGTGCAATTCCACATATGCCCATGGCCTGTGTGAGCAATATATCATTTAGTGACAACTTTTTGTAAATTTTTTTTTTTTTTTTTTTTTTTGTCATTATTCAATCACTTGGGACAAAAAAAATAAGTATTCAATGGGCTCAACATGCCTCTCAGCAATTTCCTTGGGGTGTCTACTTTCCAAAATGGGGTCATTTGGGGGGGGTTTGTACTGCCCTGCCATTTTAGCACCTCAAGAAATGACATAGGCAGTCATAAACTAAAAGCTGTGTAAATTCCAGAAAATGTACCCTAGTTTGTAGACGCTATAACTTTTGCGCAAACCAATAAATATACGCTTATTGACATTTTTTTTTACCAAAGACATGTGGCCGAATACATTTTGGCCTAAATGTATGACTAAAATTTAGTTTATTGGATTTTTTTTATAACAAAAAGTAGAAAATATCATTTTTTTTTTCAAAATTTTCAGTCTTTTTCCGTTTATAGCGCAAAAAATAAAAACGGCAGAGGTGATCAAATACCATCAAAAGAAAGCTCTATTTGTGGGAAGAAAAGGACGCAAATTTCGTTTGGGTAGAGCATTGCATGACCGCGCAATTAGCAGTTAAAGCGACGCAGTGCCGAATTGTAAAAAGTGCTCTGGTCAGGAAGGGGGTAAATCCTTCCGGGGCTGAAGTGGTTAAAGTGAAAAAAAAAAGTGAAATATTCCTTTAAATATCGTACGTGGGGGGTGTCTATAGTATGCCTGTAAAGTGGCGTGTGTTTCCCGTGCTCAGAACAGTCCCTGCACAAAATGACATTTTTAAAGGAATAAAAGTCATTTAAAACTGCTTGCGGCTTTAATGTAATGTCGGGTCTCGGCAATATGGATGAAAATCAGTGAGACAAACGACATGGGTACCCCCCCCAGTCCATTACCAGGACCTTTGGGTCTTGTATGGATATTAAGGGGTACCCCGCACCCAAATTAAAAAAAGGAAAGGTGTGGGGCCCCCAGGCCCTATATACTCTGAACAGCAGTATACAGGCGGGGGAAACAAGACAGGGACTGTAGGTTGTTAAGTAGAATCTGTAATTTTGAACTGGTACATTTTTACGTGTTTAGCCCCAGCCAAAAAATCTATTTTAAGCTTTTTGGAAAACATAGGGAAGGGTTATCACCCCTGTGACATTTGTTTTGCTGTCTGTGCACCTCTTCAGAAGATTTCGCCTCACTTTCTGTCCCAATGACAAATATTTTTTGAAATTTGGGGTTTTTATTGAAACAAGGATTGCTGATAAAGCATCAGTGGAGAAGAGACACGTTTTTCCCATATTAACTCTTACAGGAGAGAATTTCCCTTCCTAGGGGTAGATTTCATCTCACTTCCTGTTGTCTACTTCCGTTTGCAAGTAGGAGTCATTTGTAAGTTGGATGTTTGAAAGTAGGGGCCTGCCCTATATACTCTACAGAAATGGGGGCCTTAGGTGTTGGTGTTGCCACAACACTGTAAGCCCTCACAGGGCCCTGCTGTGAAATATTAGATCAAGAATTGTAATTACATGCACCTGTTGAACAGGGGCAGAAAAATTGGGCCTTTGGTGGTGTTGCCACAACACTGTAAGTCCTCAGTTACTCTTGGTGGGAGCTGGAACGGGCCCTGCTGTGAAATATTAGATCAAGAATTGTAATTACATGTCCCTTTTTGAACAGGGGCAGAAAAATTGGGCCTTGGGCACTGGTGCCACAACACTGCAACCCCTCACAGATACTCTAGTTGGAGCGCATGAATGAGCCCTCCTGCAAAATATTGCATCAAAAATTGTAATTCCACTCCCCTGTTAAACAGGGGCTGAAAAATTGGGCCTTAGCCACTGGTGGCGGCGCCCAGAACCAAATATATTCTTACAAGCTATCAGCATTATCATTGAGAAAGAGAGGATAATTACTCAGTGTAACAGGATAGTCGCTTAGCATCAGCATAGGCAGTCTTGAAGGGATCTGACATTTAAAAAAAAAATATTCGGTTACATTAGCATCAGGTGCTTGGTAGCTGGTGGTGATCCAAGTCGATCGACTGAGTTGGTGGACAGGCGCACCCTGTGATCGGTTACAAAGCCTCCAGCAGCACTGAATGTGTGTTCCGAAAGAACGCTGGATGCAGGACAGGCCAGTAGCTCAATTGCATACTGTGCAAGCTCTGGTCAGTGATCCATCCTCAAGACCCAGTAACCCAGAGGATTTTCGGTGGGAAAGGTGTCCAAGTCAGATCTTGCCCCTAGGTATTCCTGCACCATGTAAAACAGACGCTGGCGATGGTTGCTGGAACCGATCATACCTTGGGGCTGCGGACTAAAAAATTGTCTGAACGCATCGGTCAGACGGCCACCTTCTCCACCGCTCCTTCTTTGACTGACCGAAGCTTCAGCAACATGTTGTCCAGGAACAGGAGTTTGTAACCTCCCAGTCTCTGGGAACGCATTGCACAGACCTTTCTGCAAGGCCTCCCGAAGATGTTTCATCCTCTGCTCCCTCTGTGACGGCAAGATAAGGTCCGCAACCTTACCCTTGTAACGTGGATCAAGGAGGGTTGCCAGCCAGTATTGATCCCTCTCCTTGATACCACGAATACGAGGATCCTTCTGCAGGCTTTGCAGGATCAGGGAGGCCAAGCAGCGTAGGATTGCTGAGGCATTCGGTCCGGAGTCCTCTGGGTCACTAAGGACGACCTGATCCGCAGCCAC
Source organism: Lithobates septentrionalis (assembly GCA_037952835.1). NCBI lineage: Eukaryota > Metazoa > Chordata > Amphibia > Anura > Ranidae > Lithobates > Lithobates septentrionalis. The sequence goes on along the minus strand of JBBDGP010002212.1, from coordinate 932,281 downwards.
CTCCTCCCAGCCACGTACAAGTGCATGGGTTTCTTGGGACTGTAAATGATCCCTTAAAGACTGCTGCTGATGCTGAGTGCCAGGCTCCACCTCCATGCTGACACAATCCTCCTCGTCCTCGTCCTCCTCGTCCTCTTCCTGTGTGACCGGCGGGCACGCAGGAACATTGTCTGAATAAAGGGGGCCTTGAGAGCTAAGGAAGTCCTCTTCCTGCCTCTGTTCTGCTTCAAGTGCCCTGTCCATTATTCCACGCAGCGTGTGCTCCAATAGGTGGACAAGGGGGACAGTGTCACTGATGCATGCACTGTCACTGCTCACCATCCTCGTGGCCTCCTCAAATGGTGACAGGACAGTGCATGCATCCCTGATCATGGCCCACTGGCGTGGGGAAAAAAAACAAGCTCCCCTGACCCTGTCCTGGTGCCATAGTCTCACAGGTACTCATTGATGGCCCTCTGCTGCGTGTGCAGCCGCTGCAGCATGGCCAACGTTGAGTTCCACCTGGTGGGCATGTCACAGATTAGGCGGTTCTTGGGCAGGTTAAATTCCCTTTTGGAGGTCAGCCAGCCGAGCACTGGCATTATATGACCTGCGGAAATGCACACACATTCCTGGCCTGCTTCAGGACATCCTGTAAGCCCGGGTACCTGGCTGCACCACTAAGTTTAAGGATGTGAGCCAAACAGGGCACATGGGTCAGTTGTCTCTGTCGGAGGGCTAAGAGGAGGTTGGTGCCATTGTCGCAAACCACCATACCTGCCTTAAGCTGGCATGGCATCAACCACCTCTGAACCTGCCCCTGCAGAGCTGACAGAATCTCTGCCCCAGTGTGGCTCCTGTCCCCAAGCATACCAGCTCAAGCACCGCATGGCATCTTTTTGCCTGCTGGTTCCGAAAAAAAATCCGCACAGGAAGAGGCCATGGAGGAAGAAGTTGAGGAGGGGATGGAGGAGAGAGTTGTGGCAGAATCACCACTAGTAGTATTTTGGAGGCGTGGTGGTGGAACAACCTCCAACACTACTGCACCCTGTCCTGCATCCTTCCCAGCTGCCAGAAGAGTCACCCAGTGCGCGGTGAAAGATGGGTAACGTCCCTGTCCATGCCTGCTGGACCATGAGTCAGTGGTAATATGCACCTTATCGCTGACCTCCCTGTCCAACGAGGCTAAGACATTGCCTTCCACATGCCGGTAGAGAGCCGGAATCGCCTTCCGTTAGAAAAAGTGGCGTTTGGGAACCTGCCACTGAGGAACCGCACATTCCACAAACTCACGAAAGGGGGCAGAGTCTACCAACTGAAAAGGCAGCAGTTGAAGTGCTAGCAAATTAGCCAAGCTAGCATTCAACCGCTGGGCATGTGGATGGCTGGGAACGAACTTCTTTCGGCGGTGCAGCAGCTGGGGCAGGGAAATTTGCCTGGTACAATCTGATGTCGGTGTACCGAAAGCAGATTGCCCACAAGTACTTGGCTGTGACACACCTAATTCTACACCTTTTATTCCTCTCAGTGCAGGTCTCAGAGAGGACTGAAGGTATAGCAGGGTTGGAGATCTCAGCTGATGAGGAGCAAATAGAGAGGTCCTCTTTGTTCTTTGGTGTGGGTCTTTTAGATACGCTTGCTAACGAACTGCATGGCAGGTCACCATATGTCTGGTCAAGCATGTGGTGCCCAAGCGGAAGATGTTTTGGCCACGCGAGATACGCTTGAGACATATGTTGCAAATAGCAGCGGTGCAATCTGAGTACTTGGCTGTGACACACCTAATTCTACATTGCAGGCAGCTGTAGTATTTACATGTTGGTGTGGTGCGCCCTATGCACAGTGTGCACCTAAAGCTACCTGAAGAAAATTGGTGGTGTTAGTCTGATCCTATTAGTACAGTACCGCAGGCAGCTGCAATATTTACAAATTAGTGTAGTACATCCTCTGCACAGTGTGCACCTAAAGCTACCTGAAGAAAATTGGTGGTGTTCTTCTGATCCTATTAGTATCGCAGGCAGCTGTAGTATTTACAAGTTAGTGTAGTGCGTCCTCTGCACAGTGTGCACCTAAAGCTACCTGAAGACAATTGCTGTTGTTCTGCTTCTATTAATACCACAGACAGGCAGCTACAGTATTTACAGTTATGCCCCGTACACACGGGCGGATTTTCAGACGGAAAATGTGTGATAGGACCTTGTTGTCGGAAATTCCGACAGTGTGTAGGCTCCATCACACATTTTCCATCGGATTTTCCGACACACAAAGTTTGAGAGCAGGCTATAAAATTTTCCCGACAACAAAATCCGTTGTCGGAATTTCCGATCGTGTGTACACAAATCCGACGCACAAAGTGCCACGCATGCTCAGAGTAAATAAAGAGATGAAAGCTATTGGCTACTGCCCCGTTTATAGTCCCGACGTACGTGTTTTACGTCACCGCATTCAGAATGATCCGATTTTCCGACAACTTTGTTTGACCGTGTGTATGCAAGACAAGTTTGAGCCGACACCCGTCGGAAAAAATTCTAGGATTTTGTTGTCGGAATGTCCGATCAATGTCCGAACGTGTGTACGGGGCATTAGTGTACTGTGTCCTCTGCACAGTGTGCACCTAAAGCTACCTGAAGACAATTGCTCTTGTTCTCATACTAATAATACTACAGGCAGGCAGTTGATTCTGCTAGCTGTAGTATCAGTATATATATACATCCCAGCTTTGTGTAGCTACATCTCATTGCAGGCCATTAGTATGTCTGGAAGGCCAACAAGGAGAGGCAGACAGTCACAAGCCAATAAAAGAGGGCAAGCAGGCTCTGTGTCTAGAGGCAACAGTGCTGGTCGTGGAGACGGTGCATCCTCATCAGCACGTGGCCGTGGGACACGCTTGTCCTTTTTTTCGGCAGCTGGCCGTGTTGAGCCGCAACATGCGGAAGACTTGGGAGTGGATGACCAAGCTGTTATCATCTACCTCATCCTCGCTCACCCAGGCTCAGGGTACTTTGTCTGGCAAAGCAGCTGCCAACGCGGCCTCTTCCCTCGGCTCAATGGCATCAGTCACTCCTTCCCTAGCCCCTCCATGTCCTCCTGAGGAGTCCCCCGAACTGTTTGACCACAGTGTTGGGTACATGCTCCAGGAGGATGCCCAGCGTTTTGAAGGCTCCGATGATGAGCCCAGAGAGAGGGGGTGCCCAAGAATGACAGCAATCTGGCAGTCATGTTCCTCCAGATGCAGCATACTGCCAGCTTTGCTCCAGTGATGAGGAGGGAGGGGATGATGAGGTCACTGACTCCATTTGGGTGCCTGATAGGAGAGGAGGAGGCACATCACCAACGAGGCAGGATGCCCTCCAGGGGCCAGCTTAAGGGCAGCACACCGACTGCATCACACCGCAGAGCTTTGCATGTGCAGGGCGCTGCTGTCTCTGCACGTTATTCCAAAAGTTCTTTGGTGTGGGCCTTTTTTGAGACAAGTGCATCAGATCCCACCGCTGCTATTTGCAACATGTTTTAAGAGTATCTCGCGTGGCCAAAACATCACCCGCTTGGGCACCACATGCTCGACCCAGACATATGTCGACCTGCCATGCAGTTCGTTGGCAAGCGCACCTAAAATACCCACACCAAAGGAACAAAGAGGACCTCTCCTTGCTCCTCATCAGCTGGGATCTCCAACCCCACTATACCTTCAGTCCTCAATGAGATCTGCACTGAGAGGAATGGACAAGGAGTGACTGATGCCATTGAGCCGAGGGAAGAGGCCGCGTTGGCAGCTGCTTTGCCAGTCAAAGTACCCTGAGCCTGGGTGAGCGAGGATGAGGTAGATGATAACAGCTTGGTCATCCACTCCCAAGTCTTCCGCATGTTGCGGCTCAACACGGCCAGCTGCCGAAAAAAAGGACAAGCGTGTCCCACGGCCACGTGCTGATGAGGATGCACCGTCTCCACGACCAGCACTGTTGCCTCTAGACACAGAGCCTGCTTGCCCTCTTTTATTGGCTTGTGACTGTCTGCCTCTCCTTGTTGGCCTTCCAGACATACTAATGGCCTGCAATGAGATGTAGCTACACAAAGCTGGGATGTATATATATACTGATACTGCAGCTAGCAGAATCAACTGCCTGCCTGTAATATTAGTATGAGAACAAGAGCAATTGTCTTCAGGTAGCGTCCTCTGCACAGTGTGCACACGTCGAAAAAAATCCATGGATTTTGTTGTCGGAATGCCCGATAGTGTGTACGGGAATAAGAGTTGTGAAAATTTGGAATAGACTGACTCCAGAGCTGGTTCAGGCAAGTTCAGTAGATTGCTTTAAAAAAGGTCTGGATTCTTTCCTAAATGTACATAATATAACTAGGTACTAACATTTATAGGTAAAGTTGATCCAGGGAAAATCTGATTGCCTCTCGGGGAATCGGGAAGGAATTTTTTCCCCTGCTGTAGCAAATTAAAGAATGCTTTGCTGGGGTTTTTTGCCTTCCTCTGGATCAACTGTGGGTGAAGGATTGTGTATATGAGATTTTATTATTTATTTAATTTTTTTTGGTTAAACTAGGTTTTTTCAACCTGCCTGACTAACTATATAACTATGTAAAATTAGAATATTACAGAAGACCAATAAAAAAAAAAAGTATTTTTAATACAGAAATGGCTTACTGAAAAGTATGTCCGTGTACAGTATAGTATGCACTATACAGGGGTCTCCAAACAACGGTACTCCAGCTGTTGCGGAACTACACGTCCCATGGGGCATTGTAAAACTCTGACATTCACAGAAATGACTAGACATGATGGGAATTTTAGTTCCTGAACAACTGGAGGGTCATAGTCTGGAGACACCTGCACTATTCCAGTACTTGGTTGGGGCTCCTTTTGCATGAATTACTGCATTGATGCGATGTGGCATGGAGGCAGCCTGTGGCACTGCTGAGGTGTTATGGAAGCCCAGGTTGCTTTCATAATGGCCTTCAGCCCGTCTGCAATGTTAGGTCTGGTGTCTCATCTTCCTCTTGACAATACCCCACAGATTCTCTATGGGGTTTAGGTAAGGGCAGTTTGCTGGCCAAGCAAGCACAGTGATACCATGACCATTAACCGCTTACAGACTGCAAGATTTGGCTGCATAATGGCATGGCATGCCATTTTTTTGCAATACAGCACTGGTTCAATTTAACTGACAATTGCGATGTGCGACATTGTACCCAAGCAAAATTTGCATCCTTTTTTGCCCACAAATAGAGCTTTCTTTTGGTGGTATTTGATTTAAAAAAACAATACTTTTTGCTATAATAAATATCCCCAAAAATGTTTTTAAAAAACAAATTTCTTCATCAGTTTAGGCCGATATGTATTCTATGTATTTTTGGTAGAAAGAAATCACAATAAGCGTATATTAATTGGTTTGTGCAAAAGTTATATCGTCTACAAACTATGGGAAAGATTTATGGCTTTATTTATTTTTTTTGTAATGGCAGTGATCTGCGATTTTTAGCGGTACTGCGACATTGCGGCGGACAGATTGGACACTTTTGACACATTTTGGGGACCATAGACATTTATACAGCGATCAGAGCTATCAAAATGCACTGATTACTGTGTAAATAACACTGGCAAGGAAGAGGTTAACACTAGGGGGCAATCAAGGGGTTAAATGTGTTCCCTAGTTAGTGTTTCTAACTGCATGGGGATAGGACTGACTGGGGAGGAGACATATCGTTGTTCCTACTTACTAGGAACAAACGATAAGTCTCCTCTCCCCTGGTAGAACAGGGATTTGTGTGTTTACACACAAAAAATCCCCGTTCTAGCTCAAGCTCTCGTTCCCGCAATTGCGAGTGGCTGGCGGCGATCGCGCCTGCTGGCCACACGCATCTGGTCCCCTGCCGTGTCATGGGAATGCGCGTGCCTCCGATGGCTTTTAAAGGGGAAGACGTACCCGTATGGCAATTTGTGGGAGCGTGCCACTTTGCTGACGTATATTGGCGTGAGCCGGTCGACAAGTGGTTAAACCAGGTATTGGTACTTTTGGCAGTGTGGGCAGGTGCCAAGTCCTGGTGAAAAATGAAATCCACATCTCCATAAAGCTGATCATTAGAGTTGGGTGGCCGGTTTGGGCCGAACATTGGCTGTTCACCTGTTCGAACACCGAAATTATCGGGGTGTTCGACCGCTTGGGCTCGCACAGTGCTTTGAAAGCCCTGATTGGCTGAAGCAATGAATGCTTTGCCCAATCAGGGCACAGTGCACTGTCAGAGCCATGATTGGAGAAAGTAATCGTAACTCTATCCAATGGTGATTTTTGTACACCATAGTTTTTGCCGATATTGCGGGCACACACAATTTTAAAACATGGAATGTTTGGTATCTATTTACTCGATGCAACCTCATATTTTATATTTTAACCCAAAATGGGTATTATATGGTGTGGTTTTGCATTAAAATAATTTTATTATTTTTTTTCAGTACATTTTGCGTTTTTAATAAACAGTTGTGCAAATATCACGTGAAACCAAAATTTGCATTGATCGCCTATTTATTCTACAGGGCCTCTGCTTTCAGAAAATGTATAATGTTCTGGGGGTTTATGTAATTTTATTGCCAAAAATTTTGATTATTTTTTTTTTTTAATGCTCTGGAGCCGAACTGGGTATACAAAATGTGAATGCAGCCTTACAGAACTGTTGCAGGCTCTTTTACTGATGATGGATTCTTTTTTATCAATCTATAAACATTTGTTGAACTTTATTAACATTGCAGATTCTTTGAAATGCGAAGAATGTGACATGGGTGTTGGTGTATACGATAAACTGTTTTCTGCTCCAAACAAACTGATCACCAATAAGAAAACAAAAAATGAAAAAGTCCTACCTGCCGAAATTACCGGGTAAGTGTTAACTAATCTATCTTTTTTTCTATATCATCTTTACAGAGAAATACAACAAATGTATTTATAATCACTATCAAAATTAAATGTTGTGTGTGCCTGCCCTATCAACAACAATGCTCCTCGCTTAGAACGGTATACCCAACAGTATATATAGCATATAAATAAATCAATAACTAAATCAATAAGTAAATGAATAGCATCTGCTTAAATAATAGGTATTGTGTATGTAGGCAATAATGAGTCAGTTAAATCAATAACGTTCGGAGGAACGTGCGGAGGAACATTTGCAGCGCACATGCTGAGTAACTCTGAGCATTGTAGACACTTGTTTCATATGAATGGGTCACCTTCCACAAAAAAACGGTATTGATGCGCTCAATGCAACCTATAGGAGGGACGGTCCGGAGTTGGCTGATTCTTCCATGCTGACAGTATTTAGCATTGGGGCGGGAACCTAAGACCTTCCCCGGACCTGTGTCTCTGTTGATTGGTAGCTGCGCCTATCACACACACATAAATACCGGCTTCCTTTCTGGTGTGTCACGCCCTCAGAAGAAGTCCGGGAAGGGGCGAAACGTCAGGGACGTGGCGCACCGGAAGTGACGCATGCGCTCCATCGACCGAGGAACCAGGAAGCATACAGCTGTAGTCACACACAGTGAGCGCTCCTGTCATCCCTGGCAGATAGAAGGACGCAACAGGCACAGTGCACTTTGTTTTCTTTCCTCTTATTCATAGATTATCTGGTACGCATGTTTTTAAAGGGAGATGTTTAGATGTTTTAATAAAAGTGTTTAGCGGTATCACACTATGTGGACATTCTATTTCTCCCACATATTTCACCGAGAGTTAGACTGACATCTGGTGGTCGCTTGGAAAGTGGTGCAGACCAACTAATACTAATCAAGGCTCTTATTGGTTGAATTTCTGGTGAGTGAGTTTTTCATTGGGGGTCCCAGCACGTGGTGTATCGCTTGGTGAATGGATTAACTGCCCTCACAGAATACGACAATATTGACTAGTGGGATTCCTATCATCTGTTTCCCCTCTCTGCACTTTATGAACTTAATTGAAAGAAAGGACCCCTTTTTATTTGGGGCACACAGCGCTGCTGCTATACTGAAGGAACGTTATTGATTTAATTGACTCATTATTGCCTACATACAAAATGTATTTATAACATTTTTTTTTGGGGAGGGGGGGGTGGGGAGGAGCACAGCACCAAACACATTATTTACGCTGTATATAAAATGATCTGTATCCCATCTACCTGCAGGCAGATGCTTCATGTAAAAATCCTCCCTGCAGTGTCTCCTTCATAGCCACCAGATATCTTCTGGCAATATGAGAGTTAAAAGGAGGGCTGTAACTAATTATTATTTTCATAATCAATTAGTTGGACAGTTATGATTTTGTTTAATCGATTAATCCGATAAAAAAAAACTTCAAAAAAAGTGTGGTGTCTAATTTAATTAAAGTTTTCAAAAAAAAGTTAATTCTTGAATAGCTCTGTCATGGTAGATATAAACAACCAGCTATATGGTTGAGGAAAAAAATATCTAATCCACGCCAGAATAACAGAAAAGATATACAATATAAATATATTTAATAATTTCTCGTATTTATCGGCGTATAACATGCACTTTTGTCCCCTTAAAATCAGGGGAAAATAGTGGGTGCGCGTTATACGCGATCCCCGCTAATTGTGATCTATCGGCGGCGATCACCGCCGACATTCACATAGCGCGTCGTTTTAAATATGGCGCCGCAGAGTTCGGAGGGACTCGGCGGAGCTGAACGAGCGCCGCCGAAATCAGTGACTGCTCGGAGCCGAGATACACATAGTCGAGTGTATTCGGCTCTTTCCGGCGCCGCTCACAGTCACGCCCAGTGCCGCCATTTGGACCTGTGTTATGTCCATCATAGGGCGGGACTGTGAGCGGCGCCGGAAAGAGCCGAATACACTCGACTATGTGTATCGCGGCATTCGTTCAGCTCCGCCGAGTCTCCAAACTCCGCGGCGTCATATTTAAAACTACATGAAGCTATGTATATGTCGGCGGCGGCGGCAAGCATGAACACTGGGGGCAAGGCTGCACTGACTACTGGGGCAAAGCTGCACTGGGGCAAAGCTGCACTGACAAGACTGCACTGGGGCAAAGCTACACTGGGTCAAGGCTGCACTGACACTGAAAAGGCTGCAATGACACTAACAAGGCTGCAGATGAACATTGATGGGCATTTTAATGTAAGTTTTTTTTTTCCTTAAACTACGATTTCTATATATATATATATATATATATATATATATATATATATATATATATATATATATATATATATATATATATATATATATATATATATATATATATATATATAATGTGTGTACACAGTATCTCACAAAGTGAGTACACCCCTTACATTTATGTAAATATTTTATTCTATCTTTTCATGTGAAAACACTGAAGAAATGACACTTTGCTACAATGTAAAGTAGTGAGTGTACAGCTTGTATAACAGTGTAAATTTACTGTCCCCTCAGAATAACTCAACACACAGCCATTAATGACTAAACCGCTGGCAACAAAAGTGAGTACACCCCTAAGTGAAAATGTCCAATTTGGGCCCAATTAGCCATTTTCCCTCCCCGGTGTCATGTGACTTGTTAATGTTACAAGGTCTCAGATGTGACTGGGGAGAAGGTGTGTTAAATTTGGTCCTATCTCTCTCGCTTTCTCATACTGGTCACTGGAATGAACTGAAAGAATTGTTGCTCTACATAAAGATGGCCAAGCCTATAAGAAGATTGCCAAGACCCTGAAACTGAGGGTCTTGGCAATCTGAACTGCAGCATGACCACACCAAGACCATACAGCGGTTTAACAGGACAGGTTCCAGTCAAAACAGGCCTCGCCGTATTCGACCAAAGAGGTTGAGTGCCTGTGCCCAGCATCATATCCAGAGGTTGTCTTTAGGATAAAAACGTATGAGTGCTGCCAGCATTGCTGGAGAGATTGAAGGGGTGGGGGGGTCAGCCTTTCACTGCTCAGACCATACGCCGCACACTGCATCATGTTGGTTTGCATGGCTGTTGTCCCAGAAGGAAGCCTCTTCTAAAGATGATGCACAAGAAAGCCCGCAAATGGTTTGCTGAAGACAAGCAGACTAAGGACATGGATCACCTGAACCATGTCCTGTGGTCTGATGAGACCAAGATAAACGTATCTGGTTCAGATGGTGTCAAGCGTGTGTGGCGGAAACCAGGTGAGGAGTAAAATGTGACTTGCCTACAGTTAAGCATGATGGTGGGAGTTTCATGGGCTGGGCATGCCGGCACTGGGGAGCTAGAGTTCGAGGGAACCATGAATGCCAACATGTACTGTGACATACTGAAGCAGTGCATGGTCCCCTCCCTGCGGAGACTGGGCCGCAGGGCATTATTCCAACATAACGACCCCAAACACTCCTCCAAGACGTCCACTGCCTTGCTAAAGAAGCTGAGGGTAAAGATGATGGACTCGCCAAGCATTTCTCCAGACCTAAACCCTATTAAACATCTGTGGGGCATCCTCAAATGGAAGGTGAAGGAGTGCATGGTCTCTAACATCCACCAGCTCTGTGATGTCGTCATGGAGGAGTGGAAGAGGACTCCAGTGGCAACCTGTGAAGCTCTGGTGAACTCCATGTCCAAGAGGGTTAAGGATAAAAATAATGGTGGCCACACAAAATATTGACACTTAGGGGCAAATTTGGACATTTTCACTTAGGGGTGTACTCACTTTTGTTGCCAGCGGTTTAGACATTAACCGCTGTGTGTTGAGTTATTTTGAAGGTCTACTTTTGTGAGATATATGTTATATATACTGTGTGTGTAATATAAATATATATATATATATATATATATATATATATATATATATATATATATATATATATATATATATATATATATATATTTATATTAATATTAGGAGTGTGGAATTTAATTGCTGCATCGATGCATCGTGAGATTCAGGTGTCCCCGATGCGGCATCGATGTAAGCGACCCCAAAAAATCAATGTCGGGTGACGTCATCCCGACTTGCCCCACCCCTCCCGGAAGAGTGCTCAGAGTGTTTTTTGTCAAAATGGCTTTTGTTAATAAATGCAATTATAATCCATTAAGTGGCCACCGCTGTATGTGTTTTTTTTTTTTTTTTTTTTTTTTTTTTTTTTAATATATGCAGCTTCAAACTAATTTTTTTATTGTGTGTGTGTGTGTGTGTGTGACTATATGCCGCTCATGTGACTGCTCGGTCCGGCCCGCCTCTCTCCTCTCTCGTCTCTCCTGAGGTCAGCCCGCCCGCCTCTCTTCTGATGTGATAGCTACAGTCGGTGGGCGGAGCTGAGAACTCCCACTGACGTCAGGAGAGACGTAAGAGGAGAGAGGCGGGCCAGACTGAGCAGTCACATAAGCCTGCATATATTTTAAAATGCACATACAGTGGTGGCCACTTAATGGATTATAATTGCATTTATTAACAGCAGTATGTAGAGTACAAATGTGTTTGTACTCTACCTACACTGGCTCCTACACGTGCTCTGTGCTGACATTTCCCCGCCCCCCCCCCCCCCCCCCCCTCAGTTTGCACATTCCACTGTGTTAACTCCTAGTGTGCTGGAAGGTGCAAACGAGGTAGCCCAGAGAAATGTCAGCACAGACAGTACAGGGAACTTCACAGGGCTGTTTGTCAGTTGTGGATTCTAATCCCTCCTGACCTCCCAGCAGCCGTTTGTGTGAATTCCTGTACCCTGTAGTGCACCGGATTAGTGCACATGTTAAAGCGGAGTTCCACCCGTTTTTTTAGTTTATTAAAAGTCAGCAGCTACAAAAAGTGTAGCTGCTGACTTTTAATAATCAGACATTCACCTGTCCCACGGTCCAGCGATGCGACCGCACGGAGCCCCGCTCCTCTCCCCCTCCTCTCCCCCTCCTCTCCTCAGCGCTGTCATATCTACTGTGGGCAGTGACACCCGCCCGTGACAGCTTACGGCATCACGGCCAGGCACGCACTGCGCTCTGCCATTGGCCAGCCAATCTTCTGGCACCTGTGTTGTGTCCCAGAAGATTGCTGGCAGGGAGGGGCCGCCTAGTAAATTTTTTGTTTATTAAAAGTCAGCAGCTACAAAAAAAAATGGTATCTTCTGACTTTTAATAAAAAGATACTCACCTGTCCCACAATCCACCGACGTGGCCACCCAAACCCTCCATTCTCTCCCTTGTCTGTCCACAGTTCTGGCAATACTACTGTGGACATCCGGCTGTGACAGCTTGCAGCTTCACAGCTGGGTGCGCATGTCTTACTGGGCTGTCCTGCACAGCCGGGCAATCTTCTGGGACCTGTGATGTGCTCCAGAAGATTGCAGGGAGGAAGGGCCGCCTAGGTGGCCCAAGCGGAAGTGGGAGCGTGTCAGTAATCGTGATGCATCGCAGAATCGAATCGGATCGTTAACCAGATAATCGTAATCGAATCATGAGACCAGTGAAGATGCACACCCCTAGTGTATGTATATGTGTGTGTGTGTGTATGTATGTATGTATGGATATAATCATAATAAATATAATGCGCAATACTGGTAAACTTTTATTTGTAAGGCATTACTATTACATTTAATTACCTCCAGTCTATCAGCCTCCAGCTTCTCTGGGTTCAGATGCTGATCTTCCCTACACAGAGCCCTTAAAGTGATTGTAAACCTTGGCTTTCTTTTTAAAACGACAAACATATCATATTTACCTGCTCTGTGTAATGCACAGAGGAGCCCCAGTCCTCCTCTTCTGGGGTCCCCCGTTGGTACTTCTGGCTCTTCCTACCTTCAGAGTGCCCCTACAGCAAGCCACTTGTATTAGGGGTACTCGTGTGAGTGTGGCTTGGCCCCTTGCTCCTTCCTCACAGGCTGTGATTGACGCCAGCAGGAGCTAATGGCACTGAGTCCTGAGAGGGAGAGAGATTGCAGCTGATCTCGGGCACAGTGCTGGATTAAGATTGGGATCAGGTAAGTATACAGAGGGGCTTCGGGGGGGGGGGGGGGGGGCTAGTCACCAAGGATTTTTTTTATCTTCATGCACTAAAGGAAAAAAAGCTTCTGCCTTTAGAATCCCTTTCAATCACTTCCTTCTCTGGCTGGGTATGGCTGGGGGTGGATGGGATGGCTGAGCATGTATGGATGGATGGATGAGTATTGCTGAGTATGGATGGATGAGTATTGCTGAGTATGGATGGATGAGTATTGCTGAGTATGGATGGATGAGTATTGCTGAGTATGGATGGATGAGTATTGCTGAGTATGGATGGATGAGTATTGCTGAGTATGGATGGATGAGTATTGCTGAGTATGGATGGATGAGTATTGCTGAGTATGGATGGATGAGTATTGCTGAGTATGGATGGATGAGTATTGCTGAGTATGGATGGATGAGTATTGCTGAGTATGGATGGATGAGTATTGCTGAGTATGGATGGATGAGTATTGCTGAGTATGGATGGATGAGTATTGCTGAGTATGGATGGATGAGTATTGCTGAGTATGGATGGATGAGTATTGCTGAGTATGGATGGATGAGTATTGCTGAGTATGGATGGATGAGTATTGCTGAGTATGGATGGATGAGTATTGCTGAGTAGGGATGGATGAGTATTGCTGAGTAGGGATGGATGAGTATTGCTGAGTAGGGATGGATGAGTATTGCTGAGTAGGGATGGATGAGTATTGCTGAGTAGGGATGGATGAGTATTGCTGAGTAGGGATGGATGAGTATTGCTGAGTAGGGATGGATGAGTATTGCTGAGTAGGGATGGATGAGTATTGCTGAGTAGGGATGGATGAGTATTGCTGAGTAGGGATGGATGAGTATTGCTGAGTAGGGATGGATGAGTATTGCTGAGTAGGGATGGATGAGTATTGCTGAGTAGGGATGGATGAGTATTGCTGAGTAGGGATGGATGAGTATTGCTGAGTAGGGATAGATGAGTATTGCTGACTAGGGATGGATGGCTGAGCATGGATGGATGAGGCTGCAGTGGGCACAGTGATCACTGCTATTTGACAGAGCAATCACATAGTAAACGGCCGCTGTCAGCGCCCATTTACCGTGATCGGGCGGTCACAGATATTCCTGGGTGCACACCCCAGGGGGCGCACGGGAGCGCGATTCTGGGAGGACGTCAATATATGACCTCCCAGAGTTATCGAGCCGTGCTGTAGCTGTCATTCAGCTATGGTGGGGTCGTTAAGTGGTTAAACTGTGCCATCACATTGCAGAAGCACGAAAAGGAGCGACAGATAAACCGCTTTATATTCTAGTGAACATCAGCTGAGTATGCCAAGTCATGCTAACTAGGTACAGACATTGGCATCTAAATACCTAAAAATATACCAATAAAAACAAGACCTTATTATAAAGGAAGCCCAAAGCAAAGGACGAGATACAAATATATAGATTTCCTCAATGATATTTTGGGGTTCTGAGGTAAAGCCACAATCCTGTAAATGTATTGTCTGTGTTTCTGTAGAGGCCATCAAGAGTTTCTTCCATCGGCTGTCTTCATATGATGATCCATCACTGAGGAGGATATACGAGTATTACAGAGAGGATCTGATCCACATCCTGGAGAACATGGACACTGGGGTCCTCTTGAAACAGCTAAAATCTCGGAATCTCTTAAGCACAGATGTAAGACAAAAATATTTTGAAATAAACTGCAATATATGCACTATGTCAGTAAGAAACCACATTTGAATACTCGTATTTGTTGCCAAAGTTATGTGCAAATCTTGATGACCAATAGGAATATGTTGGGGATTGGGGCCTATGGGGAAGCTTCAACACTGCCTGGAAATGTTGCAGTCAGTTCAGCTCGGGATTTGGCCATGACTGGAAGGTTTGTGAGGCAACTACAGGTAGGCCTCTGAACTTTATAACTGCAACATCCTCCTCCTCCACCGTTTCCCTTCTTAACACAGGATTGTGTACAGCCATGGCTAAAAGTTTTAAGAATGACACATTAATTTTCACAAAATCCGTTGCCTCAGTGTTTTTAGATCTTTTTGTCAGATGTTACTATGGTATAATGAAGTATAATTACAAGCATTTCATAAGTGTCAAAGGCTTTAATTGACAATGACATTAAAGTGGTTGTAAACCCTAGGAAAAGAAAAAAAAAAACAAAACAAAAAAACCTGCAAGACAAAGGCAAGATGAGCTAGTATGCATCACATGCAAAAAAAACAAAACAAAAAAAAACCATACGATCATTCGTCTGATAATCTCATTGTGTGTACTAGCCTTGAGGGCTGAGGCCCTGTGGGCTGATGGCTACAGCTCAGTAGAAGCCATCTGGGTTCCAGATAGAGCTAGGGGACCCATGTCCAGATTCTCTCAAAGCAGTGCGGGAAGTCCACACTTATACCACTTGGAAGCATCCAGTACTGGTACTGCAAGAAACTATTAACGTACCCAGGGCACAGTTAGTACAAGCCTTAACCGCTTGCCGATCAGCTCACACTGATATACATTGGCGGAATGGCTCTGCTGGGCAAAACCCCGTATGGGTATATTGTGACCTTTTAAGAGCCACCAAGGCTGCACAGAGGGGGACCCAGATGCGCGTGGCCGCGATCGCTGCCGGCCATGCGCGATTGCGGGCGCGAGAGCCAGCATGGGGATTTGTGTGTGTGTGTGTGTGTGTGTGTGTGTGTGTGTGTGTGTGTGTAAATGCACAAATCCCTGTTCTGTCAGGGGAGAGGAGACATATCGTTGTTCCTACTAAGTAGGAACAACGATATGTCTCCTCCCCCAGTCAGTCCTATCCCCATACAGTTAGAACACACATTTAACCCCTTGATCACCCCCTAGTGTTAACCCCTTCCCTACCAGTGACATTTACACAGTAATCAGTGCATTTTTATAGCTCTGATCGCTGTATAAATGTCACTGGTCCCAAAAATGTGTCCAGTGTCCGATCTGTCCATTAAAATGTTGCAGTACCGCTAAAAATCACAGATCACAGCCATTACAAGTAAAAAAACAAAAAAAATAAAAATGCCATAAATCTTTCATATAGTTTGTAGACGCTATAACTTTTGCGCAAACCAATCAATATACGCTTATTGCGATATTTTTTATTTTTTTTTACCGTAATTATGTAGAAGAATATATATTGTCCTAAACTGATAAAGAAATTTATTTTTAAAAAACTTTTTTGGGGATATTATAGCAAAAAGTAAAAAATATAGATTTTTTTTTTTTAAATTGTCGCTCTTTTTTTTTTTTTTTTTTGTTTATAGCGCAAAAAATAAAAACCGCAAAGGCGATCAAATACCACCAAAAGAAAGTTCTATTTGTGGGGAAAAAAGGACGCAAATTTTGTTTGGGTACAGCATTGCATGACCGCGCAATTGAGGGTTAAAATGACAGTGCCATATTTGTAAAAAGTGCTCCGGTCAGGAAGGGGGTAAAATCTTCCAGGGCTGAAGTAGTTAAAGATCTCTAGAGGCCGTCCTTGCCACCTTTTTAGGAGAGCTCAATCCAGTTTTCTAATTCATGCTATACCTTTGGAAATGGGTCCCCTGAGTTGTAGTTCATCAGATACTAAATAGGAAAAGGTGGCTGCACCCTGTAGAGACAGAACAGTTATTGGTGTCCTCCACTATATTTCTGCTAGTTTGGAGTATCCTAAGGCTCACCTACACCCTACCCAAGTTGAACCAGCAAATAAACTACAAAAAGACATGCACTGTCTGTTTTCTGATTGAAGTGACTGTAAACTGCTGTGTGCCTGGCTGACATGTGCTCACAGGGAATGGAACCAGGGATAATACAGCCAGCCCTGTCTGGGGTCTGTGCTACATTTTTGATCAACTTTTTTTTTTTTTTAAAGAAACGTGTATATGTATTTCAGACCTACCTGGCAAGGGAAAAACATATGAGCAGGACTGCCTTCTCTCACACTTTATTACAAGATATTCAGGATCGGGGGAGAAAAGCTGTGATTGGACTCTGGGAATGTCTCTGTGCGATACACAAAGACAATCCTCATCCTAATTTCTTGGCCATTCTGGAAGAAATCAGCCAAACAGGTAATAGAAATTTGTGTGCAATAAAAATTGTGACAATCCTGGGATAAAATGGTGGGATTATGACTGGAGAGAGGAATCATGTCATGAATCAGGGATGTGGATATCTAAAACAATGAAATCTCAGATGCTGAAGATTCTGCTGGATCCGTAGCTATTGAAGCTGAGTGAAAAACAGGTAGGTATTCACTTTTTTTTGGGTGTCATTTGATTTTAATGTTTTTATAGCTTTGTGTTCTATTTATCAAAGCACATTTGATGGTATTGTTTACCTGGATAATATGTCATTTTCATGTTCCCCATTTGTCAACCGTTTTTTTACCCACTACTCTAAAAAAAAAAAGTAACTAACTTGCTTTATTACATGCAGTCTGTTTAGACAATGACATCTTTTCATCATTTCAAGGTCATGCCTTCAATGAATGTGATCATGATATAGCTTTCATTTCTTTATTTTCCTATAGGTGAGGGTCTGGTGGATCAGATTCTGCTGGATGAATTTGGACACTCACTGACTCTGGAGCTGAGAGGTAAGTTATCGTATTTATCGGCATATAACACACACAGGCGTGTAACACGCACCTTCATTTTAGGAGAGAAGTTTCAGGAAAAAAACTTAAATTTTTTTTTTTTTTTTTTTAAATTTAAGATTTTTATTATGTTTTTCAAAGAGAAAAGAAAAATACAGAAACATCGCCAATTGGGCATACCCTGGCGTCTTAGCAATTATACAAACGGCAATGAGAAAAGAGCTTATTTAAGTGTAATTTTGATTGATCTAAAGCAAACAAAAAAACAATCGGTGAGTAATAAGTAAACAAGCATGCTACAGATAACTATAGTAGTATAAAGTGTTCTTGTACTATTAGGTTAAGTACTGATTGGGGGGAACATCTCTGTATAACCTAAATCATGGTGTGACATTGTACCCTATATTACGTGTTTTAATAAATGTCCGTGAGACTGTGATAAGATAGTGGGGGCTGATATATAAGCTAGCTGAGCTAGGGGCTGGGCTATTACAACAGTGGTGTACTTCTAGAGTCCAAAATCCAAGGGTGCCAGTTTCTATTGAAGCGCTCAATGGACATGTTGGCTTTGGCAAAAGAGAATTCCATCTGAAAGTGTTGGTTGAGTAGGTTAATAGCATCTTTAAGTATTGGCGGGTCGGCTGATTTCCATTTTTTTGCGATTGTTAGTCTTGCGGCAATGAGAATATGTGTGACCAATGTTTGCCAATGGGTGGGCATTGTTGGGATCGAGAGACCTAGGAGTAGGTCAAGCGGGGACAGAAGTTGGGGTGTACCACATAAAGCTTCAATTAGATTGTGTACCTGTCTCCAGAAATTTCTGACTAGGTGGCATTCCCACCATATATGTGAAAGAGATCCAATTTGAGCACATCCCCTCCAACAGTTTGGGGAGGTGTTCGGGTATATTTTCGCCAGCCTTTCTGGGGTGAAGTACCATTTGTGAAAAAGCTTTTGTGCTGCTTCCCAGTGGTTAATGCAATGCGACAGGCGTATGTGAGGGCCTTTGGCCATTGTGTTTCTGAGGGTAGTTGGTCTGACAGAGAGGACCAGTACTGTACGGAAGAAGCCAGATGGTTAGTAGTTAGTTTATTGAGTAGCTTGTACATAAAGGAGATTCCTTTGGTCTTGGGTATAGCTATATTGTAAAATTTGAGTATAGGGAGTGAGATATCGTCTGCAGTTGTCCAGGAAATTTTTGATAAGCTAGATCTGATCCTTAGAGAAAAAACGTGTGTTTGGACAATCCGTATTTTTGCATTAATTGCTCAAATGAAAATATAGTTGATGATGAAAAGAGCATACCTAGATGGGAGATGCCGGCTTTTGTCCATTCTGAGAGAGGTAAGTCCGGGGAGATGAGGTGTAATGCCTCAGTGGGTATTGCTGTCAGAGTGTCCTTTGATATCCCTCCCTTGAGTTGCAGTACTGAAGTCCAAATTCTTGTGGAGGATGTGATAGTATCAAGAGGGTATCTTTTGGGGTGGGGGTTGAGCCACAATGCGGCTAGGAAGTTTTTAGTATCCGTGGGTAGTAGGTTGGTTTCAATTTGTTTCCAGGTAGTGTGGTGTTTGTCTGACCACCGTGTTTTCAGTTGGTCTAGGCTAGGATAGTTGCTCGGTGGTAGGCTTGAATATCTGGGGCGCCCAGTCCTCCATGTTGAACTGGGGTTGTGAGTATGGCTTTTTTTATTCTAGGTCTCTTTTGTTGCCAAATGAAGCCGTTGATGATCCCTTGGATTTTTTTTATTTGGTTTTGCGCTAGAGGAAGAGGCAGTGTACGGAAAAAATATAGGACGTGGGGAAGTAAATACATTTTTGTCTGAGCTATCCTACCAGCCCAGGAAGCTGGAACCCTACCTAGATCTTTTGCTAGTTGAGTAAGCTTGTCCACGAGGTCTTCAAAATTAATTTTTAGTAGCATTCGGCTTGGGAAAGTTAATTGGATACCCAAGTATGGGAGAGAGGAGTTGGGAGCCCAAGCAAAGGGGGAGCTAGTGGTAATGGTATTTAGAGTTTGAAAATCAAGGCCTAGGTTGAGCATTAGGGATTTACTGTGATTTAGTTTGTACATTGATACTATGCTGAATTTGTCAAGGATTAATTGGACTGCTGGGAGAGACAATAGTGGATTAGTTAGAGCAATAATCACGTCATCTGCGTACAGACCGATTTTATGATCGGTCTGTCCAATTGTTATACCTGTAATCGAGGGGTCAGATCTAATAATTTGTGCTAGGGGCTCCATAATCATGGCAAAAATTAGGGGGGACAGGGGGCACCCCTGTCTCGTGCCATTAGTGATTTGGAATGGGTTGGAGACAACTCCTGACGTCCAAATGCGTGCAGATGGGTGAGTGTATAGGCCTAGTATGGCAGAGAGAAAGGTGTCCGAGAGACCAAATTTTTTGAGTACTGCCTCCATATACGGCCAGTATACCCTATCGAACGCCTTCTCTGCGTCCAAAGATAGGAAGAGAGAAGGCGTTCGAGTGTGCTCCGTCCATTGGATAAGGTCAATGAAACGTCTAGTACCATCTGAGGCTTGTCTGCCGGGTACAAATCCTACTTGGTCGGGATGAATAATCTGGGGGATGATGGTGGAAAGGCGTTGTGCTAACAGTTTAGCATAGATTTTGGTGTCTGTGTTGAGGAGTGAGATTGGTCTGTAGTTGGCTGGATTGTCTGGGGGTTTCCCCGGTTTGGGAATGGTAACCACTAGGGCATCGAGAGATTCCCTAGGGATTATGCCTGTAGTAGCAAATTGATTGTACATGGCACATAGGTGGGGGACTAAAGGTTGAGCAAAACGTTTATAATATTCGTTGGGTAGTCCGTCGGGTCCTGGTGCTTTATGTAGGGGTAGGTTGTTTATCACTTTTTGAATTTCAGTCTGTGAAAAGGGAGTCCTGAGAGAGTCTAGTTGCTCTGGGGAGATCGAGGGGAGGGAGATAGAGGATAAAAAGTTCTTTATATCATCTTGGGTGGGTGTGAGATGGGGGTCTGTTTTCGTAAGGTTGTAAAGTTTGGTGTAGAAATTACCAAATTCGTTGGCAATGTCTAGTGGGTTGGTCAGGTGTTTGCCCTGGGGGTTTGTGATAAATGAAATTTTTTTATTAGAGAGTTGTTTTTTGAATTGTTTGGCCATAAATGCTCCTGATTTATTGGCCGATGAGTATATCTGAAGTCGTAGTCGTTTGATAAAGTAATCAAAATTTTTGTGAAGGTGATTACTGAGTTGGGATCTCAGCTTTTTAAGTTCTGAGGAAGTAGTGTTAGAGGGGGATTTCTTGTTTATTGTTTCAAGAGATCGAATTTGTTTCAGGAGGGACTCTGTTATAGAGGAGTGTTGTTTTTTAGCCTGGGCTCCAAGTTTAATGAAAAGACCCCGTAGACAAGCTTTGTGGGCATTCCAAACAATAGCACAGTCAGTTAGAGTTGACATCTTGGTGGAAGTAGTTATCGATCTCGGATTGTATTTGAGGCTCAAAGGAGGGGTTGTTGAGAAGGGAGGTATTTAGTCTCCAGACCGTGTGTCTAGTGGTTTGGGAGGGGGATGCTATTTTGATCGTGACTGGAGCATGGTCAGACCATGATATAGTGCCTATGGTGGAGGTAGTGATAGCTTGTAATAGGTGTTTATCTGTAATAAATAGGTCAATACGGGAGTAAGATTGGTGTGGGGGGGGAAAAGTAGGTGTAGTCTCTCTCCTCATCGTGCATGCACCTCCATATGTCATAAAGGTCTTCTTTTTTGAGGATATTTGATATTGCTGAGGGTCTATTTCTCGCGGGATTGGAGGTATCGAGTGTAGGGTCAATTACTTCATTAAAGTCTCCACACATTACCAGGGGGGAAGATCTGTAAGGGGCCAATTTGGCAAAGAGAGTGGCGTAAAATCTTTTATGTGCTGTATTGGGGGCATAAACTTTGACTATAGTGAGAGGGCGGTTGTCAAATGTGGCTGATAGGATTAAGAATCTGCCATCTTCGTCACTTTCACAGTGATGAAGCTTAAAGTTTATTGCTGCGTTTATGGCAATCATTACTCCTCTCTTTTTTTTTTTTAGGGGCACTTGCGAAGAAGCAATATTTTTTGTGACTACATTGGGGTTGATTGAGCTTAGTAAAGTGTGTTTCTTGGGCGCAGATTATGTCTGCTCGTTGTTGTATTGCTTCTTTCCATAAGAGGTTGCGTTTAAATGGTGAATTTAGGCCTTTAACGTTGAGGGAGGTAATCGAGAGTGTCACATTGGTATTGTAGTTATGAGGGCCTGGGCAGAGGGAGAGAGACCCCACCTACTGTTGATGGATGTGAATACACAGTTAGATAATTAAATGCCGTATATGGTACAAGTATATTACCAAAACCAGTTGCTTAATACAAACAGTCTACAATTCTAGGAGAACTTTATAATCAGTGCCAATTACTCTTTGCTGTAATCAAGAAAAAAGGAACAGAAATTAAGAAAAAAAAAAAAACAGACAAAAAACGTGTGCTTAGCACAACTGTAAACCTGAGGGGTGGTGAGGAAAAGGAATAGATGTGGCGCCCAGGCTGGATATAGGTAGATCTGGGGATCCGGGCTTGTATCAAAGTTAGGTCTTTTTGGGAGCTTTATTCGCCATATTTCTGGAGTCAGATGACTTGTAGGAGGGAGTAGCATGTTCCGCTTCTCTGGGAGCAATGGGGAGAAAACCCCAATTGGTGAGCTTTTTGTAGCCATCCTTCGGGGAGAGAATAGGTACTATCTTTTGTTGGTGAGTGACCAGCAATTTCGTAGGGAAGCCCCATTTGTAGGTTATTTTTCTTTGTTGGAGTATGGAAGTCACTGGGGCGAATGCTCTACGCATCTCCATTGTAGCCGGGGACAGATCAGTGAACAGCTTGACATTATTGTAAGGGGCTGGCAGGGGTGTTCACGGATCTGGCGGCGGAGAGAACTTGTTCCTTCACATGGAAGAAGTGTATACGTGCCAAGATATCTCTGGGGATATCATCAGGGATGTGTGGCGGTTTAGCAATTCTGTGGGCTCGGTCAATTAAAGTGTCGCGGGCGTTGAGGCGTGGGAGTAGGGCCGAGATAAGCTGTTGCAAGTAGGGAGTTATTTCGTTTGGTTTAACCGATTCCGGGATGCCCCGGAATTTGATGTTATTCCGCCTAGAGCGGTCTTCCAAATCCGCCAATTTCATTTTGATACGGTGAATTTCTTCCGAATGGTGCTCATGAGCATCTAACAATTCGTTGTGTGCCTTAGAGTAATCTTGCAGATTTTCTTCTAGAGCGTCCGTGCGCTCTTCTAGGCAGTCTATTTTATCATGCATCTGTGATAATGACATTTGGAGCTCTCTATGCAGATCTTGCTGCAGTGTAAGAAGCATAGATTTCAGCATAGCTTCAGACACTGTATTGTCAGTGACAGGTATAGCAGCCAGGGAGGGAGTATTTTGGGCGCTGTGTGTCCATGCAACAACATGGGACCACAGCTGCTTCTTTGCATGAGGCTCTTTGTTGGGGGAATGTGCAGGGGAGGTAGCCAGCCTCTTACCTCTGTCCTGTTGCAGTCCTCCTGGGGAATCCTCTGGAGGGGGGTGAATGTCCATGCTGTCCCAGTCCTTTTGAGGTGGTCACAGTGCCAGAGGGAGTGCTGAGGAGGTAGCCGGCAGGTCCTCTGTGCTGTTGTTGGAGCGGGCTCCATCTCCTTCATCGGCGCCATATTGGGCCTTCTGCATGGCGGCGGCCGTTGGATAATAGTCGGTGAGACGGCGGGGGTTTGGCGGTTTGTACCGCTGCATCGGTGTGCCCGAGTGGTTCCCCGATCCTTCCCCGCTGTTGTGATGTGAGCAGCGGGAAGGATGGTAGCTTGGGGTTGCTGATTACCAGGCCGTGGAGCGGAGCTCGGACTTCAGGCAGCCATCCTGGTCCGCAGCAGGCCACGCCCCCCCAAAAAACTTAAAATTTTAAATAAAGAACATTGAAGCAAAATAAGGGTCCGTGCCCATCAATGCAGCCTCACCATTGCTCATCTGCAGCCTGATCAATGCCATATGCAGTCTCACAATTGCCTATCAATGCAGCTTGATCAATGCCCATATGCAGCCTCACAATTGCCCATCAATGCAGCTTGATCAATGCCCATCTGCAGCCTCACAATTGCCCATCAATGCAGCTTGATCAATGCCCATCTGCAGCCTCACAATTGCATATCAATGCAGCTTGATCAATGCCCATCTATAACCTCACAATTGCCCATCATTGCAGCTTGATCAATGCCCATATTCAGCCTCACCATTGCCATGAATGCAGCCTGATCAGTGTCCATCTGCAGCCTCACCTCAGATTACTACTGCCTCGGAGGGGAGAGGGAGGGGGGGGGCGCCGTCAGATTACATACAGCGAGAATTTCCTGTTTACTCAGCAGCCTCTTTAACCACTTGCCGCCCAGCCGCCGCAGTTGTACGGCTGGGCGAAATAACGTTATGTAACGTTGCTTCGCCCTGAGGCCACTAGGGGCGCATGTGCTCGCCCACGGAGTGGATGCGAGTGGCCGGTGGTCGTGATCACCGCCAGGCTCCCGCGATCGCTCGGGGCGCACGGGGAACCAGGATCTCTGTGTGTAAACACACAGTTTCCGGTTCTCTGAGGGGAGAAGTGACAGTTCGTCTGTTCATACAAAGTATGAACAGTGATCTATCTCTTCCCCTACACAGTCCACTCCCCCCTTCAGTTAGAACACACACTAGGGAACACAATTAATCCCTTGATCGCCCCCTAGTGGTTAACCCCTTCCCTGCCAGTGACCTTTTTACAGTAATCAATGCATTTTTATAGCACTGATTGCTGTAAAAATGCCAAAAATGTGTCAAAATTGTCCGACGTGTCCACCATAATGTCGCAGTCCCGATTAAAAATCGCAGATAGCCGCCATTACCAGTAAATAAAAAAATTAATAATAAAAATGCCATAACTATCCCCTATTTTGTACATGCTATAACTTTTGCGCAAACCAATCAATATACGCTTATTGCGATTTTTCTTTTTTTTTTTTTACCAAACATATGTAGAAGAATACATATCGGCCTAAACTGAGCAAAAAAAACGTTTTCTGGGTAGGGGTACGATGTACCCCATACTCGTTCACATAGGGTGGGGGGCCGGGATCTGGGGGCCCCCTTATTAAAGGGTGCTCCCGGATTCCGATAAGCCCCCCGCCCGCAGACCCCGACAACTAATGGCCAGGGTTGTCGGGAAGAGGCCCTTGTCCTCATCAACATGGGGACAAGGTGCTTTGGGGTGGGGGGGCCGCAGGGTGCCCCCCTCCGCCACAGCACCCACCCCCCTATGTTGAGGGCATGTGGCCTGGTACGGTTCAGGAGGGGGGGGGGGGGCGCTCGCTTGTCCCCACCCTCTTTCCTGACCGGCCAGGCTGCGTGCTCGGATAAGGGTCTAATATGGATTTTGGGGGGACCCCCACGCTGTTTTTTTGGCATAGGGGCTTCCCCTTAAAATCCATACCAGACCTAAGAGCCTGGTATGCTCTGCACTGGCTCCCGCGACGGGGCTCGCAAGGTGTCAATCTCGCCCATAAAAGTGGCAAGATTGACTTCCTTTTCTAGTCCCGTCGTACCTCATCACGTTCAAAATGAACGGACTTAAGTCCGTGTGTGGGCAAGTCCGTTTGTTTGGAAGTCTGCCGTAACTCCATCGAAAGTCAGTCGGGAAGACCGGCGGACCTAGTCTGCCGGAAAGTCCGGTCGTGTGTACGCGGCATAGGTCACACTGTGTCCATTAGGGGCACAGGGGGACTGAGGACTGGCTTGGATTACTTAAAATGAGACAGTAATATTTATCCACAATATCTCCCAGGATATACAGTATCTCACAAAAGTGAGTACACCCCTCACATTTTTGTAAATATTTTATTCTATCTTTTCATGTGAAAATACTGAAAAAATGACACTTTGCTACAACGTAAAGTAGTGAGTGTACAGCTTGTATAACAGTGTAAATTTGCTGTCCCCTCAAAATAACTCAACACACAGCCATTAATGTCTAACAAAAGTGAGTACACACCTAAGTGAAAATGTCCAAATTGGACCCAAAGTGTCAATATTTTGTGTGGCCACCATTATTTTCTAGCACTGCCTTTACCCTCTTGGGTATGGAGTTCACCAGAGCTTCACAGGTTGCCACTGGAGTCCTCTTCCACTCCTCCATGACAACATCACGAAGCTGGTGGATGTTCGAGACCTTGAGCACCTCCTCCTTCTGTTTGAGGATGCCCCACAGATGCTCAATAGGGTTTAGGTCTGGAGATATGCTAGGTCAGTCCATCACCTTTACCCTCAGCTTCTTTAGCAAGGCAGTGGTCGTCTTGGAGGTGTGTTTGGGATCCTTATCATGTTGGAATACTGCCCTGCGGCCCAGTCTCCGAAGGGAGGGGATCATGCTCTGCTTCAGTATGTCACAGTACATGTTGGCATTCATGGTTCCCTCAATGAACTGTAGCTCCCCAGTGCTGGCAGCACTCATGTAACCCCAGACCATGACACTCCTACCACCATGCTTGACTGTAGGCAAGACACACTTGTCTTTGTACTCCTCACCTGGTTGCCGCCACACACGCTTGACACCATCTGAACCACATAAGTTTATCTTGGTCTCATCAGACCACAGGACATGGTTCCAGTAATCCATGTCCTTAGTCTGCTTGTCTTCAGCAAACTGTTTGCGTGCTTTCTTGTGCATCATCTTTAGAAGAGGCTTCCTTCTGGGATGACATGAAGACCAATTTGATGCAGTGTGCAGCATATGGTCTGAGCACTGACAGGCTGACCCCCCCCCACCCCTTCAACCTCTGCAGCAGTGCTGGCAGCACTCATACATCTATTTCCTAAAGACAACCTCTGGATATGACGCTGAGCATGTGCAGTCAACTTCTTTGGTCGATAATGGCGAGGCCTGTTCTGAGTGGAACCTGTCCTGTTAAACTGCTGTATGGACTTGGCCACCATGCTGCAGCTCAGTTTCAGGGTCTTGGCAATCTTCTTATAGCCTAGGCCATCTTTAGGTAGAGCAACAATTCTTTTTTTCAGATCCTCAGAGTTCTTTGTCAGGAGGTGGCATGTTGAACTTCCAGTGACCAGTATGAAAGAGTGAGAGCGATAACACCAAATTTGACACACCTGCTCCCCATTCACACCTGAGATCTTGTAACGCTAACAAGTCACATGACATTGAGGAGGGAAAATGGCTAATTGGGTCCAATTTGGACATTTTCACTTAGGGGTGTACTCACTTTTGTTGCCAGCGGTTTAGACATTAATGGCTGTGTTGAGTTATTTTGAGGGGACAGCAAATTTACACTGTTATATAAGCTGTACACTCACTACTTTACATTGTAGACAAGTGTCATTTCTTCAGTGTTGTCACATGAAAAGATAGAAGAAAATATTTACAAGAATGTGAGGGGTGTACTCACTTTTGTGAGATACTATATCTAAAGACTACTCCTGGTTTGTTTGATTCTGAACTTTTCCTGTGTTTATGGTTATGATAATGTATAATCTACTGTGTGAAGCTCGGTGACAACAAGTCTGACCTGTAGTGAAATCCTGATTAATCACAACAATGGCCAGGTGGGCACGGAGTTGCCTTGGCTGCTTTAAGGGACTAGTTAATTAGCTATGTAAATTCTGATTCTGGTTACAGTTTGTATTGTTAGAGAGATGTCCTCCTGGTGTATATATTTGGGTGAGTTTGTTCAAATTAACATTCCATGTTCAAGCTGTGTAACTGAGCAAGTCTCGCCTGGTTCTTACAATATCTGATACCTGAAGTTCCAGACTGGAGGAAGCAGTGTGCTGACGGAAGCACTCAAGCAGAGTATGGGACGTTTTGTTACAGGGGGGGTGTGCTGCTACACACAGGTGTTTTTTTTTTTTTTTTTTTTAATCTTAAAGGGGTTGTAAACCCTTGTGTTTGTTATTTAAAAAAAAAAAAAAAAAAAAACATAGATCATACTTGCCTCCACTGTGAAGTTCGTTTTGCACAGAGTGGCCCCGATCATCGTCTTCTGGGGTCCCCCAACGGCGTTCGCGGCTCCTCCCCGCATCGGTACACCCCCTAGGAGAAGCGCTCTCTCTGGGGGTTACCGCGAGGGCGCACTCCCGAGTCCAGCATTTGCGTCCATAGACACAGAATGCTGGACCCCCCCCACCGGCCATTGGATTTGGTTGACAGTAGCGGGAGCTAATGGCTGCGCTGCTATCAAACTATCCAAACAAGAGCCAAGAACCCCTGCCAGAGAGGTAGAGCGCGTCTCCGGTGTGGGAATTACGGGGCTCAGGTGAGTAAAATGGGGGGGGGGGGGGCTGGGGGGGGATAGTCAGTGGCAGAAGTTTTTTCACCGTAATTAATAGGGTGCATTAAAGCGGAGTTCCACCCATATTTTCAAGTCCTCAGTATCCCAAGCTACTCTGTACGCTTAAAGCGATTTGGCATTTTTTTTTCTGTGTTTTCATTAATCACTTCCTCCTCCCTGGCCGTGGCCACGTGCATCATTTCTGGTTTGCAGTGCCTCCTGTGAGATGTGTGTCCTCAATCCCAGGAGGCAATGGGGATTGCTGGGCTGTAGCATCGCATTATTTCCATACCGGAAATGACGCGATGCAAGGCCAGCGCCATTTTTAAAAGTGTAACTAGGCTTTTGTTGCCATGGTTACCAAAGCTTCTTATATACAGTGATGGGCAGTGGGGGAGGTGGCTGTAAAATCTCAGCTCTGATTACATACAGATCCCGGGGGACAGCACAGCCACACCATTACTAATCATTTATAATAGAGGAATATGATGGGGCAGTTTTGATGGGGCAATTTTTGTTGTTTAACTTTAAGCATTATTAACCACCTCAATACAGGGCACTTACACCCCCTTCCTGCCCAGGCCAATTTTCAGCTTTAAGCGCTCTCACACTTTGAATGACAATTACTCAGTCATGCAACACTGTACCCATATGAAATTTGCGTCCTTTTTTTTTCACACAGATAGAGCTTTCTTTTGGTGGTATTTAATAACTAGTGGGTTTTTTTTTTATTTTGTGCTATAAGTAAAAAAGACTGAATTTTGTGAAAAAAATGCCTTTTTCTTTGTTTTCGGTCATAAAATTTTGCAAATTAGTAATTTTTCTTCATAAATTTTGGCCAAAATTTATACTGCTACATAGCTTTGGTAAAAATAACCCACATTAGTGTATATTATTTGGTCTTTGTGAAAGTTATAGAGTCTACAAACTATGGTGCCAATCACTAAAAATTGATCACATCTGATCAGGCCTTCAGTACATCAGGTGTATCTCATTTCTTGAGACACTAACAAGCCAGGAAAGTACAAATGACCCCTTTTTAGAAAGTAGACCTTCCAAGGTATTGAGTAAGTAGCATGGTGAGTTTTTTTAAGTTGTAATTTTTTCCCACAATTCTTTGCAAAATGAAGATTTTTATTTATTTAGTTTTACAAAATTGTCAAATTATCAGGTTATTTCATACACACAGCATATGCATACAACAAATTACACGATAAAATACATTCTGCTACTCTTCCCGAGTATGGCGATACCACATGTGTAAGACTTTTACACAGCCTGGCCACAGCCTGGCCACATGCAAAGGCCCAACATTGAAGTAGCACCTTCAGGCGTTCTACGAGCATAAATTGCACATTTCTCAACTATTTTTGAAGGCCCTGGAGCACCAGGACAATGAAATTACCCACAAAATGACCCCATTTTGGAAAGAAGACACCCCAACATATAATCTATGAGGCATAATGAGTCTTTTGAACGGTTCATTTTTTTCCAGAAGTTTTTGGAAAATGTGTAAAAAAATAAATAAATAAATAAACACATTTATTTTTTTTACACAAAGTTGTCAATTTTATAAGATATTTCTAACACATAGCATGCATATAGCAAAAATTATACCCCAAAACACATTCTGCTACTCTTCCCGAGTATGGCGATACCACGTGTGAGACTTTTACACAGCCTGGCCACATACAGAGGCCCAACATTGAAGTAGTACCTTCAGGCGTTCTAGGAGCATAAATTACACATCTCATTTCATTCCTACCCATCACACTTTTGAAGGTCTTTGAGCACCAGGACAGTGGAATTACCCACAAAATGACCTCATTTTGGAAAGCAAACACCCCAACATATATTCTATGAGGCATGGGCTGCAGATAGGTACTCGGGTACTCTGATGGGCTGGTGACCGGTACTCTGGCCTGGTAACAGGTACTTGGGTACTCTGATGGGCTACAGATAGGTCCTCGGGGACTCTTATGGGCTGGTGACTGGTATTCGGGTACTCTGAAGGGCGGTGACAGGTACTCAGATGAACTGTGACAGGTACTCAGGTACTCGTATGGACTGTGACAGGTACTCAGGTACTTGGGTACTCAGATGAACTGTGACAGGTACTTTGATGGGTGGTGACAGGTCCTCTTTATTGGGGGGCAATCAGTGTAATTTGGTGTACACTGTAAACGGTAACGAGATGTTACCGCAATCTCCTCACACACGATCGGTGTGTGAGGAGGAGAACCCGGTAACATCTCGTTACCGCTCTGTTTACATTTAGCAAATTTTACATTTAGCCCCCGGCCGATGGCTGTTTACCAGCATCGGTGACGAGCAGTGTTCCTGGGAAAATGCCGCCCCCGACGTGCACGCGCAGTGTGCATGCGCCGTGCAAAGTGGGGCGGTACCATCTGTGATCGCCGTGACTTCATCACAGGCGATCAAGTGGTAAGCAGCCATGCCCAATGGCTGTGTTCACCCCCCTCGGTGGCGAGCAGTGTCTCCGTGACACGCCGCCACCGAAGGTACAGGGCTGCGCGCACACGATCGCGCAAATGCCCTGTTTAAATGGACGGACGTCATATGTCGCCCGCCCAGAACAAGAGCGCGCCTGGCCGTCGTATGACGGCCGGCAGTTAAAATCATTTTTTTGCATTGATACATGTCCCCTGGGGCAGGACTCTGGTCCCTAAACACTTTTTATGATAATAACTTTCATATAAGCTTTTAAAATTAGTACTTTTGATTTTTCATGTTCGTGTCCCATAGTCTTTAACGGTGTTCGTGTGTTCTTCCGAATTTTTTGCCTGTTCGGATGTTCTGGTGCGAACCGAACCGCGGGGGGGGGGGGGGGGCTGTGTTCGGCTCATCCTTATATACTACTTTTATCAGTGTGTTTTAAAATTACACGTATTAGTAATACATTGCCAAAGATCTATGTGCAGAATACGACAGTTTTGCTTAGACTAAACATTACATTGTCCGTTTCTGTTTTAACTTGAGTCATAAAATTTCATTATATTCCCAGATATTCAGAAAAAACACAAACAATATCTAATGGAGAGGTCTGAGACTCTAGTGGAGCATAGACCCCCAGGAACTACCCTGGAACCACAAAGATTCCCCATCAATGAGCGTTACGTGAACCTGATTGTAGTCTCCACCGATCAGTTCAGGCAGCATCCCCAGAATGAGCTAATACAGACTGGGGTAAAACATGAGGAATGCTTGAAGAAAACACAAACTGGACTGGAACACATTACACCAAACAGGCTGTTCCGATGGAGCCACCAGTCACAATGTGTACCACATGCAGTAATGGTGAGCGGAGTGCCAGGAATAGGGAAGACCACACTGATGCAGAAGTTTGTATATGACTGGGTGACTGGTAAACACTACCAGAGATTTGCCTTTCTCTTCTTCTTCAAATTCCGGGACCTTAATAGACTGGGAGTGGTCAGCTTGGAGGAGATGATTCTTCATCAATATCCACATCTGGAGAGTCAGATTGGAGACATTTTACAAGATCCAGAGAGACTTCTGTTTATATTTGATAGTTTAGATGAAAGTGTTCACCAAATGGATTTCATATCAAATAAATTGTCCTATCAAAAATGGACAACACATGTTGGTGAGATTGTGGTCAGTTTGGTGAGGCAGAGACTTCTTAAGGGTTGCTCTGTACTAATAACCAGCCGCCCAACCAGACTGACATCAGTTGATACCAGTGTTTTCCAGAGAATAGCTGAGATCATGGGATTTCTCAATGAAGACAGACTGATCTTCTTTAATATTTTCTTTGGAAATGAGGAATTATCAGAAAAGGCTTTTCATTATGTGCAGGAGAATGACACGCTGTACACTTTCTGTTATATCCCATCATACTGCTGGATCATCTGTACAGTTTTATCAATGTGCATCAGATCCCAACCAACAATCACTGATCAGCTGATGACATCATTACCCAAAACCGTGACACAACTCTTTGTGACTTTTGTCTCCAACATTTTGGCCAATCACAGCCAAAATAAAGATGGTGGTCACACTGACTGGGAACTGCTGACATCTATTGGGCGGATGGCAGAACATGGAGTCATGAATCACCTGATTGTATTTGATGAGCGTCATCTGGAGTCATTCAGTGTGA
Source organism: Lithobates septentrionalis (assembly GCA_037952835.1). Taxonomy (NCBI): domain Eukaryota; kingdom Metazoa; phylum Chordata; class Amphibia; order Anura; family Ranidae; genus Lithobates; species Lithobates septentrionalis. Next base: position 900,257 of record JBBDGP010002212.1, on the reverse strand, counting down.
GAAATGATAAACATCTCTTTTCATCTTTCATGATGGAATCTGGTCAGCCTCCTGATGTGGATTACACCTTCTTACATCTCACTCTTCAGGAGTTTTTTGCTGCTTTAGTTCATTTTATTAACTATAATCCTGACAGATTACAGGAAACACTTGATAAGGCCGAATCTTACAAAGACGGCCGTGCTGAGATACTCCTCCGTTTCCTCTGCGGTCTCTCAGACTCTTCCACTAGATCCATGTTAAAATCTCATGTGGGAGAATTGTCTACTCAGGCTGCCAGACATGTCATCACCTGGATCCAGAACAAAATCACAGAACAAAGATCTGACAAATCCATAAGAGGTGACAGAGCACTTCTTAGTGTATTCTACTATCTCCATGAGAGCAGGAATAAGGCTCTGGTGTCACAATGTATTGGATCAAATAAAGTTGACTTTTCTGATGTCCCTCTCAGCCCTCTGGACTGCTCTGTGCTGTCTTTTATCCTTCAATCCTGCAGAGAGACAGAAGAAGTAAATTTAAGTTCATGTAATATTCCAAGTGAAGGATTGACAAAATTGATAACAGCTCTACACAATATCAAGAGTTTGAGGTAAAGAATAATCAAATTTCTGTGTTAAATTGGAATGCTCTGCAAAATATTTACAGGAATACCTAATTATTGGTGTTATTTTCTATTAGGCCCCTTTCACACGGGGCGGATCCGCTCAGCCGAGTCCGCCAGCTCAGCGGGGGGGGATCGATCCGTTGATCTCCGCTGAGCCGGCAGATGACAGGTCCGTCTCCGCTCACTGAGCAGGGATGGACCTGTCAGAGCCCCGCTGATTTCTATGGGGAGATTGGACAGCATGTCCGTTTTTTCATCAGATCTCATCCAATCAGATCCGCCAGACAGATGGCTGAATGTATCGCCATACATCTGTTTTGAGCGGATCGTATGGCAGACAGATGTCAGCGGACACATCTTCGCTGACATCCGCCTGCCCATAGGAGGCAATGGGCGACACGCTTGGATCCGCCTGAAAAACGAACAGGCAGATCTGAGCGGGCTTATCGTGTGAATGGGGCCATATATGTAAAACTTGCATATATTTATGTTATAATTTCTGTGATGTATTTATTTAGATAAGTGCACACACTGAGCAGATGCATAGAGGCAGCAAGATCCGATCTATGGGAGTCACATAGAAGTGATGGCATTGGCCCAGTGTCTGTGGGGTCTCTGCTTCGACCTCAGTGTTACAGGAGCTCAACACTGTCTGCATATTCCCTCTAAAGCTGGCCATACATTATGCAGTTTTATTTTCTTCAACCTCAGGTGGCTATGGCCACTGGCAGTGATCGTAAAAAAAAAAACCCTTAAGGCTGGTTGTACTGAAGCTGATCTATAGATTTCCTTCAGTACAACCAGCCTGCCCATAGATTGATTGAAATCCGGCCAGTTCCTGCTCAACCAGCCAAATTTTGATCCATCTATGGCTGGCTTTATGTGTGACCCAAGAGGGAAAGTCTTTTCTACATTTCCTACATATACATAATATAACTGGATACTAACACTTATAGTTAAAGTTCTCTGTTGGTTGAACTGGATGGACTTTTTTTTTTTGGTGTCTTTTTAGCCAGATCAACTACATAACTATAAAATAAAAAGAAAAGAATTTGGGACTAGTTAACTACATAACTATGTCATTTATTTACTGATGGAATCACTGAGAGATCAACTTAGAGGAGTTATTTGAAATGCTTGTTTTTTTGTTATAAAAACAGAGTGAATGCATATTTAATATTGAAGCAGAGATATGATTTCAATTTAAATCCCTTTAGCTGTTGGTATCCCTGTGGGCTGCACTAAAAATAAAATTATACTCTGTATTTATTAGGGCTGCAACTAATGATTTTCATAATCGACTAGTTGGCCTATTATTGTTTTGATTAATCGGTTAATAACCCGTGGTGTATAGTTTAGTTAATATGTAAAGTTTAAAAAAAAAGCCAATTTATTCTTAAATATCTCTATGCAGTGATAAATATAAATAACCAACTATATTGTTGGGGAGCAAAATCTCTAATCTGCTTTGAGAATAACAGACAGAAGAGATATACTGTATACACTATTAGAGGAGATATATACTATTAGAGGTTGAATCTGGTAAATATCGTCAGACTCAGAGATCAATTGTTTTTATTTAAAGAAAAAAAAAGTAATGCCGCGTACACACGAGCGGACTTTTCGACCGAACTGGTCCGACTGTCTATCCGACAGACTTTCGGCGGACTTCCGACAGACTTTCCAAACGAACGGACTCGCGCACACACGACCAGACTTTCCGGCAGAATAGGTCCAATGGTCTTCCCGACGGACTTTCGACGGAGTTATGGCGGACTGCCGGACTTGCCCACACACGTTCATTTTGAATGTGATGAAGTACGATGGGACTAGAAAAGGAAGTCAATCTCGCCGCTTTTATCGGTGAGATTAACACCTTGCAAGCCCCGATGTGGAGCATACCAGGCCCTCAGGTCTGGTATGGATTTTAAGGGGAACCCCCTACGCCGAAAAAATTAGCGTGGGGGTCCCCCCAAAATCCATACCAGACCCTTATCCGAGTACGCAGCCCAGCCGGTCAGTAAAGGGGGTGGGGACGAGCGAACGCCCCCCCCTCCTGATCTGTACCAGGCCGCATGCCCTCAACATGGGGGGGTGGTGCTTTGGGGAAGGGGGGCGCCCTGCAGCCCCCCACCCCAAAGCGCCTTGTCCCCATGTTGATGAGGACAAGGGCCTCTTCCTGACAACCCTGGCCGTTGGTTGTCGGGGTCTGCGGCGAGGGGCTTATCGGAATCCGGGAGCCCCCTTTTGATAAGGGGGCCCCCAGATCTCGGCCCCCCGCCCTATGTGAATGAGTATGGGGTACAACGTGGGGGCGGGGGGGGCGCTCGCTCGTCCCCACCCCCTTTCCATGACCGGCTGGGCTGCGTGCTCGGTTAAGGGTCTGGTATGGATTCTGGGGGGACCCCCACACCGTTTTTTTTCCATACCAGACCTAAGGGACATTGTCGCCTGCCTCTCGTGCTCGCTGCAATAGGAAAATGTGTTTTTCCCATTGCAGTGAGCGCGAGATGCATAGTACCTTGTCGCCGAGAACCAGCGCGATAGGATCGCGCTGGAAACATTCTCGCGGGCAGGTGCTATAGCTGCCCGTGCGTCGTATTTGGTCCGACGGACCAGCATACAGACGAACGGCTTCTCGAGAGGAACTGGGTCCGGCGGAGTTCCGGTGGAAAGATTTGAAGCCTGTTTCAAATCTAAAGTCCGTCGGATTTTGGAACGAAAAGGTCAGTCGGAAGTCCGATGAAGCCCACACACGGTCAAATCCGTCGGACCAGTCCAGGCAAAAAGTCCTCTCGTGTGTACAGGGCATTAGACTGTTTTGCAGATTTTCAAACAGAACTGTAATATATTATATGCTGACCATACAAAAACAATGTCTTCCTTAAAAAAATGTAATTTTAGGAACGTTTGTTCGATTTTCGAAGCGTTCGTGGGGTAAAATCGATGTTCGTTTTCAACCACAGTGACGGAAAATTTTGAAATAATAGAAAACTTCTTGGTGAAAGGAATTTTCAGGCAGTGTATGTGGTTTTCGTTCAGAAATTACATTAATTTTAAAACAGATTGTTAAAAGCAAGTGACATTTTCAAACGAAATTCTTTCATTCAGCGAATGTAAAAAGATTTTACGTATGAATATTCTCGTCTGAAAATCGATCCGTGTGGCCAGCATGAGGCTTGGGATTTGCGTTTTTTCCTTTTTTTTTTTTTTGGCCAATTTGTTGTTGAGCAGATTAAAAAAACACAAATTACTGCAAAATGCATTGCATGCTTTTCTTCAGCTTCTCCACTGAACCAAAAAAGCACCGTTTTGTGTTGAAAAAAGTCCTTGGCCCTTTCCTTATGCAGCAGCTGAAAATAGCATAGATGTTAAAGTGTCCCATAGGAAACCATGTTAAATAAACCGTAGTGGGTTTCTGCAAAAAGCACCAAAAAACACATCTGTGTGATCCAGGCCTAAGACGTTTAGTAACATAATCGGGGTGACCACTTGCAGGCAACTTGAGGAGGTACTGGAAGCAGTCCTTAAGGAGTGTGGACAGGATACAGGGCGTAGGGTATCCAGGGAAGTCAGCAAAGGCCTGGCCGAGGATCCAACACCGGTGATCATACACGGGTAGGTAGGCTGGTGTAGGAAATGGCAAAGTCTCTAGAGCAGGCCAGGGTCACACACAAGTAGCAGAGGTATTCAGAAAGAAATTCCAGAAAGTCCTTTAAACAGGCCAAGGTCATACATAGGCAAGCAGGCAGGTTAGGCAGAAGAGTAGACCTTAAGGTAAGCCGGGTCACAGCGAGACAACAGGAAAGAGGTGCAGGTTCAGGAACTCAGGGAAAGCTGATGACAATACAGCAACTTGGGTCAGACAGAGGCAGCCTTATATAGGCCAGCAGGGGGAACCATCTGTCACATGATGCGCCTATGGCGCACATTTCTTCTACTGGCAAGATTGCCAGTACTTCCATGGCCTATTCCCTGACAGTGCCCCCCCTAAGGGTCAGCCTCCGGATGCCCAATCTAGCCATTCTCTCGGCGTGTCTACTGTGGAAGGCTTGTACTAGTTTAGGGGTGTGTATATTACTTGAGGGCTCCCAGGAATTATCCTCTGGAGGGTACCCCTTCCACTGGATGAGGGACTGTACTTGTCTCCCTCTTTTCCTGCAATCCAAGATGGTCTCTGCCTCAAATTCAGGCTCACCTCCTACTAAGACTGGAGGTGGTGGTAATTCTCTTTCCGGGAAGGGACTGGGAACTGTTGGTTTCAACAGTGAAGCATGAAATACTGTGAATCTTGTAGGAACTGGGCAATGCCAATTTAAAGGCTACTGGATTTACCACCTCCTTGATCTTAAAAGGACCAATGAACCTTGGTCCCAGTTTTTGTGATGGACATGAGAGAGTTTGAGGTTTATTGCAGACAGCCAAACTTCATCTTGAAAGTAGGGCTGTCTTTTCTCTGTCATATTTCTTGTAACTACCTTGCGCCTCTTGCATGGCTTCCCGAAGTTGTTGATAATTGGATTGGATGAATTTTATCCTGTCCTGGACTGCAGGTACAGATGTTTCTGGAATGGAATTGGGTAAGAATGATGGGTGAAAGCCATAATTGGCCCAGAAGGGAGTTTGATTAGTGGTATGTAGAGAGTTATTGTAGGCAAATTCCGCACAAGGGAGAAGAGAGGACAGGTGCAGTAACAGCGAAGATATTGTTCCAGGGTCTGATTTTGTCCTTTCAGTCTGGCCATTGCTCTGTGGGTGATGGTCAGATGAAAGGCATACTTCAATTGCTAAAGATTTACAGAGATCCTTCCAGAATTTAGAAGTAAATTGTACTCCTCTATCAGATACAATGTTATCTGTTAATCCATGTAACCTGACAATTTCTTTAATGAAAATATTCGCTGTGTCAACAGCAGAGGGAATGCCAACCATAGGTAAGAAATGTGCCATTTTTGAAAGATGATCCACCACTACCAAAATAGTGGTGAAACCTTCAGAAGGGGGCAAGTCTACGATGAAGTCCATCAAAATCTTTCTCCAGGGCTGTTCTGGGATGGCCCATGTCATAGTTCTTCTCTGGTGGACTCCATGAGGCAAAGGGTGAAGGAGTGACTTAAGCTCTTGACATTGGGGCAAGATCGCCCCTGTGGCTATTTCTGAGGCATCTACCTCCAGCATATAAGGTAGAGCCAGATCAGGATGTTGCAGTGGATGCTGGAGCGGAAATGAACAACTTCTTCAATTTATCAAAGGACACTTGGACTTCTTGGGGACACTGAAACCTAACCTGCTGGCGAGTCAACTAGGTAATAGGTGCTATTATAGCACAGCATCCCTTCACAAACCTTCGATAGAAACTGGCAAAACCAATAAATAGTTGGACACCCTTCTTATCTACAGGGGTTGGCCACTCCAGAATTGCCTTGACCTTTTATGGATCCATTGCAATTCCCTCGGTGTAGATTACAAATCCTAAAAACTGAACAACTGGTCTTTCGAAATCGCATTTCTCTGCTTTTACATAACGTCCATGTTCCCTGAGGTTTTCGTCAATATAAGTCTGTAAAGCTTCTAGCTCAACCTCTGATGGGGGGGGATATTCGACCAAATGGGATTTCAGCTCCGGGTAATAATTAAATTGGACAATCATAAGGCCGATGTGAAGGGAGTTTGCCTGCTTTCTTTTTATCAAAAATGTCCAAAAACTCTTGGTATGCTGGGGGAACATTCTGATCATTAGAGGTAGGTTGAATTGTCAGGCAATTGGTGATTTGAAAGTCCTTGGGACAAGACAATGTTGGGAACAATAAGCAGAGGGGAAGGATATATCTTTCGTTCCCCAATCTATGTGTGGATTATGGGCCTGTAGCCATGGAAGTCCTAGAATAATAGGAAACATGGGTGAACAGATGATGTCAAAACGGATAAATACTTGGTGGCCGGAATCTGTAGTGGTGAGAATGGGCCTAGTTTCCTGGGTAACGAGTCCAGAGCAGGGTAAAGAGCCATCTGCTAGGTGTATTTAAAAGGCTCTGCTTTTTCTCGTGGAGTGGAATACAAAGTCTCTTTGCCAAGGAGGAGTGCAGGAAGCAGCTACATGCCCCGGAGTCAACGATGGCTTGGGATCGAATCTCCTCTTCCGCCACCGGCAGGGAGACTGGGAGGACCAGATGAGAAGAGATAGAACTAGCCACCTGACAATTTACCGTATGCTGTCGACGAGACTTACTGGGTCTCACAGGGCAATTTTTAATAGAAAGTTGCTGGCTCCTCCGCAATACAGGCAAAGATTGGCTTGAGGGCGGCATTGCTTCTCATAAAAAGTCAAGGGAGAACGGACCAGATCAAGTTGCATGGGTTCACATTTGGAAGCAGGAGAAGGGAAAAGGGCACGTAGAGTGGAATAAACTGGTGGAACTTTAGGTAGCATCCAGGTAGGCCGGTAAGTCTGAAAAACATTGACTGCTGCTCTTGCAGGCGCCTGTCCAACTTAATGACTAGTTGAATTAGGCCCTCCAGGGTAGCAGGGGTCTCAACTGGAGCAAGTTCATCCTTAAGAGCCTCTGAAAGGCCATGGCGATATTGATACTTGAGAGCGGACTCGTTCCACCCGGTGTCAGCAGACTATTTACGAAAGTCCACAGTATAGTCCTCAACTCCACTTTTACCTTGTGTCAGTGTGTGCAGGATGGTTTCAACAGTGGCCGTACGCTATGGGTCGTAAAGCTGAGCCATTGATAAAGATGAAAGTATATACAGAATCAAATACAGGGCTTTTCTGTTCAAGCAGCTTTTAGGCCCAGGCTTGGGGCTCTTCTGACAGCAAAGAGATAAGGAATCCCACCTTTACAGACTCTGCTAAGAAAGTTCTGGGTTGGAGAGCTACAGTGGGGACGGAAAGTATTCAGACCCCCTTACATTTTTTGCTTGTGTTATATTGCAGCCATTTGCTAAAATCATTTAAGTTCATTTTTTTTTCCCTCAATAATGTACACACAGCACCCCATATTGACAGAAAAACACAGAATTGTTGACATTTTTGCAGATTTATGAAAAAAAGAAAAACTGAAATATCACATGGTCCTAAGTATTCAGACCCTTTGCTGTGACACTCATATATTTAACTCAGGTGCTGTCCATTTCTTCTGATCATCCTTGAGATGGTTCTAAACCTTCATTTGAGTCCAGCTGTGTTTGATTATACTGATTGGACTTGATTAGGAAAGCCACACACCTGTCTATATAAGACCTTATACAGCTCACAGTGCATGTCAGAGCAAATGAGAATCATGAGGTCAAAGGAACTGCCTGAAGAGCTCAGAGACAGAATTGTGGCAAGGCACAGATCTGGCCAAGGTTACAAACAAATTTCTGCTGCACTTAAGATTCCTAAGAGCACAGTGGCCTCCATAATCCTTAAATTAAGATGTTTGGGATGACCAGAACCCTTCCTAGAGCTGGCCATCCTGCCAAACTAAGCTATCGGGGGAGAAGAGCCTTGGTGAGAGAGGTAAAGAAGAACCCAAAGATCACTGTGGCTGAGCTCCAGAGATGCAGTCGGGTAATGGGAGAAAGTTGTAGAAAGTCAACCATCACTGCAGCCCTCCACCAGTCGGGGCTTTATGGCAAAGTGGCCTGACGGAACCCTCTCCTCAGTGCAAGACACATGAAAGCCCGCATGGAGTTTGCTAAAAAAACACCTGAAGGACTCCAAGATGGTGGGAAATAAGATTCTCTGGTCTGATGAGACCAAGATAGAACTTTTTGGCCTCAATTCTAAGCGGTATGTGTGGAGAAAACCAGGCACTGCTCATCACCTGTCCAATACAGTCCCAACAGTGAAGCATGGTGGTGGCAGCATCATGCTGTGGGTGTTTTTCAGCTACAGGGACAGGACGACTGGTTGCAATCGAGGGAAAGATGAATGCGGCCAAGTACAGGGATATGCTGGACGAAAACCTTCTCCAGAGTGCTCAGGACCTCAGACTGGGCTGAAGGTTTACCTTCCAACAAGACAATGACCCTACGCACACAGCTAAAATAACGAAGGAGTGGCTTCACAACAACTCTGACTATTCTTGAATGGCCCAGCCAGAGCCCTGACTTAAACCCAATTGAGCATCTCTGGAGAGACCTAAAAATGGCTGTCCACCAACGTTTACCATCCAACCTGACAGAACTGGAGAGGATCTGCAAGGAGGAATGGCAGAGGATCCCCAAATCCAGGTGTGAAAAACTTGTTGCATCTTTCCCAAAAAGACTCATGGCTGTATTAGATCAAAAGGGTGCATCTACTAAATACCGAGCAAAGGGTCTGAATACCTAGGACCATGTGATATTTCAGTTTTTCTTTTTTAATAAATCTGCAAAAATGTCAACAGTTTTGTGGGGTTTTTTTTTTCTGCCAATATGGGGTGCTGTGTGTACATTAATAAGGAAAAAAATAAACTTAAATGATTTTAGCAAATGGCTGCAATATAACAAAGAATGAAAAATTTAAGGGGGTCTGAATACTTTCCGTCCCCACTGTAGGTACAGTCAGCAAGCATTCCTGAAGGCTCTGAACTTTTTTCTGATCGCCCCTGAAACATTCAGGCGTGGGGACTCTTGGTTCAGGGGGAGTCATTACCAGAGTAGGATTTGAGCTGGCCTGCTCTTGTGGAGAGGAAGCTGGGGCCGCACTGGCGGATAAGGGACCTGGGTCTGCAGGCTCCGGTGATACAGTCAGATGCTGCAGCCGCCCCTCTAGTTGAAAATAGCCCTCGTGAAGTCTCTGTACTGCCTGGGTAAGGGTGGTAACCTGCTGAAATAGGGCCTGGAGTGGGGAGCCAACTCTGTCGGCCTCTGACATGGCTGGATTGTACTGTCAGTTTACCTTTCCGATGCTGAGAGCGGCTCCCCTTGTTGCTGAATGCAGTATACCCCTGAAGTTAGCACAGAGGGTATAATGCTCAAACAAGCACGGGAAGCCAGCAGGATGTGCAGGACTTGAGCAGATGACCACTTGCAGGCAACTTGAGAAGGTGCTGGAAGCAGTCCTTAAGGAATGTGGACAGGATACAGGGCGTAGGGTATCCAGGAAAGTCAGCAAAGGCCTGGCTGAGGATCCTACATCGGTGATCATACACGGGTAGGTAGACTGGTGTAGGAAACGGCAAAGTCTCTAAGGCAGGCCAGGGTCACACACAAGTAACAGAGGTATTTAAATAGAAACAAGTCTTTTAAACAGGCCAAGGTCATACACAGGCAAGCAGTCAGGTTAGGCAGAAGACTAGTCCTTAGGATAAGCCGGGGTCATATATAGGCAAGGCAGGCTGAGTAGGCAGAAGAGTAGTCCTTAAGGTAAGCCGAGTCAGAGCCAGGAGAAGATCATGGTAAGCCAAGGAACAATACGGGTCTCAGCGAGACCACAGGAAACTGGTGCAGGTTCAGGAACTCAGGGAGAGCTGAAGACAATCCAGCAACTTGAGTCAGACAGAGGCAGCCTTATATAGGCCAGCAGGGGGAATCGTCTGTCACATGATGTGCCTATGGCGCCCATTTCTTCTACTGACAAGATTGCCAGTACTTCATCTTCTTCTCTCGCTCCTCCGACGGACCCGGAAAAAAAAAAAAACCCGCACGCCGCCACCGATCTGCCTCCATGGGAGGCACCCGCCATAATGACCATCCTCTCAGGTGACAGTTCTTTTATAACTGAGGGCAGGGCCCCGCCCCCTCTGACGCCACGGGGAAGCCATTGGAAAGCCCCCGTGCATCAGAGGGGGGTGGGGTCACCTAGGTACGTCACTGTGTGGCCCCACCCTCAGTTATAAAAGAACTGTCACCTGAGAGGACGGTCATTACGGCGGGTGCCTCCCATGGAGGCAGATCGGTGGCGGCGTGCGGGTTTTTTTTTTTTGGAGGCAGGTGGAATTCGTGCTGAATTTCAGCCAACCGAGCACTGGCTGTGTATGACCGCCTGAAATGGCTACAGACTCTTCTGGCCTGCTTTAGCAGATATTCCAACCCTGGGTACCTATTTAGGAAACGCAGCACCACCAAATTGAGGACGTGCTCAATTTCTTTTGGTGGTATTTGATCACCTCTGCGTTTTTTATAAACAAAGACCGACCATTTAAAAAAAAAAAAAATTTTTTACATTCTGCTATAAAACATAGCCAATAAAAAAAATTGAATTTCTTCAAAAATTTGAGCCAATATATATTCCAATACATGTTTTTGGTAAAACCAATCCCAATAAGCGTATATTGATGCGAACGTTATAGTGTCTAAAAACAATGGGATATTTTTTTTTTTCTATTTTTATACTAATAATGGTGGCGATCAGTGACTTATAGCGGGACTGCGATATTGCGGTGGACAATCGGATATTAGCTGCCACTTTTGATACCTTGCAGGAACCAATGAAGCTAATACAGTGATCAGTGTTAAAAATATGCACCTTCACTGTACTAATGACACTGGCTAGGAAAGGGTAAACATCAGGGGCGATCAAAGGGTTAACTGTGTGCCTAGCCAGTGTTTGTGTTTACTACAGTGGGGAAAATAATTTTTTGATCCCCTGCAGATTTTGTAAGTTTGCTCACTTACAAAGAGATGAAGGGTCTATACTTTTTGTCATAGGTGCATTTTAGATGATAAAGACAGAATATCCAGAAAAAACACATGATACAAATGTTATAAATTAAGTTGCAGTTCAGTGAGTAACATAAGTATTTGATCCCTAAGTAAAACATGAAGTAGTGCTTAACCACTTGCTTACAGGGCACTTAAACCCCCCTCCTATCCAGACCAATTTTCAGCTTTCAGCGCTGACGCACTTTGAATGACAATTGCGCGGTCATACAACACGGTACCCAAATGAAATTTTTATCATTTTTTCAACACTAATAGAGCTTTCTTTTGGTGGTATTTGATCACCTCTGCGGTTTTTACTTTTTATTAAAAAAATGTAAAAAACTGAATTTAAAAAAAAAAAATGTTTATTTTTTTATATTTTGTTATAAAAAATTTTAAACGGGTAATTTTTCTCCTTTTATTGATGTACGCTGATGAGGCGGCAGTGATGGGCACTGATAGGCGGCAGTGATGGGCACTGATGGGTGGCAGTGATGGGCAGCACTGGCAGGTGGCACTGATTGGCACTACAGGTGGGCATTGATAGGTGGTACTTGTGGGCACTGTTAGGTGGCACTGTGGGCACTGTTAGGTGGCACTGTGGGCACTGTTAGGTGGCACTGTGGGCACTATTAGGTGGCACTGTGGGCACTGTTAGGTGGCACTTTTAGTGGGCACTGATGAGGCAGATGTGCCTCTTCCACTTGGGGACCGATGTCCCTCACATCCGATCCGGTGATCGGCTTTTTTTTCTACTCGCGCTGTCAGCGTGAGTAAAAAAAAAAAACGATTACCGATCTTTTGTTCACATCATGTGATCAGCTGTCATTGGCTGACAGCTGATCACATGGTAAGGGGCCGGGACCGGCCCCTTACACAGATCGGTGATCAGCAGAGTCTCAGAGACTCGGTGATCACAGCGCGCCCGGCGCGCGCCCTCATATGACGGCCTCCCGGGAATGTAGGTCTGCGCTGTGGCCGTCATTCGGCCATAGCGCGGATGTCTAGAGGTTAATGGAGAAACCCTTGCTGGCAGGCAAATAGGTAAGACGTTTCTTGTAGCTGGTGATCAGGTTTGCACACATCTATGAGGGATTTTGGTCCATTCTTCTTTACAGATTCTCTCTAAATGTTTATGGTTTCTTTGCTGTCTCTTGGTAACTCGAAGTTTCAGCTCCCTCCATAAATTTTCGATAGGATTAAGGTCTGGAGCCTGGGGGGGGGCGTGGCCAACGACCGGGATGTGAGGACGTGTGAGGCCTGAGCTCCGTCCGTGCTGCTTAGATCCTGCAACCATCCTGCTAGCCCGGCCGCCATCCACAACCATCCACGATCTCAGCAGACTCCCAAGACTCCTGAGCACACCTGGTGATGGTCAAGTACGGTCCAGCCATGGAGGAAGCCCGGGATTCGATCCGCCACCGCCGCCATGTCAGCCGCAGCAAAATGGCGTCGGCAGGCTCCATGCTCTGAAGCACAGCCATCCATCCACCTCCCTGACAACCCAGCAGCATCGAGGGAAGAGTGAGTCACAGCATACCCCTGGCAGCAGCCCTGAGGACCCCCTTCTGTTCCCCCCCCCCCCAAGAGGACACTGACCCAGCATCCCATCCTAACACTGATGTGGCCATAGGCCCTGCAGAGCCCTCTCTCTGTCACAAATAATGGAGGCTATACAGCACAGCCATGCATTCCTCACCACTCAGGGGACTTAGAAGATGACATGCGCCCCTTACAGGGCTCTGTCAGGGAGCTGCGCCAGGCCCAAGATTATATGTCTGACAAGCTTACAGATATGGAAGACCACCTGAGACGCAATAATCTCCGCTTCTTAGGCTTCCCGGAAGGTTCAGAAGGCAGAGCCCCAGAAAAGTTCATGGAGCAATGGCTGACGTCTGTGTTTGGCGCCAATGCTTTTTCCACTATGTTTGCCATTGAGAGAGCCTACAGGGTTCCGCTGCGCCCCTTACCCCCTGGGGCACCCTAAGGTGCTATGATTATTAAGCTACTGCATTTCAGGGACAGAGAATCCATCATCAGGGCAGCCAGAGAAAAGGGAAACATACTTTCAATGGTAATGGCATTACCATCTTCCCTGACTTTTCGGTAGCCACGCAGAAGCATTGTGCCACTTTCTTAGCTGTTAAACGGCACCTACGTGATCTACAATTACCATAAAGTATGCTATACCCGGCACGTCTTCGTGTTATCCACCAGGGCAAGGCCCATTTTTTCACTGATCCGAAAGAAGCGGCTCACTGGGCAGATACACTAGGCCCCTGGAGCAGAGAAACCTGCCACGGAGATCCCCTCCTCGCTGACTACTACATCTCCTCGTTGTTCAAATGCCAGCAGAATTTTCCATTCACTGACATCCTTGATCCAATGCTTTTTTGATATCGACAGAGAAGATTAAAGATCAGCACAAGGAATTTGACATACCCCTATTTGCACCTATCCAACTACAGGAAGGGTGAGAAACCCAATGCTGCTTGACAGAAGATGGAACTGCTGTTATCTTTTTTTGGCTGACTATTCTTGTTACAGCCATGTTGGCTTAAACTGAAACTATCCTGTGGCCATTCTGAAGAATATTTTTCTAAGGCCGGGCTGCTGTTTATTCAGCTTGGGAAGCGATCACGGGTGGTAGCTTATGTTCATAGCCCCCCCTTGATATTGTTATCTAAGGTTTATTGACCACTGGATTGTTCTAGACACCCTCTGCTTCGCAGTTCCAGTTTAGGGTACAAAGCTCTCATGAGTTGGGGTATGGGAGCCAGGAGGGTTAGGGTGGTTCGGGAGGGTTGGGAAACCTTCTATGTGTTAAGGTTCTGGTTACATGATTGCTATTCCATGACAAGTGTTTACAGGTTCACAGGCCATCAAGGTACTCAGGTATACATGCTTACAAGCATAATGTTTTTTCATAAATGTTTATCGGTCTGCGCCCCCACCTCTCGAGGAGCTCGGAGTTCCATACGTTGGTTGGCTCTGGGGTATCTTGAGAGATGGTTGTGCAAACTTATGTCTTACACCCAGAAATGAATACTTCACGCCTGATATCATGGAATGTTAGGGGGCTTAATTCTAAGGTAAAACGCTCAATAATGTTTGATTACTTAGCACGTCACAAACCGCATGTAATCCTTCTCCAGGAAACCCATCTCTAGGGCTCCAGGGTTATGGCCCTTAAAAGAGCCAAAATAGCATATGCTCTACACTCCACCTATTCTTCCTTTGCCCGAAGGGACGTCTATTCTTATTGCCAAATCAGCACCAATCTCAATTAAACACATTAAACTTGATCCTAATGGCTGTTTTGTCATCCTGGTGATGGAACTCTTAGGTAAACCATATACTGTGACAAACATCTATGTCCCACCACCCTTCACCAAAAATTTTTTTGAGAAGGTGATGGGAACGATACTTGAAATTGCTGAAGGCCCTTTAATAATATCTGGGGACTACAATACTGTTCTAGATAATTCTATGGATAGATTCCGATGCTCTACATTACCCCCAACGCCCCTGGGATCTTTCCTAACTCAATTTGACCTAGTGGAGGCCTGGAGATGGAGGCATGCAAATGTGAGGGAATACTCGTGTCAGTCTGACTCTCATGATACTCTATCACAAATTGATCTCTGCTTAGTTTCCTCCGATATACTTCATTTAATAGCAGGAATCAAATATCTTCCCAGGGCGCTGTCTGACCATTCGCCTTTGATGGTGGACCTCGCCCTGAACACACCTTCCTCGTATAGAGTGTGGAGGATGAGCCCACTTTGGTTGGCGGATCAGGCTGTGATAGATCAAAGTTCAGCAGATATGAACCTTTACTGGGTAAACCATAAGCATAGTGCAGATATTTTGATGGTTTGGGATGCCTTTAAGGCCGCTACTCGTGGTTCCTTTGCAGCTGCAATTGGGCGGGCCCGTAAGGCATCGCAGTCCAGATTGGTGGACGCAGAAGGTGAACTTAGGGTTGCGGAAACTGCGTATTCTACTGGCCCTACCTCTGAAACGCACTATTTGGCGACACAAGGCTAGAGAATTGGATCTGGTGCTTTTAGAACGTACACAAAAAAACCTATTATATCAGAACCAACGTATATTCAAACCCGGGGATAAAAATAGTCGACTATTAGCATACCTAGCCAGGCCGGATTATCAACCCTGTAATATCCCCAGAATTAAAAATTGAACAGGCATGGTGGTTGAACGGAATGATGACATTATGAAAGCGTTTGTTGCTTTCTACTCCGCTATATACCACCAGAGCTCACTATACAATAGTGGAACTAGATGATTATCTCTCGGAAATTTCACTTCCAAAACTAACGGAGCTTCAGGCATCCACACTTGATGCCCCATTGACGACAGAAGAAATAGGGGAGGCGATACAATCTTTTGCCAGGCATAAAACTCCAGGCCTTGATGGGTTCCCTATTGAGTGATACATGCAATTTCGGGATCTATTAATACCGCATTTGTTAAGGATGTACAATTTTGCCCTTAAAACAGGTCATCTAACGCCCTCCATGTCAGAAGTATTGATAGTTTTAATCCCCAAGCCTCAAGGATAATCTCTTATGCGAATCGTACCG
This sequence comes from Lithobates septentrionalis, assembly GCA_037952835.1. Classification (NCBI taxonomy): domain Eukaryota; kingdom Metazoa; phylum Chordata; class Amphibia; order Anura; family Ranidae; genus Lithobates; species Lithobates septentrionalis. The sequence goes on along the minus strand of JBBDGP010002212.1, from coordinate 884,423 downwards.
GCCAATCTCGCTCATCAATTCTGACGTTAAAATTTTAGCCAAGGTACTTGCCAAACGATTAAATACAGTAATTAAAACCATTAATGGGGGCGGATCAAACAGGATTTATGCCTGGACGATCAACCTCTATCAATTTACGTAGACTTTATACTAATCTACAAGCAGTCCACGACAAAACCGGTACTCGCGCTGTATTAGCCTTAGATGCTCACAAGGCCTTCGACTCGGTCGAATGGCCGTATCTCTTTGAAGTCCTGGCCAAATTTGGGTTTGGCACTAACTTCATAAAGAGGTTTGGAGTATAGGAGCCATACCCAATCGCTAGATTAAGAGTAAATGCTAGAGGTCGACCGATATGGGTTTTTCTCTGGCCGATGCCGATGCCGATATTTAGAAATTGCGGTGGCCGATGGCCGATATGTGATGCCGATTTTTTTTGGGCCGATATATTTGGCCGATTTTTTTTTTTTTTTTCTTTTTTCCCTTCATCTCATAAAATCTAACAGTTATACCCCTTTCACACTGGGGCGTTTTTCAGGCGCTTTTGGGCTAAAAATAGCGCCTGTAAAGTGCCTGTAAAACGGCTCCCCTGCAGTCTCAGTGTGATATCCTGAGTGCTTTCACACTGAGGCGATGCGCTGGCAGGATGTTAAAAAAAAAAGTCCTGCAAACGGCATCTTTGGAGCGGTGTATACCGCTCCTCCACCACTCCTGCCCATTAAAATGAATGCGCACCGCTGCCGAAGCGCCTGCAAAGCGTTTTGGCAGTGGCGCTTCAGGGGCGCATTTAACCCCTTCCTCGGCCGCTAGCTGGGTTATAAGCGCTCCGCTAGCAGCCGAATAGCGCCTCTAAAATGATGGTAAAGCGTCGCTAAAACTAACAGCGTTTTACCATCAACGCATGCCCGCTCCAGTGTGAAAGCAGCCTTAAGTAATACAGAATTTTTTTTTCATTTAAACATTAAACAAAACAAACCTCCAATCAGTTCACTTGTATGTATAATTTAGAAAAAAAAAAAAAAAAAAAAAAAACTATCTTAAATATTAAATACACAAAAACAGGTAATCAAAACTTTTGGACAAAAAAAAATGGGCTAACTTTACTGCTTAGGGTTTTTTTTAATTCATTACTGTATTTTTTTTTTGGTAAAAATTGCGTTTGAAAGACCGCTGCGCAAATACCGTGTGACATAAAATATTGCAACAATCACCATTTTATTCCCTAGGGTCTCTGCTAAAAAAATATATATAATGTTTGGGGGTTCTAAGTGATTTTCTAGCAGAAAATACAGGATTTTTACCTGTAAGCAACAAGTGTCAGAAAAGATTTAGTCTTTAAATGGTTAAACTGAGAAATTCTACACACGGAGTTCAGTCTATTGATAAAAAGAACCTGAAAGATACAAATGTATCTTCTTATCAGACTTGGCAGGCTGCCCAGAGGAGGAGAGAAGAAAACTTCACAGATAACTTAAGGCAACTTGCATTAACTTCTATTACAGAAGTCATTTGCTAGTCATGGCTGAAGTTACAATCGGCCTTTTTTATCAGCACAATCGGCCGATGCCGATTAAGTAAAAAACGCCAAATATCGGCCGATATATCGGCCGGCCGATATATCGGTCGACCTCTAGTAAATGCGTCCATATCAAATGCTTTTCAGATAAAGAGGGGTACAAGACAGGGGTGTCCATTGTCACCACTCCTGTTTGCACTAGCAATAGAGCCTCTACCAGCATTGGTAAGATCCAGTGGGGAAATTAAGGGACTGACGACTGGGGGTCTAGAAGGAAAAGTGTCCTTGTATGCGGATGACATGCTGATATACTTTGAGGACCCCCAGTCGTCACTCCCGGTCCTGCTGGAAATCATCCGGCGGTTTGGCCATTTTTCAGGCTTTCAGGTCAACTGGGATAAATCCCTATTGTTCCAGATTGACCGAGAGACACAAATAACACTACCTCCAGACTGCCCATTACAAATAGTTCACAACTTTCCATACTTAGGGGTTCTGATAGGTTGTTCTATCTCTTCATATGCCAAGATTAATTTAGACCCCCTTATTAGTAGATTGAAAAATACACTGAAAACATGGAATAATCTCCCTCTTACGCTTTTAGGAAGAATAAATGTCTTTAAAATGATTTACCTCCCGAGATTCCTTTACGTTCTGAGCAACTCACCAATCTATATAACCAAAGCTAAATTTAAAGAAATAGACTCTATAGTCACTATTTTTATATGGAGGGGCGGTGTAGTGAGGATTGCGAAACACACTTTACAACTACCTACCCTGGAAGGGGGACTGACACTCCCATGTCTCCAAACATACTATATCGCCTCACAACTGGCACATGTCCATTGGTGGTTCTTTCCAGAGGCCAACAATGCAGCTACTGCTCTTGAGGCAGCCATCCTCACCTCATATGAATCCCACCAAAACTTAATACATCGCATGTCACTTAGGGGGAGAGAAGGAGTAAAGGTTCTGGCCATGACCCTGCAGATCTTTAGAATTTCTAAACTACTGCCTCCCAGTTCCCGAGCTGTCTTTTCTCCTAACGCTCCACTATAGGGAAACCCATGTTTACCAGAATTTAATCAGGGAACTGACGGGGGGTACTGGTCAAAGAAAGGGGTGAAAACAATATCACATTTGTTTACAGACAATACATTCCGATCTTTTGTGGAATTCCAAAGAGAATTTGGGCTCCCACGCACGGCCTACTTTCAATATCTACAGATAAGACATACTGCAGCTGCACATAATACAGAGATGCAATCTTCCCAACTTGAGCTTTTATTGACTGACCCCTCCCACGTAGGGCTGGGGAAAAAATCGGTTTAAATCTTGAATTGAGTTGAAAGGTCAAATCGATTCAAAATTTAAGCAAATCAATTTTTTTTTTTTAGATTTTTTTTTTTTTTAGATTTTTTTTTTTTAGATTTTTTTTTTTCACCGCGCCGGTCCTGAGGCGCTGCGGGCATGAGTTTTTACGCGAGGCCGCGGCTTCGGCCGGACGCCGCGGACTAGGCCGAAGCCGCGGCCTCGCCTAAAAACTCCTGCCTGCAGCTCCCCAGGACCGGCGCTGACACCGCGCCGGTCCTGAGGAGCTGCGGGCAGGAGCCTTTAGGTGAGGCTGCAGCTTCCGCCTAGTCCGCGAGGCCGGACACTGCGGACTAGGCCGAAGCCGCGGCCTCACCTAAAAACTCATGCCCGCAGCGCCTCAGGACCGGTGCGGTGTCCAAAAAAAAAAAAAACTTCGAATCGTGAATAGAGTTTTTTTTTTTTTTTTTTTTTTTAAGAAAATCTCCCAGCCCTACTCCCACGTCAAACTAATTTCGTCCTATTATAAAACTCTGCTTCACTCTACTACCACTAGGCTCACTGCTATTGAACGCAAATGGCGATCAAATATACCCGAGTTGACGGAGGAGATATGGGGGGAGATTCTTCCCTTGCAGGTCCCCTCAGTCATCTCTTCCAGAGACAAAGTGATCCAGACCAAGCTATCATATAGAGCATACTTCACACCGCAACTGCTATTTAAACTTAGGAGACTATACAATTCTCTATGCCTTCGATGCGGGGCGGCCGAGGGCACATTCTTCCACTTAATGTGGGAATGTGCACCGGTACGGCAATTTTGGTCAGAGGTTACGGCCATCATCGGCTCTATAGCTAAAATACCAAATATTTTTGTAATCCTCTCAGATGTCTGTTGGGATACATTGACGACGAAGAGTTATCCAAAAACGTTCAATCTTTTATACGTATAGTGATGTTCTATGCTAAAAAAAACAATAACCATGCATTGGAAATCCAATGCTGTTCCGACTGTAAAACTCTGGCTCACCATTGTCAACCAAGCCATACCACTATATAAGCTGACATATGAAGCTAGAGGATGCCCCAAAAAGTTCACTAAAATATGGAACTCATGGGTGAGTTCAGAGAGTACCATACCACCTGCCTAATAAGACATAACAAACCACAGCAATATTACGATATAGCAAATACCAGAACTTAACCCCTGACAACAATGAAATGTACTGTACGATGTGTTGTATGTACTAATGCATAATGTCAACCTGTATACCTGTCCAATGTATTGAACTTTGAATAATATAATGCTCGCTGTGCTTGTACACCTGTGTAACTACTATTGATACTTTTATAAAAACAATAAAATTAACCTTAAAAGGTCTGGAGCCTGACTAGGCCACTCTTTGACCTTAATGTGCTTCTTCTTGAGCCACTCCTTTAGTGCCTTGGCGGTATGTTTTGGGTCATTGTCATGCTGTCAGAGCCATCCACGACCCATCTTCAGTGTTCTGGCTGACCCTAAGAACAGCTTTGGGGCTGTTTCTCTGCTAAAGGTACAGGCCAACTTTGCCGCATTGAGGGGCCAATAGATGAGGTCATGTATTGTAAAATCTTGGGTGAGAACCTTCTTCCCTCAGCCAGAACACTGAAGATGGCTCGTGGATGGCTCTGACAGCATGACAATGACCCAAAATATACTGCCAAGGCAACAAAGGAGTGGCTCAAGAAGAAGCACATAGAGGTCATGGAGTGGCCTAGTCAGTCTCCAGACCTTAATCCTATAGAAAATTTATAGAGGGAGCTACAACTTTGAGTTACTAAGAGACAGTCAAAAAACGTTAAGGATTTAGAGAAGATCTGTAAAGAGTACAACAAAATCCCTCCTGAGATGTGTGCAAACCTGGTCACCAAGTACAAGAAATGTCTTACCTCTGTGCTTGCCAACAAGGGTCTCTCCACCAATAGGTATGGGTGAACGGTTCGGCCTGAGCATGAGTTTGGGCTGAACATTGGCTGTTTGCCCGTTTGAGGAATACCAAAATTATCTGGGCGTTTGACCATTTGTTCGGCCCGCCAAATGACCACAATGCACTGCGCCGCCGCACAGTGCATTGCTATCCCCGATTGGCTGAAGCAATTAAAGCAGGAGAGGCCCCATCCAGGCCAGATGCTAGCAAGTAGTTTGATCATTGTTCATACCAGAAATCAATGGCTAGTCATAGATGGTTCACATTATTTAGCTGGAACTGGCCAAGATTCAAATCATGTTTGAGCAGGCTGCATGTACCAAGTTGATCGACTTTCAACTTGGGTACAACCGGCCGGCTGGATTTTACATGCGATTATCACTAACAGCTGGCATGGCCGCTAGCAATAATCACTGTCTTCTCCTGGCGGGGACAGCTTTACCTGCCGGGAGAATAGGATGGATCGGCGGGAGGGATTCCAGGATTGTAGGATTTGCTCTGTATATGGCCAGCCAAAGGGCACTGCAGGCTCTCCAGTGTCCTGCAGAAACTACTTTTGAGGCTGCACACAGGGTTCAAGTGTACGTGTTGCCATTGTTGTGCCTCAGCAGTGCAGACAGACTGCTAACAGCTATCTTTATTAACCACACACACTTCCTGCTCCAACTCCTTCTTCTTTTTCTTAAAACTCTTAAAGTGGTTGTAAACCTCAGACATGAAATCTGAACAAAGCCCATATTTCTATAGTGTTTACTTGCCTCTCTCCAATACACTGTGTCTTTTCTGTCCGCTGTCTAGTTCCTCTGTTATCAGCATGGGTCACTTCTGACAAGTTTGCCTGACACCAAGAGGTGAGAGGGACCTCCAGAACACAGCCTGGGAGTGACAGCCTCAGATCTGTTCCTGTGTACTGTGTGGAGGGGGGTGTGTCTCTTCCCTCCAATCAGCTCTCAGAGCTCTTGTATAGTGTAGTTGCAGCCCCCTACCTCCTGTTTGTGAGTCTGAAAAATCCTTTCATCTGAGTTTTATAAAGATGTACAGGACAAATGGCTGCAGATAAACAGGTGCAACTTATACAGGAGGATTTGTTTCATCTCTGTGTATCACACTTCACTGGGTATAGGCAAGGGTGTACAGCCACTTTAAAGCAGACATGCCATAACATTTTCTTAAAAGGGCAATACACAGAAGTATGTTGTCCTCTGTGATTTTATAAAGGGTTAGATCACCTTTACCAGAAAACTGCATGTGGAGGTAAGACGAGCCTATAGATAAAAACAAACTGTGCAGGTTTGACCAAAGTTAAATAATGCTCTTGCTAAAGGGGAAGGCCATCTACATACCTTCCAAAGCCTGACTGAAACACTCCCAAAGATTGCATCATCCCATCCTGTCTTGTTCCCAGGGTGTTGCTAAGTCACTCCCATCTGATTCAAACTTTTGTTACAGTAGCTCTAAGCTCAGCATTGCTGTACAGAGGAGACAGTGGACCACAAATATTCAGGGATTTGAGAGTTTACTCCTGTAATGGTGGGGGTGAGCAGTAGTGGCTGGGGGAGTGTCTTAGCAACGTCTTACCAACATCCTGGGCAGGTGCACCACGCCCCGGCGCCGCAAGCTGCTGCTGAGGAGCTGCACCAAAGCTGTGGGACTCACTTAACTTGGGGCCTCTGCTGTGTGCTGCACTGGTTGCTAGAATCACCGGTTGCCCGGCGTCTAGCAACCAGTGACTTTCGAGGCCGCGCCCGCCCCAGCATTCAGAGCGCACCGCGGCTGCCCCAGCATTCAGAGCGCTTCTGCCTCCACGGCTAGTAAACTAGCTCCACCCACCTTTGCCATGTTCTTCAGGCAGCGTGGCTCAGGAGGGGAGCAGGGCAAATCTGAAGAGAGCTGCCTGAGCCTGCCTTGCTGTGAGTGACTGAGCTCAGCTGAGCAGCTGTCCACCTGCACTGCACCACCATAGCACCCAACCCTCGGAATTGACCCTCAGCCTCACCCTGTAAGTAAGTCATGCCATCAAACGCAGCCACTGTGTCCATCAAACGCAGCCACTGTGTCCATCAAACGCAGCCACTGTGTCCATCAAACGCAGCCACTGTGTCCATCAAACGCAGCCACTGTGCCCATCAAACGCAGCCACTGTGCCCATCAAACGCAGCCACTGTGCCCATCAAATGCTGCCTCTGCGCCCCAAACGCCACTGTGCCCATCAGATAGTGCCACATCAAATGCTGTCACTGTGCCCATCAAATAGTGCCACTGTTACCCCCGCCCGCTCGCCGTCTGCCTGGCACGTACCCTGTCTCGGTGGTGGCGGCGAGCGGTGGGACCTTGCAGCAGGTCAGACTGCAGCTCCTATGTCCTCCCGCATCCAATCGTAGCGCCTGTCGTTTCAGCCAATCAGGTGTGAAAAGCGAATATTCATTTGCTTTTTGATTTACATGCACTTGACACAGAATTGTCAAAAAATAAAACATTTACTTTGACTTGTCAAAGCCGTTGACTAAGTTATTGTCAAAGCAAAGTGGTAGGGCTTACAGATGGAGAGTTGGAGTTGTTGCCATAGAAACATTTGTAAAGGGGAGGAGTTGGTAAGATGACCATGCCCATGTGGGGGCACCAGAAATATTTCTGCACCCAGGCGCCTGTGACCCTTGGATCGGCCCTGCCAACATCCTAGTTAGGTAGGGATAATGCTATCTATGGGAGTTTCCCAGCTGGGAGAAACATATATGGCCAACACCTATAGCAAAGGTACTATACTATTCAATGTAAGTCAAAGCTGCACAGTTTGTTTTTATCTACAAGCACCTATTATCTGCATAGGCAGTTTATTGCTAAATGTGAACTAACGCTTTGAAGTATTTTTTAACTTGCATTAATCAGACTACTCTGTGTAAGCTACTTTTAAAAAGTAAATTTGACAGCCAAGGAAATGCACTTCTTGAGTATAAAAGTATCTGAGGCTCTATGTGAACTGTTCATAAAACACCACATACAGCTTCAATGAATTCCCAAACCTGCAATATAAAGGATTTTTGTATCTTAGTCCTCGAGGCCACATGAAAAGGGCCTTCACCTGCTATTCGTTCATTCTTTTAATTATGGAATGTCCTCCCATTTTATTGCCTGGCTCCCCTTGCCGATCCTGTCATCCTGAGCCTGTCACAGACAGAAGACAGAGCAGGCCGAATGGAGTGCGGCCGTGGCGCTGCATTGGGCTGCTTTGTCGGATGTGTTGACATCCTCGCCAGGCACCGAATAGAATGGAACCCGGGCCTCGTGACAGAAGAAACGAGGTTTTGCCTGTAACACTTCTCTTTTAGAGAGCTGGACCCCGGGTTCCAGTATTTGTTTTTTTTCAGCCATATTCCTGGCGGGGTGCTTTACAGGCCTAGGGGTGTGGATCCCCCGATAAAAAGGGGCCCCCATCCCTTTAGGTTTTTAAACAAAGTCCACTGTGAGGGGTGGAGATTGGGTCTGTTTTACCACAGTACCCTGCAGCTGGATAAGGTAAGGGAGGTTCCTAAGGAATTTTTCTAATTCTTGTTGGTTTTCTCCTTTAACCACCTGCCGACCACCTAACGCAGATATACTGTGGCAGAATGGCATGGGCAGGCAAAATCACGGGCAGGCAGAAAACGAATGAAAATCTTCCTCTGCTGCTGTAATGTAAACAGCGGCAGAGGAAGTGATGTCGCCTCTCCTCGTGTCGGTCTTTTCCTTCCGGCGTTAGGGAGAGAAGACATCCAAGTAAGTGCACCAACACTACACATACAGTAGAACACTCTAGGCACACTTTTCACCCCCCAATCACCACTGATCACCCCCTGCACCCCCTGTCACAGTGACACCAATAGCAGTTTTGATTTTTTTAATGATTACTGCATTGGTGTCATTTGTGACAGTTATAAGTGGTAGGGCAGTTAATGGTGTGCCCATTTAGGTCTAGGGCAACCCCCCTAACCCCCCCCCAATAAAGGTTTAACCCTGTGATCACCCCCCGTCGCCAGTGTCACTAAGCGATCGATTATCTGATCGCTTTATTAGTGTCACAGGTGATGCTAGTTAGGGAGGTAAGTATTTAGGTTCGCCGTCAGCGTTTTATAGCGTCAGGGACCCCCATATACTACCTAATAAAGGTTTTAACCCCCTGATTGCCCCCTAGTTAACCCTTTCACCAGTGATCACCGTATAACTGTTACGGGTGACGCTGGTTAGTTCGTTTATTTTTTATAATGTCAGGGTACCCACCGTTTATTACCTAATAAAGGTTTAACCCCCTAATCGTCCGGCGGTGATACAAGTTAGGTTTTAGGGTCAGATGGGGTCTGTGTCGCACCAGGCAGCGTCAGGTTGGTGCCAGTACCGCTAACACCCACGCACGCAGCATACAGTGGTATAGTATCTGAACGGATCAATATCTGATCCGATCAGATCTATACTAACGTCCCTAGCAGTTTAGGCTTCCCAAAAATGCAGTGTTGGCAGGATCAGCCCAGATACCTGCTAGCACCTGCGTTTTGCCCCTCTGCCCAGCCCACCCAAGTGCAGTGTCGATCGATCACTGTCACTTACAAAACACCAAACACACATAACTGCAGCGTTCGCAGAGTCAGGCCTGATCCCTGCGATCGCTAACAGTTTTTTTTGGTAGCGTTTTCATACAGTCGCTAACAGTCTGGAGCTTTTTTACCTGTGAGTCTCACTAGTGTACCACTAAATTTAGAGCCCCAAAATGGCAAATCGAATGTACACTAGTGAAGAGGCCTACATGTTTCTGAGCATGACAGATAGTGAAGAGGAAGTCACTCATCTGTCAGATTCAGGCTCAGACTACTATCCTGTAGAGGACAGTGGCTCCATGACAGATAGCTCTGACGATGAAGTTATGGTCCCTGCCAAGGTCAGGCGTACCCGACCCCGATCTTCTTCTTCTGTAGTTGATGTGCAAGAACCGCAGGTCTCTCGTATGGAGCAGAGCAGTACTAGCGCCGCTATTCCTTCTGGTGAACTGGCAAGCACCAGTGGCCTAGTACACCCTGCTCGTAGTCAATCCAGCACTGCAGTATCACGTGGTGAGTCCCATAAGTGCAGTTCAAGCTGGTGAGGTGGCAAGCACAAGTAGTGTCCCACTGCCACCAAGAAGACGAACACAGGCCCATAGTGCCCTTCCTGCTGCATTCGCCAATTCTAATTGGGAACCCACCACTTCTGCAGCACCCGTACTTCCCCCATTCACTGGCCAACCCGGCATTCAGGTGGAAACAGTTGATTTTACGTCACTTGATTTTTATTCGCAGAAGGTCTCTATAAATTTATTGTGGACCAAAGCAATTTGTACACTGGTCAACACATCACCACTATTCCCCAGTCCTCCCTTGCCAGAGATTGGAGACCAATTGCTGTTTCCGAATTTAAGCTCTTTCTGGGCCTTTCCCTCAACATGGGCATAACTAAAAAGAGTGAGTTGCGGTCATATTCGTCCACTGACCCAATTCACCATATGCCCTTGTTCTCTGCCTCCATAACCAGGGCACGATACGAGCAGATCTTGCAGTTCAACCATTGTTTTGTAGACTTGTTTACTCCTCATCAAGTTGTCTGCGTTGATGAGTCCCTGATTATGTTTTCTGGCCGCTTGTCATTCAAGCATTACCTTCCCAGCAAGCGTGCCAGATACGGGGTCAAGATGTATAAGCTCTGTGAGTACCCCTACCCAACAAACCCCCCCCCCAAAAAAGATGTCGTGTCTGCAGCAAGTGCGGATATAGGTGTGACACCCGCTATTATTGTCCCTCCTGTCCTGACAATCCTGGTCTTTGCATTGCTGAATGTTTTGAACGCTACCATACACTAGTTGAGTATTAGCGTAGAGTACAGCACTGCACAGACTAGGCACACTTTCACAGGGTCTCCCAAGATGCCATTGCATTTTGAGAGACCCGAACCTGGAACCAGTTACAGTTACAAAAGTTAGTTACAAAAAAGTGTAAAAAACAAAAAAAAATATATAAAATAAAAAAAACAAAAATAGTTGTCGTTTTATTGTTCTCTATCTATTCTCTCTCTTGTTCTGCTCTTTTTTACTGTATTCTATTCTGCAATGTTTTATTGTTATGTTTTATCATGTTTGCTTTTCAGATATGCAATTTTTTTATACTTTACTGTTTACTGTGTTTTATTGTTAACCATCATTTGCTTAGCAGGTACGCCATTCAGCTGCAGAGTAGATTTATTTATCTTGACAGCAACAACGTTTGCTCCCACGATACATAAAGCCATGTCTCCAGCGCTGTAGGAGGTGATTTCACCACCACAGTTAAAAAAAAAAAGAGCATACATGCTGAAGCATGGGGGCAGCAGGAGTGGAGGAGTGATTTGCTCCTACCTTTTGGGGCGGATGCCCCCATGCTTTGGCATATATAAATGGTGCATGTATGCCCATCATTAGAAGTGGGTGGATGAAGAGAGGTATTCTAATGGTGGCCATACCCACCGATTAATCTCTTTTTTTCGTTCAGCCCACTGGCTGCATGAAAAAAAGTTTACACTATATGCCCAACAAGGACCAGCAACGTACTGGTATGTTGCTGGACTTTGAGTGGTTATACCAGAATGATGCCTGCAGGTTTAGGTATCATCTTGGTATCATTCTCTTCAGCCAGCGGTCGGCTTTCATGTAAAAGCAATCCTAGTGGCTAATTAGCCTCTAGACCAGGGGTCTCAAACTGGTGGCCCTCCAGCTGTTGCGAAACTACAAGTCCCATCATGCCTCTGCCTGTAGGAGTCATGCTTGTACCTGTCAGCCTTGCAATGTCTCATGGGAATTGAAGTTTCGCAACAGCTGGAGGGCCGCCAGTTTGAGACCCCTGCTCTAGACTGCTTTTGCAAGCAGTGGAGGGGAATGCCCCCCCCACCATCTTCCATGTTTTTCTCTGGCTCTCCTGTCCCAACAGGGAACCTGAGAATGCAGCTGGTGATTCGGCCAGATGACCATAGATCTATTCAGAGACCAGAATGGCCCCAATCATCTCTATGGCCTAAGAAACCGGACGCTACAAGCATTTTATGACTTAGATTTGGCCGGATGTAAACAGCGCCATTGGGAAATTGGGAAAGCATTTTATCACACCAATCTTGGTGTGGTCAGATGCTTTGAGGGCAGAGGAGAGATCCAGGGTCTAATAGACCCCATTTAAAAAAAAAAAAAAAAAAGAGTACCTGTCACTACCTATTGCTATCAAAGGGGATATTTACATTCCCTGAGATGACAATAAAAATGATTAAAAAAATGAAAGGAACAGTTTAAAAATAAGATAAAAAAGCAAAAAAAAAAAAAAAAAAAAAAAGCACCCCAGTCCCCCCTGCTCTCGCGCAAAGGCGAACGCAAGCATCGATCTGGCATCAAATGTAAACCGCAATTGCACCTTGCATGTGAGGTATCACTGCGAAGGTCAGATCGAGGGCAGTAATTTTAGCAGTAGACCTCCTCTGTAAATCTAAAGTGGTAAACTGTAAAGGCTTTTAAAAATGTATTTAGTTTTGTTGCCACTGCAGGTTTGTGCGCAATTTTAAAGCATGTCGTGTTTGGTATCCATTAGGGGTGCAACGGATCGTCATCGATCCGTGATCCGATCCGTGGAGGTTGATCCGTATGGGACACCCGCGATCCGCGGAGCGCTCTGTCGCCTCGGCCATAGGAAAGGCCGCGGCTTCGGCCTAGCTCCGGAGCGGCGGCCATCTTCGTACACCCGGCGGCCGTTTAGCACGTGATCGCTCCGTCAAATGACGGAGCGATCACTTGTAACAAACCGGCGTCATGTCATGACGCCGGTTCCTCTCCCCCCTCTGTGTACTGATCTGTACAGTGGAGGGGAGAGAACAGATGGCAGCAGTGCCAATACTCTGCAATGCCCTTCCAATACTCTGCAATGCCCTGCCAATACTCTGCAATGCCCTGCTAATACTCTGCAATGCCCTGCTAATACTCTGCAATGTCCTGACAATACTCTGCAATGCCCTGACAATACTCTGCAATGCCCTGACAATACTCTGCCATACCCTGCCAATACTCTGCCAATATACCCGCCAATATACCCTGCCAATATACCCGCCAATACCCTGCCAATACTCTGCCACACCCTGCCAATAGGGAGATTGTGGATATTACAGTGGGGGAGATTTTTTTGTTGTTGATCCGAACCGTGACTCCTGATCCGAGAAACTATCCGAACCGTGAGTTTTTTGATCCGTTGCACCCCTAGTATCCATGTACTCGGCCTAAGATCATCTTTTTTATTTCATCAAACATTTGGGCAATATAGTTTGTTTTAGTGCATTAAAATTTTAAAAAAGTGTTTTTTTTTCCCCAAGAAGAAAAATCGCTGCGCAAATACTGTGTGAAAAAAAAAATGAAACGCCCACCATTTTAATCTGTAGGGCCTTTGCTTTAAAAAAATATATAATGTTTGGGGGTTCAAAGTAATTTTCTTGCAAAATTTTTTTTTTTTTCATGTAAACAAAAAGTGTCAGGGCTTTGTCTTCAAGTGGTTAGAAAAGTGGGTGATGTGTGAAAGCTTTTAAATGTTGTGCATAAAATACCAGGCCAGTTCAAAACCCCCCCAAATGACCCCATTTTGGAAAGTAGACACCCAAAGCTATTTGCTGAGAGGCATGTCGAGTCCATGGAATATTTTATATTGTGACACAAGTTGCGGGAAAAAGACAAAATTTTTTTTTTTTTTTTGCACAAAGTTGTCACTAAATGATATATTGCTCATATATGGGAATATGTGAAATTACACACCAAAATACATTCTGTTGCTTCTCCTGCGTACGGGGATACCACATGTGTGAGACTTTTTGGGAGCCTAGCCACGTACGGGACCCCGAAAACCAAGCACCCCGCCTGGCTTTCCAAGGGTGTAAATTTTTGATTTCACTCTTCACTGCCTATCAGTTTTGGAGGCCATGGAATGCCCAGATGGCACAAACCCCCCAAATGACCCAATTTTGGAATGCGGACACCCCAAGCTATTTGCTGAGATGTATGGTGAGTATTTTGCAGACCTCACTTTTTGTCACAAAGTTTTGAAAATTGAAAAAAAAAAAACATTTTTTCTTTTCTTTCTTCATTTTCAAAAACAAATGAGAGCTGCAAAATACTCACCATGCCTCTCAGCAAATAGCTTGGGGTGTCTACTTTTCAAAATGGGGTCATTTGAGGGGGGTTGTGCTATCTTGGCATTTTATGGGCTTCAAAACTGTAATAGGTAGTGAGGAGTGAAATCAAAAATTTACGCCCTTAGAAATCCTGAAGGCGGTGATTGGTTTTCAAGGCCCCGTATGCAGCTAGGCTCCCAAAAAGTTCCACACATGTGGTATCCCCATACTCAGAAGAAGCAGCAGAATGTATTTTGGGGTGTAATTCCACATATGCCCATGGCATGTTTGAGCAATATATCATGTAGTGCAGGGCTCGACAAACCCCGGGCGCCAGGTCGCATTTGCGACTAGAATTAGCGACCTGGCGCCTGGGGCGGCACAGCTGGGGTGTCCTGTGTCCGTTCGACACCCCCCCCCTCCCGGCGATCTCGTTGGGCCACGCCGGTAATTGAGGCCCCGGCTTTGCGGCCTACTGCAGTCCTATGGTTCCTTCTGCAATCGGGAGCCCTCTGGTGGTGGCCGTTGGTATGACAAGACATCCACCAATGCTAATGGAGCTTCCCCAGCCTGTTTTCACTGCCTGCTCATCTCCTTCCCTTTACTTTGAACCCCCAAACATTATATATATTTTTTATTCTAACACCCTAGAGAATAAAATGGCGGTCATTGCAATACTTTCTGTCACACCGTATTAGCGCAGCGGACTTACAAGCGCACTTTTTTGGGAAAAAATACTTTTTTAAATTAAAAAAATAAGAAAACAGTAAAGTTAGCCCAATTTTTTTTTATATTGTGAAAGATAATGTTACGCCGAGTAAATTGATTCCCAACATGTCACGCTTCAAAATTGTGCCCGCTCATGGAATGGCGACAAACTTTAACCCTTTAAAATCTCCATAGGCGACGTTTAAAAAAATTCTACAGGTTGCATGTTCTGAGTTACAGAGGAGGTCCAGGACTAGGATTATTGCTCTCGCTTTAACGATCAAGGCGATACCTCACGTGTGGTTTGAACACCGCTTTCATATGCGGGCGCTACTCACATATGCGTTTTGCTTCTGCAAGCGAGCTCGGCGGGACGGGGCGCGTTTAAAAAAATTATAAATATATTTTACTTTTTATTTTTTTATTTTTACACTGTTTAAAAAAAAAAAAATGGTGTCACTTTTATTTCTATTACAAGGGATGGGGCACATTTAAATTTTTTTTTTTCTTATTTTAACTTTTTTTTTCACTGTTCTTTAAAAAAAAAAAAAAAAAAAAGTCACTTTTATTCCTATTACAAGGAATGTAAAAATCCCTTGTAATAGAAAAAAAAAACATGACAGGACCTCTTAAATATGAGATCTGGGGTCAAAAAGACCTCGGATCTCATATTTACACTAAAATGCATTAAAAAAAAAATTAAAAAAATTGTCATTTGAAAAAAAAAAAAAATAAAATGTCCCTTTAAGAGCTATGGGTGGAAGTGACGATTTGACGTCGCTTCCGCCCTGCAATGACTTAGAGATGGGCGGGGCCATCTTCCTCTCACTCGTCTCCATGTCAGGCCAGGGATAGATCCGGATCGCCTCCACCGTTACCGACGGCCACGGTAAGCGGTGAAGGGCACTGGAGCGCGGCGGTAGGGGGGCCCCCTCTCCTGCCGCCGATAAAAGTGATCTCGCTGCGAATCTGCTGCAAAGACCACTTTTATCTGAAAGAGAACCGCTGGCTCTTGAAGAGAATACCGGGGTTATGGTTGCTAGCTGCTAACATAACAATGGTATTTCTCTTCAAAGACAGGACGTATATAGTCGTCCTGCGGGAAGGAAGTGGTTCATTAAAATGAATTTATTATTTGTCATCTCCCTGCTTGGCCCCTTTCACACGGGCTGTCTGATCAAGTTCGCCTGTCAGTTTTAAAGGCGGACCTGATTGGATCCTTAGCGGGAATATGGCGGTCTTATGTCCCTGCATGGCAGGAAATAAAAGCAGTCACATTCGTTCTAGTCGTCTCTGTGTAAATTTAAGATTGGTTAATTTTTATATTGAAAATTAAGCTTTGTGGTTCGTTTAAAAAAAAAAAAAAAAAAACCTGGCTCCTAACTTTTTTAGCTGGCTCCTAGATTCCAAGCAAATTTATCAAGCCCTGATGTCGTGACAACTTTGTGCAAAAAAAAAAAGTTTGTCACTTTCCTGCAACTTGTCGCAAAATATAAAATATTCCACTGACTCAACATGCCTCACAGCAAATAGCTTGGGGTGTCTACTTTCGAAAATGGGGTCATTTTGGGGGGGTTTGTGCCATCTGGGCATTTTATGGCCTTCAAAACTGTGATAGGTAGTGAGAAGTGAAATCAAAAATGTACGCCCTTAGAAATCCTGAAGGCGGTGCTTTGTTTTCGGGGCCCCGTACGCGGATAGGCTCCCAAAAAGCCCCACACATGTGGTATCCCCGTACTCGGGAGAATCAGCATGAATGTATTTTGGGGTGCAATTCCACATATAACCATGGCATGTGTGAGCAATATATAATTTAGTGACAACTTTTTGTAATTTTTTTTTTTTTTTTTTTTTTTTTTTATATCATTATTCAATCACTTGGGACAAAAAAAATTGATATTCAATGAGCTCAACATGCCTCTCAGCAATTTCCTTAAGGTGTCTACTTTTCAAAATAGGGTAATTTGGGGGGGGGGGGGTTTGTACTGCCCTGCCCTGCTGTATAAATCCCAGAAAATGTACCCTAGTTTGTAGACGCTATAACTTTTGCGCAAACCAATAAATATACGCTTATTGACATTTTTTTTTTACCAAAGACATGTGGCCGAATACATTTTGGCCTAAATGTATGACTAAAATTGAGTTTATTGGATTTTTTTTATAACAAAAAGTAGAAAAACTGAAAATTGTATCATACTTACCTTAATTTTCCTTTCCTGACGCCAATCTATGGCAGCATACTAGTGATAGGCTCCGCCTTTCTCCCCTCCCTCAGGATCAATGAAATGGCATAAATTAAAGGCCAGTTAGGCCCCACCCTATTCTTTATAATTGGCTAGATACCAAAACGCACAAGGGGGGGTCCATATGCTGCCATGGATTGGCGTCAGGAAAGGAAAATTACGGTAAGTATGATACAATTTTCAGTTTTTCCTGACGCCACCATGGCAGCATACTAGTGATACATATCCTAGCTGACAGGGTGGGTTCTACTTAACAAACCAAAATATTCAATAAATATATATATTTTATAAATATATATATTTTCAAATGGGACAGAAGACTGAACAGTCATTCCTCCAAAGCCCACTGATGACAAGGCACCCAGATCTATTCTGTAAAGGTTGAAAAGGTATGCTAGGAAAAGCATGTCACTTTCCTGTAGAATGAATCCATAGGTGCTTTCAACTGGGCCTCAACCCCTCTGGAAGAGGATGCATCCTGCCACTAAAAGAGGCTCACGACCCATTTCCCATCTGCACAACCAATCTTGCTAAAGTCCAGGAGGCAACCTCTCTTGCCTGATGAATTCCATCTGGAACAGTGAAAGACTTATCATATGAACTGCAATTGTGGACAGAAACTTCTTTCAAGCTCTAGGAATGACCAATTTGTGTGGTTTTCGTGCTTGAACGTCTGGAAAGTTAGCCAATGGACAGATGATTGATAGATGGATGGCTGTCGCTACCTCTGATATAAAATAAAATAACAGAAAAAATACCGCGCTAAATAGTGTAAGGAGCAGCAACTAAAAACCATATAATATCTCCATGGTGAAAAAGTCAGCTTAAATAAATAGAGTTGCGCTTAGGAACATATGTGAAAATATCTGAAATTACATATGCATAAATATGAAGCATAACGTGAGCAAAATACATGAAAAAAAAATAATCACAGCGTGCAATGAATAAATTCCAAAAATATAAGTCATAAATGAATGCACACAGCCAGTGTGTAATCGTTCCAAGGTAGAGAGCAATACAGTGAAAGATAGGGAACTCCCAAGAACTTGAAAGATGGATGAATAAATCACAATGACAGAGTGGCAATCTGTGTGTGTGGACCCTTACCAGAAAAGGTGGACCCCCTCCAGCGCAGGGTCATGTAAGCAGACAGATTGCCCTCTGTAAGGAGCTGCAGGTATGTAGATATCCGGTGTCTCCGACTTTCTCTGGTTGATAGAGATATCAAGCGGAACAAAAATCCGATATACTGGTCTCTCAGGCTCTGCTCAGAAAACCCACCACTGCTGAGTTATATGTCAGAGTTATACCTCTGATATAAGCTCAACTACAGGATGCAGCTCTACTCCTGTGACAAAAGCAATATGTTTTTCTGAAGCTCTAAGGGCTTGAAACTCAAACCGACTTCTGTTTGACGATTTGCGCTAAATACTGGTTAGTAAGCGATGTCTTAAACCGAACACTGCCCTGCCCTCCGTTATTTAAGAACTGTCAGAAGACAAGAAGCGTTACACAGCGGGAGCCTCCCATCATGGTGGATGTGGAGCGGCCCGAGAAGAAGATGAAGAGAAGATGCCGCTGAGGAAGATGCCGGATGAGAACACCGGAGGAAGAACCAGAAAAAGAAGATGGAGGAAGAAACCGAAAGAAAATAGAAGATAAAAGAAAGAAGAAAGAAGCATTTAAATAAAGGAATTTTCAAAAACTGTCTCTTGTCATTTTTGACACTTTTTTTGTGAAATGGTAGGGGTACTTTTGTACCCCCTTACCATTTCACACAGGGGGGAGGGCCAGGATCTGGGGGTCCCCTTGTTAAAGGGGGCTTCCAGATTCCGATAAGCCCCCCCACTGGCAGACCCCCACAACCACTGGGCAAGGGTTGTGGGGATGAGGCCCTTGTCCCCATCAATATGGGGACAAGGTGTTTTGGGGGCTACCCCAAAGCACCCTCCCAATGATGAGGGCATGTGGCCTGGTACGGTTCAGGAGGGGGGGCGCTCTCTCGTCCCCCCCTCTTTTCCTGCGGCCTGCCAGGTTGCGTGCTCGGATAAGGGTCTGGTATGGATTTTTGGGGGGACCCCACACCATTTTTCTTTAAAAATTTTCCTCTTAAAAGCCATACCAGACCTGAAGGGTCTGGTATAGATTTTGAGGGGGACCCCACGCCATTTTTTTTTTGGCCGGGGTTCCCCCTAATATCCATACACGGCATTTTTAAAAAAAATTTTGGTTCGGGGTTCCCCTGTGGGGAATTCCCGTGCCGTTTTTATGAACTTTTATGTGTATTGTCGGAACGGCAATTCATTAATAGCCACGAGTAGTTTTAAATGACTTTTTTTCCTTTGAAATGTCATTTTGCTGTCAGTCTGTTCTAAACACGGGAAACATGCGCCCCTTTACAGACATACTATAGACACACCCCAGGTACGAAATTTAAAGGAATATTACACTTTTATTGTTTCAGTTTAAGCATTATTAAAATCACTGCTCCCAAAAAAACTGCCGTTTTTTAAACTTTTTTTTTGCGTTGATACATGTCCCCTGGGGCAGAACCCAGGTCCCCAAACACTTTTTATGACAATACCATGCATATAAGCCTTCAAAATTAGCACTTTTGATTTCTCCCATAGACTTTTAAAGGGTGTTCCGCAGCTTTCAAATTTGCCGCGAATACCCTAAATTGTTCGCTGTTTGGCGAACTAGTGAACAGCCGATGTTCGAGTCGAACATGAGTTCGACCCGAACTCGACGCTCATCCCTACTCTGGAGCAATCTAGGTTCTGCCGCTTCCCCTTCCCGCCATTATGTTTGCATCTCTGGTCTGTGCATGTGTGAAGGGGAATTGACTTCTGTATTCTGAAGTGGATAGCCAGGAAGCACCAAGATTCCTATGGTCAGAATGGAGGGGTGGTCGTGACTACCATGCTCATTCTTGACAGCTTCCAGAGGAATTTCATTATGAGAGAAGTTGGCTTGATTGCAGATTCATGGAGAAACTCAGCTTCTGTTCTCTGCTTTGGGGAGCGGAAACCGAGTCAGACCTCTTCTTAAATTGGCATTTGCTGTGAGAAGCAAAGAAGCCTGTCTGTGGTAGGCCACCTGTGGACAAGCGTCCCCCTCATGCTCTGGCAAGCTTGCATGATGGACAGTATGTCCGTATATTCCAGTCCCCTAGGAGGTAAATTGCTTCCGGAATTTGCTGGTGATCTTCCTACCCAGACATTCTGGGTTCTACATCTCTCAATAGCATATTGCCGCAAGACCCTCCCTGGAGCTGAAAATACGCAATTGCTGTCGCTCAACCGCAAGATGACTGGTCACCCTTGATTCTGTGTAGCAAGGTCAAAGTGATAAAAAAGGCTGCCTGACCTTCCAGCGCTTTCGAGACTACCTTCTATGGCTAGCAATCTCTGCTTGCCTTCACCGACAGACCCTCGCAGTGCGCCTTTCAGGCTGTCTTGCCAATATGATTCATCACATTGATCCAGTCAGATGGTTCGTGACATCCTCAAGGTCATTCCATCACCGCGGACCGCTATACATGCTGCGTGACACTGACCATAGCTGCGCCGGATCCTGTTTCCTCTGTTGTAGTTGAAACTAGCACCGGTGCCCATGCACCCAAGGAATCATCGGTATGAATGACAACATTACAGCCAGGAGGCTGAGAAACCTAGAAGTCGTCCAAGAAGTAGAGGCATCTGATCTCCTAATTCTCCTTATGACCGTCACCGTTCTTTTCTGATGGAAGCAAAACAGAGGAACCAGTAGAGCCCCCACAGGCACTTTAACTGTTGGAAAGCAAAAGTTGGCCTTTTAATAATGCTTAAACTGAAACAATAAAAGTGGAATATTCCTTTAAATTTCGTACCTGGGGTGTGTCTATAGTATTGTAACCGCCGTGGTTGCGGTGGATCTGGCAGCTCCGAGGGGGAGAAAAAGGTCCGGAGAAGGAACAGTGAGGAATCCACCGAAAGTGACCATGAGTGCCTATCCTCCAAGGATCTGCACAATCCACTGTCCAGTAACCCATGATGCGTGCCCACTGGGACTTACCTTAAAAGTCTGGGCATGCGCCTGGTAAAAGGGTTTGTGGGTACCTGCGGTACATCCAAAGATTTTAATTTATGGATCTTATGAACTTATGAAAGTTTGCCCCTAGAGGAGTGGAACCTAGCGGGAGAAACAAATTTCTCCCTTTTATTTATTATTATTTATTTTTAGTTATATATTTTTTTTTACTTTCCTGCTTTCTGTTATGGGAGAAGAACGGACCCTCCTCCTGTCACTTCCAACATGGCTGTCTCTGGTTTCATATCAAACAGAGATCTTGCACTATAAAGTGACTATTCCAATTTTATTTCTAGGAAGCCAAACACCGCCCCAGGTCTCAACCATAGGGTACCCCCAGCCGTAACTGAGTATAGCATTGCCTTGGCCAGGAACCAGGTTGAGACTATTGCTGCTTCTGCAGTGAAATTTGCAGATACATCTTGGCCGGGTCCTAAGATATCAGCCCTAAAGCTTTCCTCCCCAACCGTATCCTGGGAGCAGAAACCCAAAGTACCCATCACCAAGGTAAGGGCCTCTGTTGAGTGGCAGGCCCTTCCCAGCCGCCACTCTATTGGACAACAGCCGGTTTCACTGTAGGCATGGATTTCAGCAATGCTATATCCACCTTGAATTAACCACTTGCTGCCCGCCCTATTGCAGAATGACGGCGGCAAAGTGGTTTGATATTCCTGATTGGACGTCATATGACGTCGCGGCGATCGTTGTTGCGGGGTGTCAGTCTGACACCCTGCAACACCGATCTAGGTAAAGAGTCTCCGACGGAGACTCTTTACCACGTGATCAGCCGTGTCCAATCACGTTGATCGGCTCTTCCTCACTCGCATCTGACAAACGCGAGTAGAGGAGAGCCGATCGGCGGTTCTCCTGACAGGGGGGGTCTGTGCTGATTGTATATCAGCACAGCCCCCCCCCTCGGATCCTACCCAGGACCACCAGGGAAATGACACTCTGTGCCCAGGCAGCTGCCAATCTGTGCCCAGGCAGCTGCCAGTCAGTGCCCACTGCAATGCCTACCACTGCCAGTGCCACCAGGGATGCCCATCAGTGCCTCATTTTAGTCCTGCGTATCAGTGCCACATATCAGTGCCCAGCAGTGCTGCCTATCAGTGCCGCCTATCAGTGCCACCCTATCAGTGCCTAACAGTGCCCAGCATTGCCGCCTTTCATTGCCCATCAGTGTCGCCCATCAGTGCCAACCAGTGCCACCCATCAGTGCCCATCAGTGCTGCATATGAGTGCCACCCATCAATGCCATCTACCAGTGCCCATCAGTGCAGCATATCAGTGCCCGCTCATTGGTGCCACCTCATCGGTGCTGCCGTATCAGTGCCTGTCAGTGCCGCCTTATCAGTGCCCATCAGTGAAAGAGAAAACTTACTTATTTACATTTTTTTTTAACCGGAAGAAAAGCAAAACTTATTTTTTTTCAAAATTTTCTGTCTTTTTTTATTTGTTTAGCAAAAAATAAAAACCGCAGAGGTGATCAAATACCACCAAAAGAAAGCTTTATTTGTGGGAACAAAATGATAAAAATTTAGTTTGGGCACAGTGTAGCATGACCACGCAATTTTCATTCAAACTGCGACAGCGCTGAAAGCTGAAAATTGGTCTGGGCAGGAAGATGTCTAAGTGCCCTGTATTGAAGTGGTTAAACCAGTTTCCTAATGGAAAAGCGATTGCTCATTGAAAGGGTAAATATGACTTTGTCTTTTAACCCATGTAATGGTCTGCATGACTGCCTGGATACACAGTTCTCCAAAGAAAAACTGACACCAAGTAGCTCCAGATCTTCCTCTGGTGCAAGGGAGCTAAAATCATTTGTAGGTGCGCCCCCTCCTCAGGAGTATTGAGAGGATGAGTGATCCATGAGGCAGGTTGTTCTGCTAGTGGCTAGACCCGCAACAAGGGGGCTGGCTATCTAGAGTAATTACAGCGAGTTTAAAACAGAAGTTTTGTGCCACCTTAAAAGTAATAAGGACATTCAGTATTACCTGTCAGCTGCAAACTTCAACCAGGCCGACTTCACTCACCAGCCTCCTGGGCATAGGCACTGTGCCACAGGTCCTTCAGGACTCTTGTTGGGGTGCTGGGTCTGGGAAAGAAGAGCTAAGACGTTTTCCTTGGAACCTCTCTCCTGAGTGGGAGCGGCATCCGAGCTAAGCTTCTCTGAAGAACGTCCGCCTTCCTATGGCCTCTGGCTCTGGCCTTTGAGAGCGTGGGCGCTCGAAGCTGAAGCAAATCAAAGCAATCCGAATGAGAGGGCACTATTTTCCTGAAAACTTAACGGTGGTCCCCACCTAAGTGTTGAGGGTCTTTTGTATGGGTGGTGACTGATACTCGAACCGTGGAGAAATGTGACGACCAGCTGAGAGACAGGCAGCCGCACGAAGACCTAGAAGAGGAAAAATAGATAAGGCAACAGCGACTTCGCTTCTCCCTCTATTAATGTATATCTAAATATATACAAACACATATATACATCTACACACTCTCTCCTCCCCCCCCCTTTTTTTTTTTTAAACAATATGCATGCATATATAAATACATGCACATACTGCTCCATATAACACCCCCCCATGTACATACATACATACCAACCAACTTAAGAACACACACATATATACACAAACATATACATGAACATATATACATACTGTAGAGGGTCAGCCTGGGGCAGGGTTAAGAAGGAGTTAATCGAAGAGGGCAGGTTTTTTCCCCTTCAGACCTGCTTATTGTCAGCTGGGCTGAAAGTCTCAGAGAGGAGCTGTTTGAGCAGGAGAGAGAGACAGCAGCACGCTGCGAACATGAATGAAAGATAGTTATTCCCGCGCTATCATGTGTGGGTATATGAAGAGATGGAAAAGCTGCTTGCACCGAATAGGGTCCCAGTCAGCCCTACACAAACAGAAAACTCAGTGACCGATATGGTGCTGCGCTAATCCAATGGTAAACTGACACTGCTGCTAAAGGTAGCAGTATACAAAGGAATCCCTAAAGGGGAAATGAATGAGCTGATTATGTTTCACTGCGAACATGTCCATTGCAGGATGGTGTGCTGGGTGAGCCCAACCACACAAAGGCTGCAGCTCCGATTGGAGCCATGATCCACCACCTGCAAGCCTGTGTGCCGCTGAACCATACCGGTGTGCACAACCGTGCGACAAGACAAGTCCGTCCCACCCCATGTCTATCTTGCCACCCTGCCGAACAAAGCCACTCCTGTCCCAATGGGCTATCTCTGAGCCAGCTGCCCACCCCTGCGATCCCCCACAACACACACATATACATATCCATATATATGTATATGTATGTGTGTATGTACAGTGGCTTGCGAAAGTATTCGGCCCCCTTGAACTTTTCAACCTTTTGCCACATTTCAGGCTTCAAACATAAAGATATAACATTTTTATTTTTTTGTGAAGAATCACCAAAAAGTGGAACTAAATCTTTTGGATTTTTGAAACTTTTTTAACTAATAAAAAAATGAAAAGTGTTGCGTGCAAAATTATTCGGCTCCCTTGCGTTAATACTTTGTAGAGCCACCTTTTGCTGCGATTACAACTGCAAGTCGCTTGGGGTATGTCTCTATCAGTTTTGCACATCGAGAGACTGAAATTCTTGCCCATTCTTCCTTGCAAAACAGCTCGAGCTCAGTGAGGTTGGATGGAGAGCGTTTGTGAACAGCAGTTTTCAGCTCTTTCCACAGATTCTCGATTGAATTCAGGTCTGGACTTTGACTTGGCCATTCTAACACCTGGATACGTTTATTTGTGAACCATTCCTTTGTAGATTTTGCTGTATGTTTGGGATCGTTGTCTTGTTGGAAGATAAATCTCCGTCCCAGTTTCAGGTCTTTTGCAGACTCCAACAGGTTTTCATCCAGAATGGTCCTGTATTTGGCTGCATCCATCTTCCCCTCAATTTTAACCATCTTCCCTGTCCCTGCTGAAGAAAAGCAGGCCCAAACCATGATGCTGCCACCACCATGTTTGACAGTGGGAATGGTGTGTTGAGTGTGATGAGCTGTGTTGCTTTTACGCCAAACATATCGTTTTGCATTGTGGCCAAAAAGTTCGATTTTGGTTTCATCGGACAAGAGCACCTTCTTCCACATGTTTGGTGTGTCTCCCAGGTGGCTTGTGGCAAACTTTTAGAGGAGACTTTTTATGGATATCTTTGAGAAATGGCTTTCTTCTTGCCACTCTTCCATAAAGGCCAGATTTGTGCAGTGTACGATTGATTGTTGTCCCATGGACAGACTCTCCCACCTCAGCTGTAGTTCTCTGCAGTTCATCCAGAGTGATCATGGGCCTCTTGGCTGCATCTCTGATCAGTCTTCTCCTTGTCTGAGCTGAAAGTTTAGAGGGACAGCCAGGTCTTGGTAGATTTGCAGTGGTCCGATACTCCTTCCATTTCAAAATGATCGCTTGCACAGTGCTCCTTGGGATGTTTAAAGCTTGGGAAATCTTTTTGTATCCAAATCAGGCTTTAAACTTCTCCACAACAGTATTAAGGACCTGCCTGGTGTGTTCCTTGGTCTTCATGATGCTCTCTGCGCTTTCAACAGAACCCTGAGACTATCACAGAGCAGGTGCATTTATACAGAGACTTGATTACACACAGGTGGATTCTATTTATCACCAACAGTCATTTAGGACAACATTGGATCATTCAGAGATCCTCGCTGAACTTCTGGAGTGAGTTTTCTGCACTGAAAGTAAAGGGGCCAAATAATTTTGCACGCACCACTTTTCAGTTTTTTAATTGCTAAAAAAGTTTAAAATATCCAATAGATTTCGTTCCACTTCACAATTGTCTCCCACTTGTTGGTGATTCTTCACAAAAAATTAAAATTTTATATCTTTATGTTTGAAGCCTGAAAAAGGTTGAAAAGCTCAAGGGGGCCGAATACTTTCGCAAGCCACTGTATGTATATATGTGTGTGTGTGTGTGTGTGTATATATATATATATATATATATATATGTGTGTATGTGTGTGTGTGTGTGTATATGTGTGTATGTGTGTGTGTGTGTGTATATGTATGTATGTGTGTATATATGTATATATATATGTGTGTATATATATATATATATATATATATATATATATATATATATATATATATATATATATATATATATATAATACACACACCCACCTGCCCCAAACCTATACATACACAACCTACAAACATAAGCTATACCTACAGCCGGCCTAGGACCGTAAAGGACAGAGAACCTGTCTAGGGGGAGTAATGTACCCAGACCAGTGCCACTGCAGGAGGAAAAGAATAGGAGGTGCAGAAAATGACATGAGGTAAAGGTAAGAAGGATGCAAAGCTGGCCTCCCCAAACCCAATAAGCGTTGCAGACACCAACCTTAGAGGCAGATTTCATTCCTAAAGAGGAAAAACTGCTCAGTTCCATCGAAACCCACAGAAGGAGCTCCCAAGCTACTCTGGCGCTTTTAGCAGCCTAATACTGGGACTTCGTACTGGGAGAGGCTTAACCAAGCCGGCAGCTGCCTTGAGGCAGAGGGGGGAACATAGTACTGCTTACTCTTCACTGGAGGTATGAGGACAAAAAGAAGAATGGGGCGGGGCCTAACTGGCCTTTTAATTTATGCGATTTCATTGGTCCTGAGGGAGGGGAGAAAGGTGGAGCCTATCGCTAGTATGCTGCCATGGTAGCGTCAGGAAATATAATTTTTTTTTCAAAATTTTCAGTCTGTTTCTGTTTATAGCGCAAAAAATAAACTGCAGAGGTGATCAAATACCATCAAAAGAAAGCTCTATTTGTGGGGAAAAAATGACGCAAATTTCGTTTGGGTACAGCATTGCATGATCGCGCAATTAGCAGTTAAAGCGACGCAGTGCCAAATTGTAAAAAGTGCTCTGGCCAGGAAGGGGGTAAATCCTTCCGGGGCTGAGGTGGTTAAGTAAATGTTGTCATGCCTATAGTCACCACTGGGGGCTGTCAAGAGCATGTATCTGATTCCATGCTTGTCAGTTTTGTTCTGTGTCACAAGCCGCACGCTTCCTCCAGCCCCAGGTAAGACGTGGGAAGGGGTTTTTTTTCTCCTTGGAATGTCCCCCCACCTGGATAGCTTCACTCCAGGAGGTAGAGGGAGCATGGCTCAATTGGCGGTGTGCTGTGCCGCTCCCGCCGCCATTACAGCGTTTCTCCATGGGCAGCTCTCTTCCTTTCCTCCACCCCAGCCCTACTCTACATGCGATCCGATCGGAGCCCGCTCGTGCGGGAAAAATGTCTATTTTGAAAAAATGAGGGGGGCACAGTAGGTGGTTGGAGGAAGGGGGCGGGGCTTAGCGGCATCGGCGTGCTTCAGCATCTACAACGCGGGCTGTGTAAGCTATAAAGTGCACCTTTTTTCAGGTGCATACAGCTGAAGGAGGGACACAGAGCAGACGGGTGGCATGTGAGTGTTGGTGACACAGGCATTCCCAGGGCACATTTACTTAAGCATCAGGCTGAGTTTAATAGCAGCGGCAGTTGCTGGACTATTGCTTAGCAGTGGGTGTATTTTTTTTGGTAGTACCTCTGCGTTTGTGCTCAGCACTATGACCAGAGGGGGTGGTACAAATACCACAAAAACCAAGGGCACAAATGGGTTGCCCTAAGGACCCTCCCTCTGCACCACCATCCCCCCCCCCTGAAAGATCTATGGAGGCTGATCAGCGTGAGCCATTGGGAGTCATCAGGGGCTGCAATTGCTTCCAACACTTCAGCCCCTGTCTATATAACTAAGGAGGTTTTCTCCTCAGGTATGAGTTGATTTAATCGCATCTTCACAGAGCAGAAGAAAACGCATTAGGTCCCCTTCTACCACCCAGGATCCTCAAACAGAGAAACAGTGGGAGGGGAAAAATGAATCCCCCTCAGGGGATTGTGGACAGACTGATGACTCCTCTTTTGAGGGATCAAGTGGGGAAGGACCTTCTTCAGCTTCACAAGCTGAGAAGTTGCTGGTGCATTCTCTTACTGAAATGGTCTGCTCCACATTTAAGCTACCCTTAACTGAGTCGGTTGAAGAGCCCACTTCTTGTTTGGGTTCACTAAAGCCTCCTCAAGCTTTGCATGCCTTTCCTGTCCATTCATTGCTGGAAAAGCTTATCTATTCTGAGTGGGATCACCCAGATAAGCAATTTTTCCCTCCTAAAAAGTTTTCAACACTTTATCCTATGGAGGAAAAATTTACTAAGATGTGGAGTATACCAGCCATTGACGCTGCTATATCCTCTGTGAATAAGTTTGACTTGTCTTGTTGACAATGTGCAAATGCTTAGGGATCCAACTGATAAAAAAATTGGAATTCCTGTTAAACATTTTTTCCTTGGCAGGTCCAGTGGCTCAACCTGCAGTGGTGGCAATTGGGGTATGTCAATCCTTGAGAGACCATTTGAAACAGGTGCTCAAGGTTCTCCCTGAACAGCAGGCCCAGGAGTTAGCGGAGCTGCCAGCGGCTTTGTGTTTTGCAATTGACGCAATCAGAGATTCTATTCTTCAAACCTCTCGCCTTACGCTTGGGTTGGTACATATGCGTAGAATCTTATGGTTTAAAAGTTGGTCAGCCGAAGCGCCATGCAAAAAGCTCTCGGCTGGTTTTCTTTTCCGCGGTGAAAAGCTGTTTGGGGATGATTTGGACAAATATATCCAAAAAATATCAAGTGGGAAAAGTACCCCTTTGCCATTTAAGAAAAAGAGTAAACGTCCCTAATTTAAACGGGCTCTTTCTCCAGTGCCAAGGGCATCAGCCTCCAGACAGTCGCGACGGCCTCCACTGTCAGGTTCAAGAGGTAAACCTCGGGGTCAACCCCAGGGACAAAAGAAATCCTGGGGGAGGAAACCCACAAGACAGAAGGCTAAAGCCTCTTTATGAAGGGGCGCCCCCGCTCGTTCGAGTGGGGGGAAGGCTTCTGCAGTTCTCAAGGGTCTGGCAGGAAGAATTTCGAGACAGATGGGTGGTCTCCACAATAGCTCTAGGTTTCAAACTAGTTTTCCCATCTCCTCATTTCCTCAGGTCAAATGTCCACAAAGATCCAGAGAAAAATAAGTTTCTCTTTCTAGCGTTAGACCGACTCTTGTCGCAAAAGTGATCATGGTGGTCCCCATGGAAGAGCAGGGGTTGGGGTTTTATTCAAACCTTTTCACGGTGCCAAAACCAAATGAAGATGTCAGACCCATTCTAGATCTCAAATATCTAAACCGGTTCCTGAAAATTCGCTCTTTTCGCATGGAATCAATCCGATCAGTAGTCTCCATCCTACAAGGAGGAGAACTTCTGGCATCAATTGACATCAAGGATGCATACCTGCATGTACCTATTTTCCCCGCTCACCAGAAATATCTGCATTTCGAAGTAGAAAAACTTAATTTCCAGTTTGTAGCCTTGCCTTTCGATCTAGCTACTGTTTACAAAACTTCTGGCCCTTCCTCTGGCCAGATTAAGGACTCAAGGTGTAACGATAATGGCATACCTGGACAACCTGCTCCTGATAGACTGGTTGGTAGCCTGCAAAGCATGGTCACCACAGTCAACTACCTGGAATACCTAGGTTAGGTCCTCAACCTAGAGAAATCTTCTTTAAAGCCAGTAAAAAGATTAGAGTAGCAGCGATGAAGGAGTTGATTTGCACCGCCCAAGACAGAATAGCCTACTATTCGGCAACATGGGCTCCCTGGCTTGAATACTGAAACTTGCAGAGCTTCCTGGACTTATCCCTGGATAACCCTTGAAAGGTGTATTAAAGATCGCTATACCTCTCAACACTGGGGGTTTACTGGGGAGGGTAGCTGGTGGAGATCCCACCCCCTGCTCACAAACTCCCCCTACGGTGCCTCCCTCATCCCTCTCTTCCCCCTCTCCCTCAATCTGTTCTTTCGCTCTCCCTTATTTCCTTGCCCCGTGTTTCTTCCTCTTTTTGTTTTTGTTTTTGTTTTATCTCTCAAAAGATGATGTGGAGTCATAGGCCAACATGGTTGTCGGCCGCTACTCCTACTCCCTGTATGCTCTTTATTACCTCCAGAAGCTGTAATGAGTACCCTGATTTGAAGTATTCCATTCCAACAAGATTCAAACAGGCCTGTTGTACACTACAATGTATCTTCTTTAACAGATTACTCCTTACCAATATAGGTTTTGTTATGTGGCCTTCTTACTAATGGAGCTTAGAGGCAGTATCTTTTACTACCCTATGCCTCCCTCATGTTGGAACCATGCACTTGTACCTTCCCTATATGTTTTATGGTACTATTTGTATTATGTACTGTTTTTGAAAAACTTTCAATAAAATTTTTGTGGAAAAAAAAAGATTAGAGTACTTGGGTCTGGTTATAGATGCAGCCCAGAAGAGGGTGTTTTTACCCCAGGCAAAGATCAGCGGCATAAAGGCTGGTTCAGGTGGTCAGGGCAAAGAAGGGTCCTTCTATTCGCCTTTGTATGAGGTTGTTAGGGAAGATGATAGCTTCATTCGAAGCAGTTCCCTATGCTTAGTTTCATTCGAGACTGCTGCAAAACCGTATCCTGTAGGCCTGGAACAAGAAGGTCCAAGCACTGGATTTTCTGATGCGTTTGTCGCCAAAAGTGCGCCAGAGCCTCAGTTGGTGGAGGATATCCGAGAATCTGCAGAAGGGGAAATCCTTCTTACCAGTTATCTGGAAGGTGGTAACAGATGCCAGCCTTTCAGGTTGGGGAGCAGTCCTGGAAGAGGCGTCTGTCCAAGGGAAATGGTCCAGAACCGAAAGGACCTTGCCCATCAACATTCTAGAGATTCGGGCAGCGTACCTAGCCCTATGGGCCTGGACATTCAGGTTGCGGAATTCTCCTGTCAGGATTCAATCTGACAATGCCACAGTAGTGGCTTATATCAATCAGCAAGGGGGCACCAGAAGTCAGGAAGCCCAGGGAGAGGTTAACCATATCCTAACCTGGAAAGAAAAGCCTGTACCGTGCATATCGGCAATCTTCATTCCAGAGGTAGAGAACTGGCAGGCGGACTACTTAAGTCACCAGCAGTTGTTCCCGGGGGAATGGTCCCTTCACCCCGACATCTTCCTGGATTTGTGCCAAAGATGGGGGATCCCGGACGTAGATCTGCTTGCGTCCAGGTTCAACAACAAAGTTGACAACTTTGTGTCAAGAACAAGGGATCCACTCGCATGCGGAACAGATGCGTTGGTGACCCCATGGGATCATTTGTCACTAATTTATGCACTCCCTCCTATTCTGCTGCTACCTCGACTTCTTCGCAGGTTCAATTGGGAAAGGAAGTCAGTAGCTCTTGTGGCCCCAGCGTGGCCCAGAAGATCTTGGTATGCAGAAACAGTGAAGATGGTTGTAGGGGCCCCAGGGCCCCTACCACCACGTCCAGACATGCTATTGCAGGGACCAGTGTTCCATCCTACTTTACAAATGCTAAATTTAATGGTTTGGCTATTGAAACCCACATTCTGAAGAAACGTTGGCTTTCAGGCTCAGTGATTTCTACTTTGATTAATGCAAGGAAGCCAGCTTCCAGAGTAATTTATTAGAGTCTGGAAGGCATATGTTTCCTGGTGTGAGTCCAGGGGTTGGCATCCTAGAAAGTATGTCATAGGTAGAATTCTTGCCTTTCTGCAAATGGGGTTAGAGATGAAACTGGTCTTCAGTACTTTCAAGGGCCAGGTCTGCCTTATCGGTATTGTTTCAATGTCCACTTGCTTCGCATTCTTTGGTGTGAAGCTTTATACAGGGAGTAACGCGGCTTAATCCACCGGTTAGAGCAGTGTTTTTCAACTCCAGTCCTCAAGGTGCCCCAACAGGTCATGTTTTCAGGCTTACCATTATTTTGCACAGGTGATTTGATCAGTTTCACTGCCTTAGTAATTACCACAGCCGTTTTCATCTAAGGGAAATCCTGAAAACATGACCTGTTGGGGTGCCTTGAGGACTGGAGTTGAGAAACACTGGGTTAGAGCACCCCTGAACCCTTGGGACTTGAATTTAGTTCTGTCTGCGTTACAGAAACAGCCTTTTGAGCCGATACGACATATTCCTTTGGTCCTTTTGACAAGGAAGCTAGTTTTTCTGGTAGCCATTTCTTCTGCAAGAACGGTAACATAGTTGGCGGCGCTTTCTTGTAAAGAACCATATTTAATCATTCACAAGGATAGAGTAGGATTGCGACCTTATCCTAGCTTTTTGCCAAAGGTGGTTTCAGGTTTTCATCTAAACCAGAATATTGAAATGTCTCTGCTGTATACATTAAAAAAGACTTGAGCAAAGCAAAGTATATTAGAGTGTACGTAGAGTCTCTAAGTGGGTAAGTAGAGTGTGTGTAGCAGGTTTGATGAATGCACCATTCACCATACGATTTATCACCTCGTGCTCCACACACCCCCAGAGGGTATCTGTGTGCAGCACCTGGGCTCCTGATACCCCTGGGATAGGACTTATACAAAGATCAGGAATTCTGGCTTGACTCTGACCCACCTATCCGCATGCTTGTCCTAGTCACTCACTGAGAAAATATTGAAGCCAGCCAGGAAATTGGCATTCTCTGGAGGAGGAGTGACCGGACCATAGGAAGCTGTTAAAGGCCTATTAACGACCGGGTTCTGGTGAGTTAGAACCCCTTGTGGGGGTGTGTGGAGCACGAGGTGATAAATCGTATGGTGAATGGTGCACTCATCAAACCTGCTACACACACTCTATTTACCCACTTAGATACTCTACGTACACTCTAATATACTTTGCTCAAGTCCTTTTATGTATACAACAGAGACATTTCATTTACCCGTCAGTCGGTATAAGCTTTACTGAGAGGAACGCCGATGTTTTTAATTGTTTCTCTTATAGCGTTATAACTATACATCTATTTTATTTTGTTTATATTTTATTTTTGTTAAGTGGCTGCTGAGAGAGATCTCATTTTTCAATTTTTTATCTCACTAGTTATTAGTCTCCTTATTTTGTGTTTCATACCTGATATTACATAGCGCTGAGATGGGAGGAGTGTGGTAGGGCAGGTTCCTTCCTTTTGGTATTAAACCAGGATATTGTTTTACCTCCATTTTTTCCAGAACCCTGTTCTAAGGAAGAAGAGTCTCTACATTGTTTGGATGTAGTGAGAGTAGTCAAAATCTATTTGAAGGCGACTGCTCAGATTCGGAACAGACACAAAACGGATGTTTTGTTTGTGTTGCCTGAAGGTCCTAGGAAAGGACAGGCAGCGTTGAAATCCACTATTGCCAATTGGATTCTGCAAGTAATTATTCAAGCTTATGGTTTGAAAAGGAAAGTTCCACCTTTTCAAATCAAAGCACACTTCACCAGGGCTGTTAGTGCTTCGTGGGCAGTACATCACCAAGCCTCCATGGCTCAAATCTGCAAGGCCGCAACTTGGTCTTCAGTCCATACATTCACCAGATTCTATCGGGTGGATGTTAGAAAGCATGAGGATATTTCCTTTGGGCGCAGTGTGCTGCAGGCAGCAGTATAGGTCCTCAGGTCTGATTGCACCCTACTTTTTTTGGTGTCCCCTCCCCTCAGAATAGCATTGCTCTGTGACATCCCATACAGTAATTACTGTGGCTCTGTGTCCCGTGATGTATGATAAAGAAAATAGGATTTTTATAACAGCTTACCTGTAAAATCCTTTTTTATTTATCACGGGACACAGAGGTCCCTCTCCTCTTTCTGGTTACACGTGTATTGCTTTGCTACAAAACTGATGTACTCCCAGTAAGGGGAGGGGTTATATGGGGGATTGAACTTCCTGTCTAGGGTGTGCCAGTGTCCATCACCTGAAGGTGCCATATAACCCATACAGTAATTTCTGTGGCTCTGTGTCCTGTAATGTCCAAGAAAAGGATTTTACAGGTAAGCTGTTATAAAAATCCTATTTTTCTTGTTTTGCTCCTCTAAAACCTAGGCACGTCTTATGGTCAGGTGCGTCTTATGGAGCGAAAAATATGGTATTCACCCACAAAATAAACAAATTGAATCTTTTTTGTATTTTTTTTTTAATTTTCCATACTTTATTACAGAAAAAAATATATAGTAAATTTAATGCAAAGAATTCTGGTAGGGAGAGGAGGCTCCAGGTCCACTGAACATCTTGGACTTGCAAAACCAATGATTCAGAAATAGCCTGGTGTATTGCATAATTGAGTATCAATATTTGTCCTCCCCCATAGACTTCAATAGCGTACAGAGAAAGGTTTGAATTTTCTGAATGAGTACATTCTGTGAAACTGGTCTCAAATTAAACCCAGGCATCATCCATAATCACTAGCAATGCTGATTTCAGCCTCACACTGTCTGCTGATACCATTCATGCTCCATACACAAGGCGATTATAGCACAATAAGAGTCATGTCAGTGGTATTCTGTGCTCATCCTGTGTATGGAGATATCACCGTCTCTACACATGGAGGACAATATTGGGGGGGTCTACTTCATTATAACATTTTTCTTATAAAATTCTATTCACTGGAGTTTTATAAAGTGATCTAATATAAATGATTCCAATAAAGAGAAACGAGTTCCATTCATGCAGAGAATAGTTACATTCATTCCTGGGGGAGAAATTCATTTTCTTCTGGTAAGATTCTTCTCTTTTTCTGCAGATTGGATAATAATCAGCTGACAGACAGTTCCTGCCCCCACCTGGCATCTGGAATAAGAAATAACCAGACACTGAGGACACTGAGCCTGCCTAAGAACAATCTGGAGGGTCCTCATTTCAGGGATCTGATGGAAGCTCTGACAACAAGCCGGATAGAGGAATTACAGTGAGTATAACAGGACTGACTGAGACAATAATATTCTGGGACAGTTTACATCCAAAACTAATATAAAATATGACAATGTCATCAAAATGGGTCTGTGGACTCCATAAATAGCTGATCACTGAAAGTTGTCTTTTTCTTGGAACTTAATAACGGGAGGAATAGTGCCCCATCATTGATGTCAGTGGAATAGTACCCCATCATTGGTGTCAGTGGGAGGAATAGTACCTCATATTAGTAGAAGGAAAATAGCCCCAAGGGCCAGATAAAGGCAAGCGAAGGGCCACATTCAGCCTGCGTGCCGCAGTTTGGAGACCCTGAGCTATACAATTACTCTTGCTTCTTATAGATTTTGCCTGAAGGCCAGGTAGGGAGCCAATACATTCTCATGCTAAGTATTGGTTACTTGATGTTTCCAGGCCGAGGGCCAAATGACAGTAACCCATATGCCCAGGGAGTGCATCTCAGACCACGCAGGCCGCCCCTGCCATGGGACCCCTTTATCACCCAACCACCACTGCTCTCACACAGAGCTGACTGCTCCTTCTCCCTTCTCTGATTATCATAACATTACTCTTTAACTACCTTAATAAAGGGCACTTTCACCCCCTTACTTCCCAGACCAATTTTCAGCTTTCCGTGTTCTCGCACTTTGAATGACAATTAGTGTATAATAATAATTGTTTTTTGTGAAAGTTAGAGTCTACAAGCTATGGTATGTTTTACTGAAAATTAATGAATTCCCGATGCACTGATGGCCTATATCATTTCTTGAGGCTCTAAAAAGTCAGGACAGTACAAATACCCCCCAAATTACCCCTTTTTGTAAAGATGACAGTCCAAGATATTTAGTAAGAGACATAGTGAGTTTTTTGAAGTTGCAATTTTTTGCCCACAATTGTTTGAAAAATTAAGATTTTTTTTCTCCACAGAATTGTCAGATTAACAAGTTATTTCTCATACATGGCGTAGGTAAACTTGCAATTACACCCCAAAACACATTCTGCTACTCCTCCTGAGTATGGCGATACCACATGTGTGAGACTTTTACACAGCCAGGCCACATACAGAAGCCCAACATGCAGGGAGCACCATCAGGTGTTCTAGGAGCATAAATTACACATGTAGTTTCTTGAGTACCTATGACACTTTTGAAGGCTCTGGAGCACCAGGACAGTGGAATTACCCACAAAATGACCCCATTTTGGAAAGCAAACACCCCAGTATATATTCTACGAGGCATAATGAGTCCTTTGAACATGTCATTTTTTTTACACAAGTTTTTGGAAAATGTGTAAAGAAAATTAACTTAATTTTTTTAGCCATGTTGACAGATTACTGGGACAGATGTGGCAGATGATCACAGACAGATGTGTGTAGATGTGCACTGGGTCAGATGTGACAGATGTAACAGATGTTTAGTGGGACAGATGTAACAGATGTTTAGTGGGACAGATGTGGCAGATGATCATGGACAAATGTGTACAAATGATCACGGACAGATGTATGAAGATGATCATAGACAGATGTGCGCCAGATGTGCACAGATGATCACGGACAGATGTGGCAGAAGATGAGACATCCCACCTCACAAGACTTACATTCATTTAAAGTCCATAGCAAAGTATCCCTATTGGGTACGTTGGAGTGGGAAATTTTTGAAAATTATTTTGATTGATTTTGATGTTTCAAGGCATACAAAAGGGTATCGTACGATACCAAGAAAGAAAAAATCTATTACAGAAACTTACTGGCGCAGCCAGATGCAAAGGAAAAACAGTAGGACAACAAAAACACGATTGTATAAGTGCAATACCTGCGAAAGCATATGAAGACATTCACATCTGAAATGCAGCCTAGGAAAATTAACCATACAGGAGCCCCACAGCAATGATAACATACCTCCAGGAACTCAACAGGATTACCTCAACAATCAGACATTATCCCTGTCTCTCAATATAGACAACCAACCCAACCCATGTTAAACCAGGACCCCCTTAAGTAAGGGTGGGTGAGTCAGAAGTCCAACCTTGCCATACCTTCTCAAACTTTTTGGGACAACCTCTATTTTGGTAAGTAGCTTTATAAAATGGCAATGCCTTTTTGATTAGGACCTTTCAAAAAGTCAGTAAAGGTGCCTCAGATTTCTTCCAATATAGAAGAATTGCTTTGTGTGCATAGAACAAAGCGAGAAATGGTAAGGTCCCCTGCACCCTAAAGGTGTTGCTAATCCTTCCACCAGCCCAAGTAAACACACAGCAGTAGTCGAGGGCACATGAATAGCTGTAACATCCTCAAGGGTCTGAATAGCATCCTGCAGAAGAGCTGTATTAATGGGCATTGCCAGAATATATGCTCAAAGTCTGCTGGGAAATACTGGCAGCGCCAACAGTTTGCCGAGTCAGAGGCATAAATAATGGCAAGTCTGGCTGGAATGTAATGAATCAGATGGAAAATTTTATATTGGATGAGGCAGTCCCTGGAAAACACCAGATATTTAAAAGGGCAATCCCACATATCATACCAATCGTCACCTTGGAAATTGGGTATCACAGACATCCACCACTCCCTGCACTTTTCAATAGATTTCGGTCTAACCATAAATAGTTCTTTATATACTTCCGACAGCATCTTAGGAAGTTGTTCTGATGCCAACAGCTGCTCCAAGTCTGAGGATTGGTTCTGTAAAGCGGTGCTTCCAAATTGAGAAAGGAAAGCATGGTGCAGTTGCAGGTAGCGGAAAAAATATCAATTTTGAATTTGGAATTTGGATTTAAGTTCATTAAATGTAAGCAGCTGCCCACTTCCTACAATATCTTTGAGCTGCCTGACCCCCTTCTCTCCCCATATAATGGGATCCGGTATTGTGGCAAAATGGAATAAATGGTGATTATACCAAAGTGGTGTAGAAGGGGAATATTTGGTACACTCTGGCTGCATAATGTGTTGTGCCTTTTCCCATGCCCTAACAGTTACCCACATAGAGCCAGTCAGTACCTTGTAGCCCTAAGTCTCCCCGGAAGAGTAGGTGATGTAATCCTTCATATGAGCCTACCAGATCCGCCTCCAACACAGTGGCTGCATCCCCATTAACTTTAATCAGCCATCTACAGTACATGCATATACCATCTGACTCGCTAGAAAGTACTTATGTAAGTCAGGCAATGCTAGGCCTCCCTGGCCTAAAGGTTCTTGAAGGGCTCACAAGCCTATTCTTGGCTGGAAAGAGGACAACATCAAGGAACTAAATAGGCCTTTAATCTTTTTAAAGTAGGAACAAGGAACCCACACTGGGGACATTCGAAGGCAGTACAAGATAACAGGTAAAATCTTCATTTTAACCACTTACAGCCTGGAATCCCCCTTAATGAAAAGGCCATTTTTTGCGATACGGCACTGTGCCGCTTTAACTGACAATTGCACGGTCCTGCGACACTGTACCCAAACAAAATTGACGTCTTTTTTTTTTTTTCCCCACAAATAGAGCTTTCTTTTGGTGGTATTTTATCACCTCTGCGGTTTATCATTTTTGCGCTATAAACAAAAAGAAAGCGACATTTTTGAAAAAAAACAACTATTTTTTACTTTTTGCTATAATAAATATCTCCAACTTTTTTTTTTTTTTTCAACAAATTTCTTCCTCAGTTTAGGCCGATATGCATATTTAAGTAATTTATATGCATATTTATTTAAGTTATAGCGTCTACAAAATAGGGGATAGATTTATGGTATTTTTATTATTTAATTTTTTTACTAGTAATGGCAGCGTCCTGCCGTTTTTAGCGGGACTGCAACATTGCAGCGGACAGATCGGACACTTTTTTAGGACCATTGACATTCATACAGCGATCAGAGCTAAAAAATAGCCACTGATTACTGTATACAAGTCATTGGCAGTGAAGGGGTTAACCGTAGGGGGCAATCAAGGGGTTAAGTGTCCTAGGGAGTGTTTCTGACTGTGGGGGGGTGGGACTAACTGGGGGACGAGACCGATCCCTGTTCCTAATCAGTAGTTACAGATCTGTCTCTTTTCTCCTGACAGAACAGATCTATCTGTTTACATTGACAGACCTCCGCTTTGTCCCTCTCAGGAGTGATCACAGGTGCCCGACGTGTACCCCCTAGTGCTCTTAAAACAGTTACAACGGTTCGCCCAGGGGAGCCAACCTCCCGCAGGTGGCTGGTCCTTAACTGGTTATGCAGGTTAATTCTTCCTAGTAATGATGGGGGCAATTTTTTCTCCGCCTCCAACCGCCTTTTAAATTCAGGAGATTAAGGGCCCAAAAATCTGTTACTTTAGCAGAGATGATAATCTTGAGGTATTTAATATGAGAAACCCAAGGTATAGGTATATCAAGAGCAGCAAGAGCCTGGGCACCACTATCAATAGGTAAAACACTGAACTTCTGCCAATTTACCCTAAGCCCAGAATAGGTAGAGAAGGTGCTTAGTATTTTGAAAGCCGTCTGTAGGGAGGGATCAGGGTCCTGCAGGAATAGGGGAAGATCATCTACATAGAGGGCTGTACATTCTCTGACTCCACCCACCAACAGAGCTCCCACTTCAGCGGACCTTCTAAGAGCAATAGCTATGGGCTCCATCGCGAGAGCAAATAAAAAGGGTGAGAGAGGGCACCCCTGTTGCGTCCCACATCCCACTGCAAATAGATGTAGAGCTATAGTTGTCGCCTAGCCTCCAACAGTTTGGCGTAAGTATCAGGGGTAGGAGCCAAAGCATGAGTAAGCTCACAGCTATGTTCCTCCTCCTGCAACCACTTCATGGTAGCATTATGATGCTGTCTGGTTGCCTTTATTGCCGAAATGTACTGCCCTCTCATGTAGGCCTTAAAGGCATCCCAGACTACAGGAAGGGTCGCGGAGGAGATTATCCTCCCAATAGTTGGCAAAAGCTGGGGTCACATTATCCACTTCAAGCCAGCAAGGACTCAACCCCCATGCACCGCCCCAAACCCGTAAGGGGAATCCAAGAATTACAGACAGTGGGGTATGATCACAAAGGCCTCCCGGAAGATATTCTATGGATCTAACTACAAAATCAATCCATGAGGAAGACCGGTGGGTTTTGGAAAGATAGGAGAAACTGACAATTTCAGGATGTCCCTCGTTTGAAGGATACCTAGTTGGCTCACTCTGAAAGCTCAGAGGAAGGGGGAACAGGAAGGGTTAGAGGCTCCAAGTATAGCATCTAAAATTGCATTGAAGCCCCCAGCTGAAAGGGAGGTGCATGAAGGGAGCCAGTTTACTTACCATATCATTTAGTACCTGCACCTGGAAAGAAGGAGGAATGTAAACAATGACCAGCACCAATTTGCAAGTGAATAAATCTGCTACCACAATTAACAGCCCTCTGGGTCTGTGATTACCGAGTGCACAGTACATGGGACCAACTTGACAGTTAGTATAAAGACTCCCTGGGCATAAGTTGAATAAGGAGCATGCAGAGACCTCCACACTCATGGACGGCAAAGGGCTAGGATGATATCCTGCTGCTATCATGATCCATGTTAGTCTCTTGCAAAAATACCACATGAGGTCTGAAAGGTTTAAGATATTGAAATACCTGGGTTCTTTTGAATTTGTAATTTAAGCCCCTGACATTCCATGAGACTAGTTGTAGGTTAGTGACCGACATTTAAGACCATAAGAAAATATATATGCTAACATATTATGTGATTTGTGCCCTGGGGCACCACAAGTATAAGATGTCATGCAGAAAATTACGGAGTGATAATGATAAAGGCATTGCACTAGAAATTCATAAACAGTCCAAAAAGACAAACTCCCTGCTGCAGTATAATCCCCAAAAAGCCATTTGACTAACTTTACACGCAGCCTTAGCCCAAAACCAAACTGTAATGAAAAGACGTAACCACACCTGAGACAGCTAAAAGTCTGCAACTGTCCACCTGAAGAGGCCAAGCTACCGCTATAGGTGTACAGTGAGCAGTTATCCCATGATAGGAGCATGCAGGATAATTGCCACATAACTGTCAGTAGAAATCAGTGTATTCATACCCCCAGTGTCACATAACAGGAGAAATGGTGAGATGCCAGCCATGTGGCAGGAAGCCAGTCATAAACAGGTTAGTTATTATTCCAGGATAGATTGGTAGTCCAATAAGATTAGGCCTTGAGCATAATAGTCAGAAAATAACTAGAGAACTGTGCAGAACATTTCTCAGAGGACCACAGGGGACAGCCCAGAGGCATTACTCAGTGTATTTAACCAGCCACTGACTTCCAATGGGGTATCAAAGAATTTAACCACCCCACAAAGCGGAACTCGAAGCCTGCTCAGGTAAAGCATGCTGTAGCCGATGTTTTTTTTTCTCTCAGGTGTTGTCACACCTCCGTGAAGGATCTTCTGCGCTTTTGAGTTTCAGGGGAGCTCCTGCCGTTTCCTAGCTTCTGCAAGAATCATGTCTCTATCTCTGAAATTCAGGAGATGCACGATGTGCCCTTTCAACAACATAGATAGGAGTCATATCAAGGATTTGTTTAAAGAATGCTTCTGCAAACACTGCTGGTTTAGGGCCCTCTCACCCTCAGGTAAGCCCACAACTCTCATATTATGCCACTGTCAATTTTCAGCATCCTTTACCTTATTGACCAAGGAAGAAACTTGTAACTCTAGCTCAGCTATTTAAGCTGAGTGAGAGCCCTGTAGATCCTCCACAGATCCAATGTGATCTTCTGTCTCGGTGAGCCTCCCCCAGAACTTATCCAGATCATGCCTGATCAGTGTACATTTTGAGGCCAGATGTTCAATGCACAGCATAAGGGCAGCTTTACACCCCTCTATGGCATCCAGGATAGGTTTAGTTATCCCCTCCTGCTGCTTCTGCCTCGCCTGCAGCTATGGATAAGAAGCAAAAGGGGGTGACTCACCCGTTCCAGCCATGGGGGTGGTGGAGTCTTTGCCACGTGCAGAGAGTGCCGACCTGCCTTGCAATCCGAGGAGGACAAGATGGCGCTGGCCAGACTGGAGGCCCGCCCCCCGCCCTGGAAAGTTTCTGAGGCTTCGGATCCTTTGCCTGCTTTACCAGGCCCTTAGAGGACATGTTAGGCGGCACAGAAAAGTTCCTGGTTGTCTATGAGACCGCCATGCTTGGGATAGATAAACCATTCGCTTGTCAGGAGAAAAGAGACGGATGGTCCTGGAGCTCTGCGCCTACACGTGCGTCTGGCTTACATCCTGGCCACGGCCCCCAAAACTTGCATTTAAAGCCTCAGGACAGAGGGGTGCAGAGAAACAAACCTACAAACTCTTATAATCAAAAAATAGAATATCAGATAGAAATCATCCCATCCAATTACTAGCAATGCAGATTCTAACCTCACATTGTCTGCTGATTCCATTCATGCTCCATACACAAGGAGATTATAGCACAATACGAGTCATGTCAGTGGTATTCTGTGGTCATCCTGTGTATGGAGATATTACCGTCTCTACACATGGAAGACAATATTGAGGGGTCTACTCCATTATAACATTTTTCTTATAAAATTCTATTTCCTGAAGTTTTATAAAGTGATCTAATATAAATGATTCCAGCAAAGAGAAATGAGTTCCATTCTTGTAGAGAATAGTTACATTCAGTCCTGGGGAGAAATTAATTTTCTTCTGGTAACATTCTTCTCTTCTACAGATTGGACAATAATCACCTGACAGACAGTTCCTGCCCCCACCTGGCATCTGGAATAAGAAATAATCAGACACTGAGGACTCTGGACCTGTCTGGGAATAATCTGGAGGGTTCTCATTTCAGGGATCTAATGGAAGCTTTGACAACAAGCCGGATAGAGGAATTACAGTGAGTATAACAGGACTGACTGAGATAATAATATTCTGGGATCATTTAACATTACAACCATGATACAAATTCTTTAACTCGGTACACGGTTGGACAAAATGTGGTCATTTCAGCAAGGATCAGCTGAATTTCTATCTGGGTGTAGTCCTCCCAGTTAGTCAGAGACTGATCGTTAGATCAGCTTCTGTGGAACGGTCCTGCTGAAAAACCTTCTTCTATTAACAGCTTGCAGCCTATCAGCTGCAATCAGCTCTAATCAGTGTAGTCTGAAAGCACCAAGTCCTTGCTGCCAGCATACAATGTCCTAGAGGAGGGATTCCTGCATCTACCTCGTGTGTGGATGCAGGAATGTATTAATAATTTTTTCAATTCAGCCCACTTTCTGAATAAAAAAATTTATGTGTGTGTATTCAGCTGTAGAATGTAAACAAATTTGATCTAATTTTTGGACGCTCAAATTAGTCAATCCCAGACTGGTATCTAAATCTTAGAATCTTATCACACTGTTATTAGCTATACAAAAATACTTTTTCTAAAAGCTTTACAAATTTGAAAATTACTTTTACTCTGGTATTTATTAGTCCCTTCTTACCACCACTTCCCAGCCCTTTTAGTGGATCAAAAAGCCAGAAGTCGGGTATTTGGGGCGCTTACCCCAAAGGAGCCGCTGGTGATGATGGATCTTCTGTTCCACCATGCCTTTTAAACTTGCTCAGTCCCAAACTGACGCACCCAGTTGGAGGTGGAGGACTATTTACACCCGGATAACTTCAGCGTTAGTAAGTCACAGTTCTATAATAATGTATGGAAATTAGGCCAAAGACTACCAGAAAATGCGTTAAAGCTGGTACACAATGCAAAACTTGGAATCAAGCAATAAACAATTCAAAGTTGCAGAACTAATAAAGCAAATTCTGGCCTAACAGGAGAAAATACCTTACGTGCATCAATATACGTTTAAACTTTATCTGAAGTAACTTTTATTAAGCAAAATCAGACCCAAATAACTTAACAGTATTCTTCAAATATCCATAAGTGTTCCTAAGTGGGGTACATATTAAAGGTGGTGACAAAGTGCCTAATGCACTAATGCTAGCATTGGCCAGCTTGCAGTGGGGCTCTGTCTTTGGCACGCACTATCCTGTTACTTTAAAAGTAATTGTATAGCTGCAGGGCTACTAAGTAAGGGGCATGTGAATGGAATGTAGCAAAGGGTTAAAGCTGTGTCTCCTCTCACTATTCTTGCCATGTGCAGTTCCACATGCTGGGCAGTTAGTGGTTTCAGTCATCAGTTCCCCAAGGCTCAGTCTCTCAATGCTGGATTACACACATGCTGTCTCTGGTGGCCTCAGTAGAAGGCCCATACTCTCTCTGATGTAGGCAGTTAGGCAGCAGCAGCAAGACCCCTCTGTGCAGCACTCTTTTGCCACGTACACACGAGCGGATTTTCCGTTGGAAAAATCTTGGATGGTTTTTCCGACAGAATTCCGCTCAAGCTTGGCTTGCCTACACACGGTCGCACAAAAGTTTACTGAACTTTCGACCGTCAAGAACGCGGT
This sequence comes from Lithobates septentrionalis, assembly GCA_037952835.1. Classification (NCBI taxonomy): domain Eukaryota; kingdom Metazoa; phylum Chordata; class Amphibia; order Anura; family Ranidae; genus Lithobates; species Lithobates septentrionalis. The sequence continues at coordinate 840,258 of JBBDGP010002212.1, read as the reverse complement.
AACGTACAACACTACGATGAGCCGAGAAAATTTAAGTTCAATGCTTCCGAGCATGCGTCGAATTGTTTCCGAGCATGCGTAGGAATTTTGCGCGTTGGAATTGGTACAGACGATCGGAATTTCCGATCAAAAAATTTTCCGACTGAAAAATTGAGAACCTGCTCTCATGCCCCGTACACACGAGTGGCATCAATCTTTTGCTGGTGGGAATTCGGCCAGCAAAAGTCCAATGGAGCATAAACACGGTCGCATTTTCCCACCAAAAGCTCTCATTGGTCTTTTGCTGGCTGAATTTCCAATCGTGTGTACGCGGCATTTGTCTCATTCAGTGCTGGCATGTCCCACAGCAGGTCCTGTCAGCTTGTCTTACTCTGGCAAAAGACCCCCAGTGTCTCTCAGATGGGAGGCACAGACTCTGTCCTCATTGCGCTCTTCCCTTCACTTTTGAATCCTTTAATTGGCTAACTCCTGAGGGCAGGAAGGGGGGGAGTGGAGAGCTAGTGGAAAAATATGCAGAGCCCACTGTACACAGATCCTGAAATGGGGGTTAGGGTGGAAAGCAAAACACGCAGACAAGTTCTCAGCCCGCAGCCATGCACACAGTTGAGAGGAAAGCCAGCATCTATATCCACAGTCTGCTCTCTCTCATCGGCAGTACAGTGTGGGGGGGAGATGAGTGGGCTGCAGAAACACACAGGAAACCCACAGGGCTATTTGATCATATAACCGCTGTGATTGCCTGTCACAGCTGTCCCATGATCTAATGCTCCCAATCACAAGTATGCATCAGAAATTATTCCAGTAAAGAAAAATGAGTTCCATTCATGTAGAGAATAGTTCAAAACAACAATAAAATACGTGAGTGTTAATGGTAAATATGCAGCTGGCACTTAAAGGTGAACATGCAGGCTTCTATTGAACAATCTAAACAATAAAAGTGCAGCACTGAAATAATGAATAAAAGTCCAAAAATATATAAAGTCCCAGGTGAATCAATAATACGAAGAAAAACTACTGGACTTCCAGAATTCCATTGTGACAGTGCATTGTGCGAACACTCACCAGAAAGTGAAATTAAATATGCCTGAAATTCCAAAATAATCCATAGTTCACCTTAGTGATGGTAACCCTTCCCCATTCTATGCGCTCATCAGAGATAAAACCTTTGAAAGCCTTGTAACCATATCCTGAAGCTTGGCATTGTCTCATTCAAAGTGGTGGGCGGTAAGGGAGAACATCTCATGAGACCAGTACTAGGTAAAAAAGCTCACACGAAGGTGCCCAAATAAAGCTTCTATGGTGTAGTATTTATTCTAAATCTTGCTGCAGCATAAAAACACGAGAATGCCAAAGAACTTACAAAAAAAGGTGGCCGCCACCACTGTGCACGGGGGTTCGGCGGTAATGGTGTCAGTGTGTTGACCTTTTCCGATGCGTTTCATACAAAAGCACCCTCTCAAATGATCTACCTATTTAGATGAAGAGAATAGTTACATTCATTCCTGGGGAGAAGTTAATTTTCTTCTGGTAATATTCTTCTCCTCTACAGATTGAATAGAAATCGCCTGACAGACAGTTCCTGCCCCTACCTGGCGTCTGGAATAAGAAATAACCAGACACTGAAGATAGTGGACCTGTCTAGCAACAATCTGGAAGGTTCTTATTTCAGGGATCTGATGGAAGCTCTGACAACAAACTGGATAGAGGAATTACAGTGAGTATAACAGGACTGACTGAGACAATAATATTTTGGGACAGATTACCTATTCAGTTGTCTAAATCTTAGACTCTTATCACACCCTGTTATCAGTTCTAAAATTGAGTTTCTCCAAGGCTTCATGCACACAGGGTGTTTTCCCTGTCGCTTTTAGCAGTGTCAGGCATTTTTTTGACAGCTTAAAATGCCTTACCATGTTATTCTATGTGCCCATGCACATTATGGCTTTTCTGCAAAAAAGCTGCTGACTTCTAGAAGAACTAAGGATTTTCCTCCCCAAAACAATAGATGCATTGTTTATGTGAATAGATCACATTCACACTGTCAATTTATGTGTAATCTACCTCCTTTACAGTGGTAGCCGCTCCTTCAGGTGCGCAGGGATGCCCCCCTCAATCCATGTGCCTGGCCCCTAATCCACATGCAGGGCACCAGATGCATGTATTTATTTATTTTTTGTTTGAAGCACATGATTAGAGCCTGAGGCTTTAATTGGCTTCAGAAAAGGGTGGTCTCGGGGTGTGAGCACTGTGCCCTGAGCCCACCCAGTTGTGTGACATTAGAAAATTATTATTCGCTAATGTCTTTCTGCTTCTCCTCCCAGGCCCAGTGGCGTTGCTATGGGGGTGCGGCCCGCACCGGGTGACACCCACGAGAGGGGTGACACCGGGACCGCCGCTAAACACTACTATAGCTTGCAGCGGAGCGGTGCGAGCAGGGCATCCAGCAGTGCGGGGGAAGCTTCCTATAACACTCCCCCTTCAGGTTAAGCTGTCACTCGGGGATCTCCAATATCTCCTGAGGCAGCCAAAGTTGGTGGGCGGAGCTGGGGGTGTGGCCTCACCGCCTCCTCCACTCCTCCCACAGACCCATTCCCACTGGCTGATCCTGCAGCTGAAGAAGTTGGAGGCCAGGACACAGCAGACCCGCCCAAGTCTTCATCTGCAGGCATGAGGCATGCTGTAAGTTACTGCACAGCACACTCTTACTGCATAGAGTCCTAACCTGCCCTGTGCCACCCCAACCTGCTCTATACTACCCCAACCTGCCCTGTGCCACTCCAACCTGCCCTGTACCACCCCAACTTGTCCTGTGCCACTCCAACCTGCCCTGTGTCACCCCAACCTGTCCTATACAATTCCAACCTGCCCTGCACCACCCCAACCTGCCCTGTGCCACTCCAACCTGCCCTGAACCACCCCAACCTGCTCTATACCATCCACACCTGCCCTGTGCCACCCACACCTGCCCTGTGCCACCCACACCTGCCCTGTGCTACCCACACCTGCCCTGTACCACCCCAACCTGCCCTGTACCACCCCAAAATGCCTTGTGCCACCCCAACATGCCCTGTGCTACTCCAACTTAGCCTGTGCCACCCCAACCTGCCCTATGCCACTCCAACCTGCCCTGTGTCGTTCCAACCTGCCCTGTGCCATCCAAACCTGCCCTATACCACCCCAACCTGCCATGTGCCACCCCAACCTGCCCTCTACCACCCCAACCTGCCTTTTACCACCCCAACTTGCCTTTTACCACTCCAACCTGCCCTATACCACCCCAACCTGCCCTGTACCACCCCAATCTGCCAATATAGCACCCTAACCTGCCAATATACCACAACAACCTGCCAATATACCACCCCAACCTGCCCTATACCACCCCAACCTGCCACTATACCACCCTATACTACCCTAACCTGCCACTATATCACCCTACACTATAATTTACAGGGGCCGGTTTGGGGTGTGCCCCATGACCGTGCGCTACATGCAGGGTGCTGGGCAACCTAGACAGGAGGGGGGTGACTCCATGTTTTACCGCACCAGGTGACACCAACCCTAGTGACGCCACTGCCCAGGCCAATCGGTAAGCAGGTCCTGATACCTGATAGGCTGGGAGTCCTGGCCAATCGGGTCTTAGGACCCACTTCCTGTTGGGCCGAGAGGGGAAGCAGCGGCTCCTGCTCTTCCCTCAGCAAGCTGGAGCGAGGGGCGGATGGGCAGCAACAGCCTCTTCCAGGAGCCCTACCCATGACCCAGCACCACCCCATCATCAGCCTCCTAAGGTAAGGCCGCATTTCGCCGGCCTTCCGGGGGGGGGGGGGGGGTAGTGCGAGTAGGGGGGCCAGGTTTGTTCCCCCCCAAATATTGAGCACCAGCTGCCACTGCTCTTTTAGCTGTATACAGCCGGTTTCTATGTCTGTGATGTCGCTCCTGGCTGAATTTCAAAGTTCTCTGACTTGTTTCCTTCCTTTACCAGTCTTGATACTACATCCCCCATCATCTTTGAAGCCTCTGTTTCAGGGTGGGCTATAAGAATCACTTGTACCAGATCTTGGAGTTTGTGGGCAGGTCTAATGGTTACTGTATCTGGGCCTTCATGTGGGTGGTGAATAGGGAAGGAATGGAATTGTATTATGCCCGCCCACGCTCCATTCTTCTGTGCAGTGAATAGGGAAAAAGCAGGAAGCATGGGTGTCCACAGAACTTTTTTCAGGGGGGGCATCATTTTAAGGTCACCCATGCTCCACCCCTTTTCGACAATGTCATGAAGGGAAGGGGCTTAGTCATTATCACATACAGTAAAGCACAGGCATGCAAAGGTTTGAGAAACCTGATGCAAAAGCTTAATAGAAGGATCAAGCTGCTATTGTCTGATTAGCAATTTCTAATCTGTTTTTACGTTCACAGAGGTTTCCACCACTGACTTTTCTTTCTGAAAACGCCAGCACCATGGCTCTGTTGTTCCAATATTTATATTCATTAACCCGAAGGAGGTATGCAGATAAGAATTTTTAACTTTCCTTAAACTTTTCTGATGTGCATACAGGCTCTGGCTTAGAAAGCATTTAGACCCAGGGGTCAGCATTACAGCCAGGTAAAGAGCATTTTTAGAAGGTTAGCAATGATATCTCCCGCATATCTATCATGAAATAACTAATTTAACACCTTGACCACAATTATACAAGTAGTGCTGTTAGATGAGCTCCAGAACGTGGACACAGGCTTCCTCACCTCAGGCAGGTGTTGGTGCAGGTGGACATCTCAGTGTCAGCTCTTCAGTCATCCTCTCTTCCTTCCCTCAGGCTCTGAGCCACGCTGCTTGGAGGAGGTGGGTGGAGTCAGGCACGAAGGAGGAAGTTCCTCCTCCGCTCTGAATGTTGGAGCCTCGCCTTGGCCTTATGCCGTGACGTCACTGGTTGCTAGACACCAGGCGGTTGGCGAGTCTAGCAACCATTGCAACAGGCAGTAGAGATGCCAGGGAATGGTGCAATAAGAGAGTCTAATGATTGGGGGCAGCTTCGCTACTGCTGAATGTAAAAGTAAGTCACTGCCACAGCTATGGTGTCCAGGATCAGCCCTGAGTGTCCGTGTGTGGACACCTTGCTCCAGGTAGGGGCGGATCCAGAGTCTAGTAACGGGAGGATCACTGCTAGAAAATAAGGTGTTGCTTACAGAACAGTATATCATGCCATCCCCTCTGTTAAATAATGATATGTGTCCCAGTGTCTGTGCTATATAACAAAGATGCCTATTTCTACCTTATATCAGAGAATCTCCTGGTGCTGACGTGACTCCTTCGCCCCTCTCCTCCCTGGTTGATGTCAGTGGGAGTGCGTGGCCACTCATGCTATAGCTGTCAGCCTGGGAGTGGACGCTCTGATATAAGGTAGAAATAGGCATTTTTTTTATATAGCAGAGACACTGCTATTGATATTCAACAGAGTGGATGACGTGAATTTACTACGGTGGTCTAAAGATCGGCTTTTGTCTAACAGGGACGGCTACACAGAGATCAAATTTGGCTGATCCCTGTAAAACTGAATATTGATCTGTGTGTACCCAGCTTTACCTAATTCCTTGCTTCAGCAGGCTTCTTCCAGGGCTGTTACTGGTTCCCCACAGCACCCGTGTATGTTTTACTGACTGCAGTCACACCCCAGCCCTCATATCATACCATACAGGGTTAATGTTACTATGTGGATTGTGATGAGGCTGAGGTTTTGGTGGAGGAACAGAGCACTGCAGCTGGCTGTAGCATTAGAAACAGGTAAGTGAAAGAGGCTATTCTCCCCCCCCCACACACACACACACAAACACTGCAATATTGGATTTCCTTGATTGTGGCCCCCACATCCTTTGCTGTGAATGCTCAAATTCATGAATATGTTAGGAATATACTGGGACTTTTCAGGTGCCACATAGATATATTCTACATACACATATATTATAAAGAATGGTTTTGTGAAATGCATCTATTGTATGTAGTACCTGAAAAGTTCCATTATAGTCCTAACATATTCAGGAGTTTTAATTTCACTTTCACCATACCTGCCCTGCCGAGGTACAGGACAAGTTTACAGCACAGATTTGTACAGTGTGGAAGGCAGAACTATTGTGACTCACAGGAGAAGAATGCCATCTGCCATCGATCCTGTTATTTGGCCTTGGGGAGAGCATCGGTGACTGCTTTATGGGTAGCAATGATAAGTTACTGTGTTGTCCTGCTTGCTCTGTCCTCCCCAGGCAGGGGGGCCGGAGGCTCGGGTGCTGACAGGAACACAAGACTGGTAGAGATTGAGTTTCCCCTTTCTGGACATTCCTTTGCATGCTAACAACCAGCCACCTGCTCCTCTCTTGTCCATGGACCTGAGGAGTGTCTTATCTGAACAGTAGCAATGTCCAGGCTCCTGGGGTAACACTCTCCTCCTCCCTTGCTCAGCCCTGTGACAGTTCAGTGTCCAATCTGTGCCAGTCGTCACCGCTGACATTTCCTGTCCTCCCTCTAACTAACTCCTCTCCAGCTCAGGACTCAAATGGCTCAAAAAATTCAGAGCTTCCCCAGAGCCAATGAGAGAGGAGGGATGTGGATTGAAGGCGGAAGACCAGTATCGGAACCATTTCACGACTACAAACGGCCTCCTGTTGGTTTGGTACACCACTGCTTGGAGTCAGCAATATTTTCTTGGGGGGAGGGGGGGCATTGCCTTGTTGCCCCCCAGGCCCCCCTCCCCCGATCGTCCCCTGGCTCCAGGGGGGGACTTGCCCCCCATGTGGACGCCCATGGCAGGAAGTGGAACTTTAGTCAGAAAATTAAATTCTAAAGGCAATTATTTAACTTTCTTTAAATAATAAACATGTTCTACTTACCTGCTCTGAGTAATGGTTTTGCAGAGGGCAGCCCTGACCCTCTTTTTCCCCCACTGACGCTTACTGAGAGGGCACTCATGCATGCTTGGTCACGCAACCTGCACAGAAAACACATGGCAACGCTCACCAAACGTGTCGCTCTCACAGTGCCATTTTGTCTGGGTTTTCACCTGCATGTTTCTGAATGCATGGCAGCCCACACGGAAAGCACACACTTTACTGTGCATTTCTAAAATGCGCCACAATGCGCGTCGAACTTGCATTACCACTTAGGCTGTGTTCTCATCTGCATGTTTCTGACTGCCATTCGTTCACATCTGCACATTTCCAAAAGCATGGCAACCTGCAATATAAACACATGTTTTGCTATGCATTTCAAAAACACGCAGCAATGTGTGTCATGCTAGTGTTGCCATTTTGGCTATGTTCTCATTTACATGTTGCTGAACATGCATCTACTAGCAAAGAAAAGTGCAGTGTCAAGCGCTTCGAAAATACACTGCAACATGCAACACGCTTGCATTACCATTCATTCGCATCTGCGCATTTCAGAATGCATGGCAATCCACAAGAAAAACTTGCCATGCATTTTGAAAACAAACCGCTACGAGTGTCACGCTTGTGTTACCATTCGTTCACATCTGCGCATTTCGAAATGCACGGCAATACACAAAAGTATACAAGCATTGCCGTGCGGTTAGAAAACGCGCTTCGATGCACAGCACGCTTGCATTACCAGTTACTCACATCTGAACCCATAGCAACCTGCAATAAAAATGCATTAGAAAACGTGCTTTGTTGTGCGCTTCAAAAACACACGATAACATGCAATCACGCTTGTGTAGCGGGTGCTGCTCCACCTGTCCACCGCCGTTCCAACACAAACACACTGATGGGCTCTCAGGGAGAGAGAGCCTGTTGGCTGCGGGGGAATTCCCCCCCTCACTGAACTTCACAGCGCACCGAGTGGCACTCACAGGGTACCCATCCGCCCACTCTGCTCCCTCTCTTTCCTCATTGGCAGGAGGAAAGGAGCCAATCACCAAACAGGATTGCAGGAGCAAGGAACTGTGGGACATGTAGTCCCCAGCACAAGCCCCCCCCTGTAATCCTATGGAGGCAGAACTACACAGTCCAACATGCCCTAAAGAGAAAGGAGAAAAAGACCCCAGGAGGCTGCCTGGGAGTTAGGGAGAGACTACAAGACAGGGGTCGCCGCTTCCTCCCACATATCCACGGCCGGTCAGGGACATCCTGCCTGAGGGGGGATCCTAGTACAGGCTTTGTGAAGCATTTTGGTTGTGGGGTAGCCAGTCAGGCAGCCCGAAGAGCCTGTCTGAAAGGACATCTCCTTTGGGACCTTGGTCGCAGGATTGGTGAGCGGGCACTTGCTCAGTCCTCCACAAAAGAGAGCACTGCACGCAGACACCAGTGTAGTTTCTTCAGTTCACCTTCCGGGAGGATTTGTGCCACATTTACACTCTGCTGGGCAGTTACAGTACCCACCCTGCTTACCTGGGTACTGCCAGTACACTACACACCACTTTTTCCAAACAGGACCCCAAATGCATCAGCTCAGAGCTAGCTGAAGACAAAAGGCCTTTCTTCTTTTTCGAAAAACTACAACCCATTTCCACCTCAAAGGATTGGTCCTGTTAGTGCTTTGTGGGACCCGCACCTACACTCAGGACTCAATTGATTTAGGAGTGAGTCTGGATAGTAAAGGACCATATTGTTAACTCAGTGCACCAAACCAGATATTGTGTTTGAATGGTTCTTTGGGACTGTGGTGTTGAGGTACAGTGGGGCAAAAAAGTATTTAGTCAGCCACCAATTGTGCACTTAAAAAGATGCGAGAGGCATGTAATTCATAGGTATACCTCAACTATGAGAGACAAAATGTGGAAACAAATCCAGACAATCACATTGTCTGATTTTTGAAAGAATTTATTTGCAAATAATGGTGGAAAATAAGTATTTGGTTGACAAAATACTTGGAAAATAAGTATTTTATCAATATCAAAAGTTCATCTCAATACTTTTTTATATATATCCTTTGTTGGCAATAACAGAGGTCAAACGTTTTCTGCAAGTCTTCACAAGGTTGTCACACACTGTTGCTCGTATGTTGGCCCATTGCTCCATGCAGATCTCCTCTAGAGCAGTGATGTTTTGGGGCTATCGCTGGGCAACACAGACTTTCAACTCCCTCCAAAGGTTTTCTATGGGGTTGAGATCTGGAGACTGGCTAGGCCACTACAGGACCTTGAAATGCTTCTTACAAAGCCACTCATTCGTTGCCCGGGAGGTGTGTTTGGGATCATTGTCATGCTGAAAGACCCAGCCACGTTTCATCTTCAATGCCCTTGCTGATGGGAGGAGGTTTGCACTCAAAATCTCATGATACATGGCCCCATTCATTGTATCATGTACATGGATCAGTCGTCCTGTTCCCTTCACAGAGAAACAGCCCCAAAGCATGATGTTGCCACCCCCATGCTTCACAGTAGGTATGGTGTTCTTTGGTTGCAACTCAGCATTCTCTCTCCTCCAAACACCACGAGTTGTGTTTCTACTAAACAGTTCTACTTTGGTTTAATCTGACCATATGACATTCTCCCAATCCTCTTCTGGATCATCCAAATGCTCTCTAGCAAACCTCAGACGGGCCCGGACATGTACTGGCTTAAGCAGGGGCACACGTCTGGCACTGCAGGATCTGAGTCCCTGGCGGTGTAGTGTGTTACTGATGGTAGCCTTTGTTACGTTGGTCCCAGCTCTCTGCAGGTCATTCACTAGGTCCCCCCGTGTGGTTCTGGGATTTTTGCTCACTGTTCTTGTGATCATTTTGACCCCACGGGGTGAGATCTTGCGTGGAGCCCCAGATTGAGGGAGATTATCAGTGGTCTTGTATGTCTTCCATTTTCTAATTATTGCTCCCACAGTTAATTTCTTCACACCAAGCTGCTTGCCTATTGCAGATTCAGTCTTCCCAGTCTGGTGCAGGTCTACAATTTTGTTTCTGGTGTCCTTCGACAGCTCTTTGGTCTTCACCATAGTGGAGTTTGGAGTGTGACTGTTTGAGGTTGTGGACAGGTGTCTTTTATACTGATAACAAGTTCAAACAGGTGCCATTAATACAGGTAATGGGTGGAGGACAGAGGAGCCTCTTAAAAAAGAAGATACAGGTCTGTGAGAGCCAGAAATCTTGCTTGTTTGTAGGTGACCAAATACTTATTTTCCACCATAATTTGCAAATAAATTCTTTCAAAAATCAGACAATGTGATTGTCTGGATTTGTTTCCACATTTTGTCTCTCATAGTTGAGGTATACCTATGATGACAATTACAGGCCTCTCATCTTTTTAAGTGGGAGAACTTGCACAATTGGTGGCTGACTAAATACTTTTTTGTCCCACTGTACAGAAGGGAGAGAGCTGACATAAGAAAGGGTCATTCCTCTGCCCTCCTCCTGCCTGGACTCATAGAACCCAACTTAAGTAGGGCTGGTGACTAGGGATGAGCCGAACACCCCCAAGGTTCGGTTTGCACCAGAACCTGCGAACGGACCGAAAATTTGCACGAACGTTAGAACCCCATTGACGTCTATGGGACTCGAACGTTCAAAATCAAAAGTGCTCATTTTAATAGCTAATTTGCATGGTATTGTCCTAAAAAGGGTTTGGGGACTGGGTCCTGCCCCAGGGGACATGTATCCATGCAAAAAAAACTTTTAAAAATGGCTGATATTTCGGGAGCAGTGATTTTAATGATGCTTAAAGTAAAATAAAAAAAGTGAAATATTCCTTTAACCACTTCAATACCAGGCACTTATGCACCTTCCCGCCCAGACCAATTTTCAGCTTTCAGCGCTCTCACACTTTGAATGACAATTACTCAGTCATGCTACACTGTATCCAAACAAAATGTTTATCATTTTCTTCTCACAAATAGAGCTTTCTTTTGGTGGTATTTAATCACCACTGGGTTTTTCATTTTTTGCGATATAAGCAAGAAAACAGCGAACATTTTGAAAAAAACATACTTTTTTTTAGTTTCTATTGTAAAATTTTGCAAACAAGTCATTTTTCTTCATAAATTTGTGCCAAAATTTATACTGCTACTTATCTGTTAAAAATAAACCAAATTAATGTATATTATTTGGTCTTTGTGAAAGTTATAGAGTCTACAAACTATGGTGCCAATCACTGAAAATTGATCACACCTGATGTACTATCTCATTTCTTGAGACACTAACAAGCCAGGAAAGTACAAATACCCCCCAAATGACCCCTTTTTGGAAAGTAGACAGTCCAATGTATTTACTAAGAGGCATGGTGAGTTTTTTGAAGCTGTAATTTTTTCCCACAATTCTTGGGAAAATTAAGATTTTTTTTTTTTTTTTTTACACAAACTGGTCATATTAACAGGTTATTTCTCTCACACAGCATATGCATAATTGCAACTACACCCCAAAAAACATTCTGCTACTCCTCCTGAGTATAGCGATACCACATGTGTGAGACTTTTACCCAGCCTGGCCACTTACAAAGGGCCAACACTGAAGTAGCACTTTCAGGCGTTCTACAAGCATAAATTGCACATATCCTTTCTCAACCACCTATTACACTTTTGAAGGCGCTGGAGCACCAGGACAATTGAATTGTCCACAAAATGACCCCATTTTGGAAAGCACACACCCCAACGTATAATCTATGAGGCATAATGAGTCTTTTGAATGGTTCATTTTTTTCCAGAAGTTTTTGGAAAATGTGGAAAAAAATGAAAATGCATTTTTTTACACAAAGTTGTCCATTTATAAGATATTTCTAACACATAGCATGTACATAGCAAAAATGACACCCCAAAATACATTCTGCTACTCCTCCTGAGTATGGCGATACCACATGTTTGAGACTTTTACACAGCCTGGCCACATACAGAGGCCCAAAATCCAAGTAGCACCTCCAGGCATTCTAACAACATTAATTACACATATCATTTTCTGACTACCGATCACATTTTTGAAGGCCCTTCATATTTCTAACACATAGCAGGTACATACCAAATAACAAAAGATTACCTGTGGTTTTAGAAGTGCAGTGGTCCACAGAGGAGAGCATCGGTCCAGGCAGCAGGCAGGAATGAGGTCAGCGACAGCAAAAGCAATCATCCAGGCAGCAGGCAGGAATACTGTCCATAGTTCGTACAGGCAGAGATACTGTCAGCACAGCCAGAGCACAGGTCCAGGTAGCAGGCAGAGGTGTCCCGGCAGAAATACTGTCCAAAGTCAGTAGAGGCAGCAGGCAGATATATGGTCAACACAGCCAAAGTATTGGTCCAAACAACAGGAAGAAACCTGGTCCATAATGTCATGGGTCTTTACAGGCAGCAATATGGTCAGCACAGCCAAAGTATTGGTCCAGGCAGCAGAAAGGACCATCAAGCTTAGGGCCAGGGGGACAGGGGTAGAGGCTTCTCCCACCCAAATCGCTTTGAAGCCTCCGGGCAACCAGACCCTGTTCTGGGAGCACAGAAAACAAAAAACTGGTTTTCTCTACTCAGAACGCTATTCTGAAGCCCCTCACATATGTGAGACCCCTGTGTACAAAAGTAGATGGCCAAAAGATCAGTCCAAGTGGCAGGCAAAAACATGGTCGATTAACAGGCCAAGGTCGGTACACGTGGAAGTCAGAAACGTTTAAATCGGCAGGCAGAGGCATCGTCGGTAAACAGGCTGAGGTTGGTGCACGTGCTTGGTAAACGTGGTTTAAATCGGCAAGCAAAGACATCGTCGGTAAACAGGCCAGGGTCAGTTAATTAACATGGTAGCATGCAAATGGGGAAATGGCAGTCTGGTAATAATACAGGGAACTAATATCGGATGGATGTATGATAATTTTTGAAGCAATCTCCGATGCACAGGCCAGGTTGGGAGGGACATTGGGGACAATAATAGCTGGAATCTCTTCTTACTCCTCCTCTGCTGCATACACGGCATTTCAATTGGCGTCTTCTTCCAGATTCTGTGGGGGGAATGCTATAGGGAAAGTGTTGCTCGTGAAGTCGACTCACATTATCCGAGCGAATGCATCCTGGGGCGGGACCTTGTTGGTAAATGAGGGCAGTGACGATATATTCAATATACTTGAGGTAGGTGACTTGTTGGTTTTGAGTTGCTTTTGGGTAGCAGACAAACAAATTAAAAAGGGCCAGGTGAAAGGCAACTTTCTTAAACCAGTAACGGCACTTTCTGTTTGATAAATAGGGCTGTAGCATCTAAATCCACCCCCCCCCCATATACATATTGTAGTCGTGGACACATTCGGGCTTTACAATGGGGCCGCGTCTTCTTTGGATCTCCACCACAGGGTCATTGTGGATGGTAGAGAGGATGTGGACATCTTTCTTGTCCCTCCACTTCATGGCCAACACCTCCTCGTTCCTCATGAATGCCGATTCTCCCTTTTGTAATTTTTTTGCCAGCAAATTTTGTGGGAATCCCTTACGGTTTTTTTTTTTTTTTTTTTGAAGGTACCACAGGCATGGGTTTTTTTTACTATAAAGGTGACGAAAAATTGGCAGGCTGGTATAATAGTTGTCGACATATAAATGGTGTCCTTTGTCGAATAGGGGGTATGCCAGCTCCTAGACAATTTTCCCACTGGTTCCAATATATGTGGGGCAATCATGGGGCTTGAGCTGGGAGTCTTTGCCTTCGTAGATCCAGAATGTAAAGACCTATCCAGTGGCTCGATCGCATAATTTATTTAACTTCAGCCCATACCTGGCTCTCTTGCTTGGTATATACTGCTTGAAATGCAGTCGGCCAGTGAAATGTATGAGGGACTCGTCCACACAAATTTTTTGGTCTGGGATGAAAACTTCTCTAAATCGCTGGGAAAAGGAATTGATTAGGGGGCGTATCTTGTACAATTTGTCATGGTTGGGATGATCTCGGGGAGGGCATTGTGAATTGTCATTGAAGTGGAGAAAACGCATAATCATGTCATATCTTGTCCTGGACATGACAGCGGAATATATGGGCATGTGTTGGAGGGGGTGGGTGGACCAATATGCATGGACTGCGTTCTTTTTTGTAAGCCCCATATTAAATGTTAGGCCCAAAAACAATTTAAATTCATCCAGTGTGACACTTCGCCACTGGAACATGCGGGCGTAGGAAGGATAGGGGTTGGCAGCAATAAATTGGGATGCATACAAATTAGTTTGATCCACCATATTCTGCAGAAAATCTTGTAGGAAAAATAAAGAAAAATAATCGAATTCAGAAAAATTTGTGTCGGGCTGTACACCTGGCTGTGCGGTGAAAGGGGGGATGATAGCGGATCCTGAGTTGGCAGGCAACCATAAGGGGTTTGTCAGGGCATCGGGAAGGTAGGACTGGGGCTGGGTTCTTCGGGTTGGGCGGGTAATTCCAGTGCTTGTGCTGGGCTCCTCTTCCTGGGGTCTGGCGCTGCTGGTGGTGGGCAGATCTCCTGATCTTATTCTTTTGGGAGGGACGGTTTCCTCCTCGGACTCTGATTCACTATCCTCCACTGGCTCGTATTCTGAACCAGATGATGTGAGCTCCCCGCTGCTCTCATCATCCGACATGGCAAGAATCTCATATGCCTCCTCAGGTGTGTAAACACTTTGGGACATTATGGCAGTGCTTATTGGCGGGCCTGTGTAATGGTACTGCTGGTGGTAGTGGTACCGATTGAGGTATTAGTGGCGGGCCTGTGTGGTGGTACAGATGGCGGTATAGGTGGTGGTGGTGGTACCAATGGTGGTACGGGTGGTGGTGGTGGTACCGATGGCGGTACGGCTGGTGGTGATGGTGGCGGTACGGGTGGTGGTGGTACCGATGGCGGTACAGGTGGTGATTGCGGTACTGATGGTGATACAGGTGGTGGTGGTACCGATGGCGGTACAGGTGGTGGTGGCAGTACCAGTGGCGGTACCGGTGTTGGTGGTACCGATGGCGGTACAGGTGGTGGTGGTACCGATGGCGGTACAGGTGGTGGTGGCGGTACAGGTGGTGATTGCGGTACCGGTGGCGGTACAGGTGGTGGTACCAATGGCGGTATGGGTGGTGGTGGCGGTACAGGTGGTGATGGCGGTATGGGTGGTGGTGGTACCGATGGTGGTACTGACGGTGGTACGGGTGGTGGTGGTACCGATGGCGGCACTAGTGGCGATACTGGTAGCGGCCTGTGTTGCAGTATAGATGGTGGGCCTGATGGAGGTACTAGTGGCGTTACTGGTGGTGGTACGGCTGGCGGTACTGGTAGCCTGTGTGGCGGTACCGATGGGAGTGGGCCTGTGACAGATGGGCTGGTTGACAGATGGGCTGATTGGCTGGGCTGTGTGACAGGTCCTCTTTATTGGGGGGGGCCGTGTTGTGCACAGTAGAGAACAATACAATAATGTCAGACAGACACTGATTTCACTCACTGATCCCTGCTCTCTCCTCTCACGATCGGTGTGTGAGGAGAAAGCAGCGATCAGATAGTAACAGCTACTGATTGTTTACATTTGTGACCGACTGTGATTGGACACAGCCGGTCACGTGGTAAACAGCCAATTTCAGGGACACTCGCCTTCCTCGATCCCTGCTCTGGATGCCTTCGGTGGCGCGCGCGGAACGCGCCGCCGAGTTTGTTGTGACAGGTGATCGGCTGTGACTTTGACACAGCCGATCACGGGGTAAACAGCCAATAAAATTGGCTGTTTACCTAGATCGGGGAAGTGATGTGTCCAAGGGACACACGCCGCCCCCGATCGCCGGGCTACACGCCCCTCGCGGGCACGCGCCGGCACGTTATCCTGCTGGACGTCATATGATGCCCAGTCAGGATAACGCAACCACTTCCCGGACGTCCATATGCTATTGACCTTGCGGGAAGTGGTTAAATATCGTACCTGGGGGGTGTCTATAGTATGCCTGTAAAGTGGTGTGTTTCCCGTGCTTAGAACAGTCCCTGCACAAAATGTAATTTTTAAAGGAAAAAAAGTCATTTAAAACTGCATTGGTACCCCCCAGTCCATTACCAGGCCTTTAGGTCTTGTATGGATATTAAGGGGAACCCCGCACCCAAATTAAAAAAGGAAAGGTGTGGGGCCCCCAGGCCCTATATACTCTGAACAGCAGTATACAGGCGGTGCAAACAAGACAGGGACTGTAGGTTTGTTGTTAAGTAGAATCTGTTTGTATTTTGAACTGGTACATTTTTAACGTGTTTAGCTCCAGCCAAAAAATCTATTTTAAGCTTTTTGGAAAACCTAGGGAAGGGTTATCACACCTGTGACATTTGTTTTGCTGTCTGTGCTCCTCTTCAGAAGCTGTCACCTCACTTTTTGTCCCAATGACAAATGTTTTTTGAAAATGTGGGTTTTTTTGTGAAACAAGGATTGGTGATAAAGCATCAGTGGAAAGGAGAAAAGTTTTTCCCATATTAACTCTTACAGGAGAGAATTTCCCTTCCTAGGGGTAGATTTCATCTCACTTCCTGTTGTCTCCTTCCGTTTGCAAGTAGGAGTCGTTTGTAAGTTGGATGTTTGAAAGTAGGGGCCTGCCCTATATACTGAGCAGAAATTTGGGCCTTGGGTGTTGTGGCCACAACACTGTAAGCCCTCACAGGTCCCTGCTGTGAAATATTAGATCAAGTGGTGGTGCTGGTGCCACAACACTGTAAGTCCTCACAGATACTCTTGGTGGGTGCAGAAACAGGCCCTGCTGTGAAATATTAGATCAAGAATTCTAATTACACGCCCCTGTTAAACAGGGGCTGAAAAATTGGGCCTTAGGCACTGGTGATGGTGCCACAACACTGCAACCCCTCGCAGATACTCTAGTTGGAGCGCAGGAACTAGCCCTGCTGCAAAGAATTGCAAGGAAAAAGTCACGTGGCAGTGACGTAACATGTAGGAGGAGCCTGTGAAGTCCAGCATCTGCAGTGTGTGAGTTGGCGGTGGTGAAGGTAGAGCTGTGCTGCTGAGCTCTTGTTGGCAGCCTGATCAATATAAAAAGCGATCCCATCCAGAATGAGTCTGTGAGTGAAAAAACCCTATCTTAATTATAGTATCCAATGAATCATTAATCTCTGCGCAATGGATTGTTAATCTTTCTCCCCATATGTCCGGAATCTGAGAGGAGCTGGGATTAACACTGAAGAAAAAGCGCAAGGAGTTAAAAGTAACATTTTATTCTTTCTTTACTATTATTTTGACTTTTGTTTTCAACAGATTGACACTGTTTTGGTTTAATTATACAACACTTGATAAATTGTCTACACTTCACTTGAAGGATTTGTAGGAAAAGGAGGTTTTTTATTTTTTTATTTTTTTTGTATATATAATTTTTGCACATTTGTATTTATATTTTTGGAGAAATCTCATGGAAGCATGACATATATAATCTGATTTCATTTGTTTTACTTAGTTAGATTTCACCTAACATATTTATTGTAAGGAGCTTTTAGCTGTGTTTAAGCACATACACAGCAAGATTTATCACTGTGCATTTTTTATTAGCACATTTATGTGGGATAAGTTTAGTTGAATTTAATTTATTACTGAATATTCATCGTTATTACTAGAAGTGGAATTTTACCTCTTATTTTACCATTCTTATTTTTACCATCCTTATGGGAATTTAGTGTTACTATTAGAAGCATATTTTAACCCTTCATTTTTTTATGGGAATATGAGGATAATACAAGCGCAACTGACCATTTTTACTATTTATTGATTTTATTACACACTTAGTTGCAGCTATATTATTTGGTCATCTCATATTAACCATTTGGTTCTCATAGTAGTAAAATTGCAACCACGTCAGCGCTTGAGCTCTTTTATATACTGTGCAGAGGTCGCACTACACTAACGTGTAAATAATGTAGCTGCCTGCGGTAGTGATAGGATTAGGAAAACACCACCAACCTTCTACAGGTAGCTTTAGCTGAACACTGTACAGAGGTCGCACTACACTAACTTGTAGCTTTAGCTAAACACTGTGCAGAGGTCGCACTAGACTAACTAACTAACAAGAGGGGAGGCTGTGGACGTGGTTTACTTGGATTTTGCAAAAGCGTTCGATACAGTTCCGCACACATGGCTCATGTGTAAGTTAAAGTCTACAGGCTTGGAAATATCAGTTTGTAAATGGATAGAAAACTGGCTAAAAGACAGAATTCAGAGAGTAGTGGTTAATGATTCTTACTCTGAATGGTCTAAGGTTATCAGTGGTGTACCCCAAGGTTCAGTGCTGGGACCCTTACTCTTTAATATCTTTATAAATGATATTGAGTCTGGGATCAAAAGTAATATTTCTGTCTTTGCAGATGACACCAAGCTATGCAGTGCAATAACGTCCTTACAGGATGTCTCCAATTTACAAGCCGACCTCAATGCTCTGTCTAATTGGGCGACTATGTGGCAGATGAGGTTTAATGTTGAGAAATGTAAAGTTATGCACTTGGGGGCTAAGAATATGCATGCATCATACATACTAGGGGGAGTACAACTGGGGGAATCCGTAGTGGAGAAGGATCTGGGGGTTTTGGTAGATCATAAGCTCAATAATAGCATGCAATGCCAAGCTGCGGTTTCCAAAGCGAGCAAAGTTCTTTCTTGTATTAAGAGAGGTATGGACTCCAGAGAGAGAGATATCATTTTGTCCCTGTTCAAATCATTAGTAAGACCTCATCTGGAATATGCAGTTCAGTTTTGGGCACCAGTTCTCAAAAAGGATATCGGGGAACTGGAGAAAGTGCAGAGAAGGACAACCAAACTGATAAGAGGCATGGGGGAGCTCAGCTATGAGGAAAGATTAGAGGAACTAAATTTGTTCACTCTTGAGAAGAGGAGAATAAGGGGGGATATGATCAACATGTTTAAATATATAAGGGGTCCATATAGTGAACTTGGTGTTGAGTTATTCACTTTACGGTCAACACAGAGGACAAGGGGGCACTCTTTACGACTGGAGGAAAAGAGATTTCATCTCCAAATACGGAAAGGTTTCTTCACAGTAAGAGCTGTGAAAATGTGGAATAGACTCCCTCCAGAGGTGGTTCTGGCCAGCTCAGTAGATTGCTTTAAGAAAGGCCTGGATACTTTCCTAAATGTACATAATATAACTGGGTGCTGACATTTATAGGTAAAGTTGATCCAGGGAAAATCCGATTGCCTCTCTGGGATCAGGAAGGAATTTTTTCCCCTGCTGTAGCAAATTGGAGCATGCTCTGCTGGGGTTTTTTGCCTTCCTCTGGATCAACTGTGGGTATAGTATTGGGTATATTGGATTGTACGTTTTTTTTTTTTTTATGGTTGGACTGGATGGACTTGTGTCTTTTTTCAACCTGACTAACTATGTAACTATGTAACTTGTAGCTTTAGCTGAACACTGTGCAGAAGTCAGACTACACTAACTTGTAGCTTTAGCTGAACACTGTGTAGAGGTCGCACTACACTAACTTGTAGCTTTAGCTGAACACTGTGCACTACACTAACTTGTAGCTTTAGCTAAACACTGTGCAGAGGATGCACTACACTAACTTGTAGCTTTAGCTGAACACTGTGAGGAGGACGCACTACACTAACTTGTAGCTTTAGCTGAACACTGTGCAGAGGTCGCACTACACTAACTTGTAGCTTTAGCTGAACACTGTGCACTACACTAACTTGTAGCTTTAGCTGAACACTGTGCAGAGGACGCACTACACTAACTGTAAATAGTGTAGCTGCCTGACTGTGGTACTAATAGGATCAGAAGAACACCAGCAATTTTCTTCAGGTAGCTGTACTGTAACAACACCTGCCTGCCTGTCAGTAGGAAGATAATAACAGGAACAGATCTAGCTAAACTGAATACAGTGTGTGTGTGTGTGTGACCTGGGATGCATATATATACACAATACACTGTAAGTGTGCAGCTAACTGACTGACTTCCTGCCTAATCTATCTAACTTACATCAAATGACACGGTCTGTCTCTCTCTCTATCTATGAACGCCTAAACACACTACACAGGGCCGCCGTGCAGGCAGGCTTATATAGTGTGGGGCGTGTACTAATCCCCCTGAGCCATAATTGGCCAAAGCCACCCTGGCTTTGGCCAATTACAGCTCTCTCTACAGATGGCGCTGTGATTGGCCAAGCATGCGGGTCATAGTGCATGCTTGGCCAATCATCAGCCAGCAATGCACTGCGATGCCTCAGTGAATTATGGGCCGTGACGCGCCACACGAATTTGGCGCGAACGGATCATATCGTTCGCAATTCGACGAACGATCGAACAGCCGATGTTCGAGTCGAACATGGGTTCGACTTGAAGACGAAGCTCATCCCTACTGGTGACTATTTTATTGAAGTGTTATGCCCCGTACACACGGTCGGACATTGATCGGACATTCCGACAACAAAATCCTATAATTTTTTCCGACGGATGTTGGCTCAAACTTGTCTTGCATACACACGGTCACACAAAGTTGTCGGAAAATCCGATCGCTCTGAACGCGGTGACGTAAGACACGTACGTTGGGACTATAAACGGGGCAGAAGCCAATAGCTTTCATCTCTTTATTTATTCTGAGCATGCGTGGCACTGTGCGTCGGATTTGCATACACTCGATCGGAAATTCCGACAACGGATTTTGTTGTCGGAAAATTTTATAGCCTACTCTCAAACTGTGTGTCGGAAAATCCGATGGAAAATGTGTGATGGAGCCCACACACGGTCGGAATTTCCGACAACAAGGTCCTATCACACATTTTCCTTCGGAAAATCCGACCGTGTGTACGGGGCATTATGGTTCATACCGGGATTGAGAGGCAGAGTACAGAACCCAACATATTAAAGCGGCTCCTTCGGGGGTAGCTCTATACTTGCATTACCATTGATTTGCATCTGCACATTTCCGAACGCACGGTAATCCAGAAGAAAACATATGCTTTGGCATGCGTTTTGAAAACACACAGCGACACATGTCACACTTGCGTTACCATTTATTCACATCTGCACGTTTTCGGATGCACGGCACCCCACATATACACTCACGCTTTGCCGTGTGTTTTGAAAATGCACAACGTGCTTGCATTACCATATGTTTGCATTTGCTCATTTCCAAATGCGTGGCAATCCGCACAAAAAACATGCGCTTTGCTATTTGTTTCAAAAACTTGGGCCAACGTGCATTGTTACCATTCATTTGCATCTGCACGTTTTTGAGTGCGCTGCAACCTTCACAAAAAAAATGTGCTTTGCCATGTGCTTCAAAAACACAAATGTGTTTGAATGTATCATTTGTTCGCTTCTGCGCGTTTATGAACGCACAGCAACCCACAAGAAAACGCAAGGCAACATGCGGTGCACTTGTGTTACCATTCCTTTGCATCTGCGCATTTCCAAACATGCGGCAACCCACACAAAAAACATGCAATTTGTCATTAGTTTAGCAAACACGTGGCAACACACATCGCACTTGTGTTTATTCATTTGCAACTGCATGTTTCTAAATGCATGACAACCCAGAAGAAAACACACATCTTGCTGTGCTTTTCAAAAATGTGCGGAAATGCGGCATTTACTTCTGCGCACTTGCCAATGAGCAGCAACGTGCACAGAAAATCTGTGCTTTATTGTGCATTTCAAAAATATGCAACAATGTGTGTCCTGCTTGGATCACCATTCGTTTGCTTCCTTGCATTTCCAAATGCAGGGCAACCTGCAAGAAAAAGCATGCATTTTCTGTGTGGGTTGCCGCACATTTGGAAACATGCAGATGTAAATGCAGCCTAATTGTTAATGACATAGGGATATCAAAAGACTAAAAAAGTTTTGGGACTTTAAAGGCACAACTGTAGTGGACTACACAATGTATATAAAAAAGAGTTGAATTTTATTGATAACACACAAAAAACAAAGAGAATAGACAGAACATCATTAAAACCACATCAAATCTGGACATACAACGCATATCATGACACCATTGAGGATCCTATCTCTCCGGGCCCTGATCTGACGCATGCGCGTAATGAATTCTTTCGCGCGTGCGCCGTTGGTCCAGTCTGTGACGTCGCTCGGCGCATGCGCGGCTGCCTGCTATGGGGCCGGAAGACGCTGTGTTGATTAGAACGGCTGTTTCCGTCCTGGATATACCTTATATAGGGCTGCCTCACTGCTGAGACATACAACAGGCAGCAGTCCAGCAGAACGGTGTACTCCCAGATTTCACATGTGTATGTGAACACTAATACAAAGGTGAAATCTATAAACAAATTACACAAAATGTATATAGGTGTAAATGTACCAGCCAGATCAGTGGACAAATGTCGATCAACACAGTGATGGTGCGACCCTCTTAATGTGTATAAACCTTTCATGCAGTGTAATCTTAGGAAATACATATCTCAATACATTTCCAGTGATAAAACCTATCCTGCCACTTCATATCTGTATATGCTGTACATGCAAAGAATACTATCAAATATATTCAAAAACAAAAAATGCAAAATACAAATTAACTTCAAAAATATAAATCAGTCCACAACAAAACGTGACCACACACGTGAGAAAAATGTGTCCGAATAAAGTTGTAATAAATCTTGATAAAGCACAGGTGATGTTGTGTCTCCTCCACCTCTCCTCTAGTGAGCAGTGATTCCACTCCCTCAAGACCTACACTCACCGACTTCATTTGCCAGCACTCTCATGCAAGGCTATAATCGCTTATCTACCATACACCAAGGTAGTAGGATCAATCGTTGTTCCCCAGTGAATGTTTCCAAGCCGGTCCACATGAAAAAAATATGTGCTCCAATAGTGTAAACCAGTATCACACATTTATTAAAATCACTGCAATTTTCAATCAGTACACTCACATGTAAAATGATAAAATACAGCTCAAGTAAAGTGCAAATCACATCAAACGTAATTCCAGTGGATCCAAATAAAACAAGTGGTCACGGCGGACCCGAGGTGTGCTGGTGCAGGGTTATCAATCTCACCCCTCCCTTGGATGTCCTCCGTCCCTCTGTGTAAACAATGCTCCTCTCCTTCAGTGTGGCTCACAGTGCTGCACGTCACGTCTCACAGCCACGCCCCCGATGTTTCGTCATAGGTTGACTTATTCATGGGATAGGCTGTGCTCCCTGCCACTCATCCCTTATATGCCTATCTAGCTAACGCTCATTGGCCAGCTCATCGCGCATGCGCACATCTCGGGTCCCCGTTATGTGAATTACGCTAAGAGCTCCGGTACACAGCATAATGGGAATCAGGCATTCTAGCGGTGTGAACTGATGTTTGCAAAGAATCTCTTGTTACGTGAGGTGTCATGCAGACACAGCTGACGCTCCAACTGATCGCTGCATGTCACATCACATAGTGAAAGCAGCATTAACACACAGCACAACACAGTATTAACCCCTGCAGATGTCGCTCTCACATTACTTTCTAAATGTCTTGTGTTGTTCACACAAATACATACATCCACATGGTGAGAAACTCCCTACCTAAATACACTGGAAATAATCAATCCCCCCCTCACCTCTAGGTATAAGCCATCCATATGACTAGATGTTCTCATCTATAGTGGGTATAGATTATATGTGTGTACATCTAAACTCAAATCTAAAATAGAAAGGTTAATATGAAACAGCAAAAAGTGTATAAAATCCCTTATCACTAGTAAGCATGTTAAATGTATATAAATTGTATATAACCTGAGAACCCAGTGAGTTAATATTCAGAATAAAATGAAATAAAATCGATATTTATAATATGAGATATAATCGATATTTATAATAAAAGGGGCCTCTACATATATGGCCCGCCACACTATATTGGGTAGTGATTGAATCTAATTCTAGACATGTATCTACTGTCTCTGTAGATACAGGTTCCTCTTCACTCAGTGGTTTATATATAATGTGAAAGGTGCTTAAAGTACATATAAATAAAAGTAATTAAAAATCATTGATAAAACAGTTCAGGTCTAGTTCTATATTTAACCCCCTCGGGGCCAGACTCTTCATTAAAAATATCCACCGGGTTTCTCTTTGGGATAGATTCCTAACTCTGTTGGATCCCCTCCACGAGGGATGGATCACATCTATCCCACAAAACTGCAGTAGAGAGGGATCCTGCCGATGTTTTTCCTTAAAATGTAGAGAAACGCTATGGTATTTATAACCATTCTTTATATTAGTTAGGTGCTCAGAGATTCTAATCCTAAGGAGTCTCTTCGTTCTCCCCACATAGAAAAGGCCACAAGGGCACCACATTAAATATACTACATGTGAGGAGTTGCAGGTGCTGAACTCCTTGATCTCAAAAGACTCACCATCTCTATTGGTTACACTCTTTATCCCTCTGTGACTTACTTTCACCGTTCTGCAGCAGATACACCTCCTGCAGCAGTAAAAGCCCCTAAAATCCAACCTCAGGTACTTATTCCCTGGTGGGTCCAAAATTTTCCTGACCACGTGGTCACCGAAACTGGGGGCCCTTCTGTATATAAACTTTGGTTGGCTCGGTAGCACCTCTCCCAGGTGCCTATCTCTGCACAGAATATGCCAATACTTCCTGAAAATGCTTTCTATATCCTTATACTGGCAATGATATCCAGAAATAAATCCAAACTGATGTTGGTTGTCCTTTACTACAATTTCCTTTTTATTCAGACAATGTTCCCTAGGCATTTCTGCTACTTCTTGAATGACTTCATTCAGTCCTTCCTCCCCATAACCTTTTTGTATAAATGTATTCTTTAGGACCCCTGCCTGCTCAAAGAAATCTTCCAACTGTGTACAATTTCGACGCACCCGCAACATTTGTCCCTTCGGGATGTTTCTTATCCATGCTGGGTGGTGACCGCTTCTTATTAAGTAGCTATTGCGGTCAGTAGGTTTGAAGAATATCTTTGTCCTTAATGCATTCTCCTCTCTTATTATCGTAACATCCAAGAAATTAACTGAGTGATTACTGATTTGATGCTCCAATTTGATAATATTATTGTTAGTATTGAGTTCACCTATAAACTCAATAGCCGATTCCTCTGTGCCCTCCCAGATAGGAGGTCATCTATAAATCGTCTGTAAAATAATAATTGAGGTCTCCTCTGGCTGAATACTTTTCTGTCCTCCCACTCAGCCATGAACAGGTTGGCGAGGCTAGGGGCGTATTTAGCACCCATATCCACGCCAACCTGCTGAGAATAAAATCTATCATTACACCAAAAATAATTATGGGACATGCAAAAATCCAATACATGTCCCAAAAAACGTTTCTGGACCCCCGGGATATCATCCCTTTTGCTCAATGCCCAATTAAGGGCCAACACAGCGTCCTCATGTTGAATAATGGTATATAAGGAGGCTACGTCAGCCGTTACCAAATATACCATTGATGGAGTTTCTAATCGGACCTCATTTAGTAGATTTAATAGATCACTAGTGTCCTTCAGATAGGCTCTGGTAGCTTTAACACTTGGCTGGAGGAATTTACCCAAGTATTACCCTAATCTGGCCGTTACAGAGCCAATCCCATTGACAATGGGGCGAGGTGGTGGGCACTGTGCGTTTTTATGCACCTTTGGCAGGGTGTATATAATAGGGATCCTGCAGGCACTCGGGACCAGGTATCTCTTCTCTTTCAAATTGAGTGCATCTATTCTATAGCCCCATTCCACCAAAGCTTCTAGCTGTGCTCTATATGCTTCAGTGGGATCAGAGGGTAACTTACAATAGGTAGTACTGTCCCCCACCAGCTCTAACAGTTGATTGAGATAAAATGACTTATCCAGTAATACCACCCCTCGCCCCTTATCAGCAGGTCGAATTATAAGATCTCTATTTTCTTCCAAGGATTTGATCCCTTCCCTGATATACTGGGGATTCACTCCCTTCCGTGGAACTAACTTCTCAATATCATTTAGTACAAGGCTCTTGAAAACTTCCACAAAATGATTACTTGGGTTCTGGGGGTTGAAAATAGATTTATTCTTCAACCCTGTATCCATTTTATTGGTTGGTGCCACAGATTTCATTGTGGATACCACCGGATGGCTTAGAAAATATTTCTTGATATTCAAGGATCTAATGAATTTGTGTGTGTCTATATAGACATCAAACTTGTTCATTACCTTTTTTGGGGCACATTTGAGACTCAAGCTCAATATGTTGAGCTCCTTATGATTGAGCTCAACCTTGCTTAGGTTATAAATGCCCGTGCTCATGCATCCCTCAGTCTTTTTCTTGGATTTCTTAGATCTTTCTGCCCTACATCCCCTTCTTCTCCTCGGGGGGCACATTCTCTTTGTTGTATCCTCGGGGGGGTATCTGTCTCCCTCCTCCTTTCTGGTAGGCCCCACCTGGATTCCTCCTCGGTGTTCCTCCTCCCCTCCCCCGCTGTCGTAAAAAAGGAACATAATCCGGTTGCTCTTGCCTTACCAAAGGTGAGAACCTATTATAGAGGAGCACATCCTCATAATATTCTGAGTATTGTTGAGGCGGGGGATATTGTTGCCATTGCCTATAATCCTGTGGTGTACTACCTCTATAATTCCGGGGTGATGAATAGTCATAATATCCACGTGGATATCCTCCTCTTCCCCGTGATGGGGGCCTCGGGGACTGGTGATACCCCCTTCCTCCTCTTCCCCGTGATGGGGGGCTCGGGGAATGGTAACCATCCGGAGCCGCGATACCCGGAAGACACGCCGAGGGGAGATGTCAGCTCCCTCGGCGTGGACCAGGTGAGATGCCGGCGCCTCGTTCTAAGGTAAGTATCTCATAATGAGCTAGTATGCGGTGCATACTAGCTCATTATGCCTTTTCCCTTGCAGGTGTAAAAAAAAAAAAAAAAATGACAGCGGGTATACAACCGCTTTAATTTGAAAGAGAAGAGATACCTGGTCCCGAGTGCCTGCAGGATCCCTATTATATACACCCTGCCAAAGGTGCATAAAAACGCACAGTGCCCACCACCTCGCCCCATTGTCAATGGGATTGGCTCTGTAACTGCCAGATTAGGGGAATACTTGGATAAATTCCTCCAGCCAAGTGTTAAAGCTACCAGAGCCTATCTGAAGGACACTAGTGATCTATTAAATCTACTAAATGAGGTCATTGGGCATTGAGCAAAAGGGATGATATCCCGGGGGTCCAGAAATGTTTTTTGGGACATGTATTGAATTTTTGCATGTCCCATAATTATTTTTGGTGTAATGATAGATTTTATTCTCAGCAGGTTGGCGTGGCTATGGGTGCTAAATACGCTCCTAGCCTCGCCAACCTGTTCATGGCTGAGTGGGAGGACAGAAAAGTATTCAGCCAGAAGAGACCTCAATTATTATTTTACAGACGATTTATAGATGACCTCCTATTTATCTGGGAGGGCACAGAGGAATCGGCTATTGAGTTTATACGTGAACTCAATACTAACAATAATAATATCAAATTGGAGCATCAAAGTTAATTTCTTGGATGTTACGATAATAAGAGAGGAGAATGCATTAAGGACAAAGGTATTCTTCAAACCTACTGACCGCAATAGCTACTTATCAATAAGAAGCGGTCACCACCCAGCATGGATAAGAAACATCCCGAAGGGACAAATGTTGCGGGTGCGTCGAAATTGTACACAGTTGGAAGATTTCTTTGAGCAGGCAGGGGTCCTAAAGAATACATTTATACAAAAAGGTTATGGGGAGGAAGGACTGAATGAAGTCATTCAAGAAGTAGCAGAAATGCCTAGGGAACATTGTCTGAATAAAAAGGAAATTGTAGTAAAGGACAACCAACATCAGTTTGGATTTATTTCTGGATATCATTGCCAGTATAAGGATATAGAAGGCATTTTCAGGAAGTATTGGCATATTCTGTGCAGAGATAGGCACCTGGGAGAGGTGCTACCGAGCCAACCAAAGTTTATATACAGAAGGGCCCCCAGTTTCGGTGACCACGTGGTCAGGAAAATTTTGGACCCACCAGGGAATAAGTACCTGAGGTTGGATTTTAGGGGCTTTTACTGCTGCAGGAGGTGTATCTGCTGCAGAACGGTGAAAGTAAGTCACAGAGGGATAAAGAGTGTAACCAATAGAGATGGTGAGTCCTTTGAGATCAAGGAGTTCAGCACCTGCAACTCCTCACATGTAGTATATTTAATGTGGTGCCCTTGTGGCCTTTTCTATGTGGGGAGAACGAAGAGACTCCTTAGGATTAGAATATCTGAGCACCTAACTAATGTAAAGAATGGTTATAAATACCATAGCGTTTCTCTACATTTTAAGGAAAAACATCGGCAGGATCCCTCTCTACTGCAGTTTTGTGGGATAGATGTGATCCATCCCTCGTGGAGGGGATCCAACAGAGTTAGGAATCTATCCCAAAGAGAAACCCGGTGGATATTTTTAATGAAGAGTCTGGCCCCGAGCGAGACCTGAATTGTTTTATCAATGATTTTTAATTACTTTTAATTATATGTACTTTAAGCACCTTTAGCATTATATATAAACCACTGAGTGAAGGGGAACCTGTATCTACAGAGGCAGTAGATACATGTCTAGAATTAGATTCAATCACTACCCAATATAGTGTGGCGGGCCATATATGTAGAGGCCCCTTTTATTATAAATATCGATTTTATCTCATATTATAAATATCGATTTTATTTCATTTTATTCTGAATATTAACTCACTGGGTTCTCAGTTTATATACAATTTATATACATTTAACATGCTTACTAGTGATAAGGGATTTTATACACTTTTTGCTGTTTCATATTAACCTTTCTATTTTAGATTTGAGTTTAGATGTACACACATATAATCTATACCCACTATAGATGAGAACATCTAGTCATATGGATGGCTTATACCTAGAGGTGAGGGGGGGATTGATTATTTCCAGTGTATTTAGGTAGGGAGTTTCTCACCATGTGGATGTATGTATTTGTGTGAACAACACAAGACATTTAGGAAGTAATGTGAGAGCGACATCTGCAGGGGTTAATACTGTGTTGTGCTGTGTGTTAATGCTGCTTTCACTATGTGATGTGACATGCAGCGATCAGTTGGAGCGTCAGCTGTGTCTGCATGACACCTCACATAACAAGAGATTCTTTGCGAACATCAGTTCACACCGCTAGAATGCCTGATTCCCATTATGCTGTGTGCCGGAGCTCTCAGCGTAGTTCACATAACGGGGACCCGAGATGTGCGCATGCGCGATGAGCTGGCTAATGAGCATTAGCTAGATAGGCATATAAGGGATGAGTGGCAGGGAGCACAGCCTATCCCATGAATAAGTCAACCTATGACGAAACTTCGGGGGCGTGGCTGTGAGACGTGACGTGCAGCACTGTGAGCCACACTGAAGGAGAGGAGCATTGTTTACACGGAGGGACGGAGGACATCCAAGGGAGGGGTGAGATTGATAACCCTGCACCAGCACACCTTGGGTCCGCCGTGACCACTTGTTTTATTTGGATCCACTGGAATTACGGTTGATGTGATTTGCACTTTACTTGAGCTGTATTTTATCATTTTACATGTGAGTGTACTGATTGAAGATTGCAGTGATTTTAATAAATGTGTGATACTGGTTTACACTATTGGAGCACATATTATTTTTTTCATGTGGACCGGCTTGGAAACATTCACTGTGGAACAACGATTGATCCTACTACCTTGGTGTATGGTAGATAAGCGATTATTGCCTTGCATGAGAGTGCTGGCAAATTAAGTCGGTGAGTGTAGGTCTTGAGGGAGTGGAATCACTACTCACTAGAGGAGAGGTGGAGGAGACACAACATCACCTGTGCTTTATCAAGATTTATTACCACTTTATTCGGACACATTTTTCTCACGTGTGTGGTCACGTTTTGTTGTGGACTGATTTATATTTTTGAAGTTAATTTGTATTTTGCATTTTTTGTTTTTGAATATATTTGATAGTATTCTTTGCATGTACAGCATGATATGAAGTGGCAGCATAGGTTTTATCACTGGAAATGTATTGAGATATGTATTTCCTAAGATTACACTGCATGTAAGGTTTATACACATTAAGAGGGTCGCACCATCACTGTGTTGATCGACATTTGTCCACTGATCTGGCTGGTACATTTTCACTTATATACATTTTGTGTAGATTTGTTTATAGATTTCACCTTTGTATTAGTGTTCACATACACATGTGTAGAGGGTCACACCATCACTGTGTTTAATACACTTGATTTTTGTTTGAAAGCGCCTCTTATTTTTTCCTAGATGTCTGTGGGAGGATTTGGGTAGTTTACAGACAACTCCGGTTAAATATTTAGTATATAAGTTACATAATTTGCAGAGTCTGAATGGTTACAGAGGGGTGTGTTATAGACTGTAGCCGCTGCAGGAAGTGGCTGTGGAAGGGACAGAGTCTCAGCAGGATATACAGAATGTCACATGATGCAAAGCCCCAACTAAACCCAGAATATCAGGGGATCTGCAGAGAACAGAGCAATGTGATACAGAAGTATGATCTATTCTGGGATTTTTCCATTCAGTCATAGTGAAAAGAAAGTTGGAGTTCAGCTTTAACCACTTGCCTACAGGGCACTTTCACTCCCTTCCTGCCTAGGCCATATTTCAGCTTTCAGCGCTGTCGCACTTTGAATGACAATTGCGCGGTCATCGCGCAACACAGTACCCATGTGAACATTTTTATCATTTTATCATTTTTTCACACAATAGAGCTTTCTTTTAGTGATATTTAATCACCACTGTGTTTTTTTTATTTTTTTTGCTAAACAAACAAAAAAAAACCTTTTGAAAAAATGTTTATAGTTTGTTATAAAGTTTTGCAAACAGGCAATTTTTCTCTTTCACTGATGCGTGCTGATGAAGCTGGAAGTGGCGATGATGGGCACTGATGAGGCTGCACTGGTAGGCAGCACTGATTGGAAGCACTGATGGGCACTGATTGGCAGCACTGGTGGGCCCTGTTGGGACTGCACTGATAATCAGGACACTGATAATCATTGCCCTCATTATTGGTGTAGATGTCCCTTTAACCACCTCAATACTGGGCACTTACACCCCCTTCCTGTCCAGGCCATTTTTCAGCTTTCGGCACTGTCACACTTTGAATGACAATTGCGCGGTCATGCTACACTGTAAGTATGTGAAATTTTTATCATTTTCTTTACACAAATAGAGCTTTATTTTGGTGGTATTTGATCACTGCTGGGTTTTACATTTTGTAAATAAGTAATTTTTCTCCTTCACAGATGTGTGCTAATGAGGCTACACTGATGGGCACTGATAAGGCGGCACTTATGGGCACTGATTAGGAGGCACTAATATGCCGCACTTATGGGCACTGATAGGTGGCACTGATATGTGGCACTGATGAGCATTGATGGGTGGCACTGATTGGTGGACACTGATAGCCAGCACGGATAGGCGGCACTGGGCATTGATGGGTGACACTGATGGGTGACACGGATGGGCAGAAGTGATGGGCAGCACTGATGGGCGGCACTGATGGCCAGCACTGACTGGCATCACTAATGGGCACTGGTGGGCACTGCTGGCACTGGTGGGCACTGATTGCTGGCACTTCTGACGCTATATTGTAATCAGGGCACTGATAATCAGCGCCCTGATTACATGTGTAGATGTCCCCCTTTGAGGAGATGCTGCTGATCGGCTCTCCTCGCCACACACTCTCTCAGTTTAAGGTGAGGAGCTCTGATTACCTGCATCTCTGTGTTTAACAATGTGATCAGCTGTGTCCAATCACAGCTGATCACATGTAAAGAGCCGCAGCTCTTTACAGAGATTGGGGTCACGCCGGGTTCTAGCAACACGGCGGGGCCGCGCTGTGAGCCCCCGCGGGTGCGTGAGAGCAGCCGTTCTGGGAGGACGTCATATGACCTTGTCCCTCATTTGACGGTGGACGGGCAGCAAGTGGTTAACACAAGCCGGTTATTGGCTCTCCTCTCCTCAGGCTGACAGCATGAGTAAAGGAAAGCCGATAACCAGCTTGTGTTTAAATTGTGATCAGCTGTCATTGGACACAGCTGATCATGTGGTAAAGGGCTGCTGTGATCAGCTGAGCTCCAAAGCACAATCGCGGGATATGAAAAGAGTAATTTGGCTATAGCATAGCGGGAAGTGGTATAAAAACATCCTGTATGCATGAGGCCTCAAGATTACCACATAGTACAGTCTGATTGTACAACCATCTTTATATACTATCAATGTATTGCACAAGCCAGCCTGGTCGGATATAAATTGTTTGGGAAGTTTAGGTAGGTTCCTATATTATATAGTTTCGGTAAATTTAAAGTTGTACAAAGATTGTACAGTCAGATTGTAAAATGTATGGTGACCCTAAAAGCAATAAAAAGTAAACATTGAATTTAGTTTGACATCTATTGTATATAAATACTGTAGATTAGATTATAAGAGTTCATAAATGGGTGAATCTGATCTTACAGCAATAAGAGCCTCATACAATTTTTTTTCAACTGAAAATCAGCTGCACATTCTCATTGCTGCACATTTATGTGTCAGAAATCTCTCCATTACTTCCTATGAATAGAAAGCTCTTATCAGCCAAGATGAATAGAATTTCGGATAAAAATCATCCTGTCCAATCACTAGCAATGCTGATTCCGGCCTCACACTGTCTGCAGATGTCATTCATGCGCCATACACAAGGAGATTATAGCACAATATGAGTCATGTCAGTGGTATTCCGTGCCAGTGGCGGCTGGTGCTAAAATTTTTTGGGGGGGAGCAAACAAACTGAGAAATACTGAAACCCCCCATCAATTGCAGCCAAATTGTGGCCATCAATTGTAGCCTCACCGTGCCCATCAAATGCAGCCACTGTGCCCATCAAATGCAGCCACTGTGCCCATCAAATGCAGCCACTGTGCCCATCATATGCTGCCACTTGTGCCCATTATATGCTGCCACTTGTGCCTATCAAATGCAGCCATTTGTGCCCATCATATGCAGTCATTTGTGCTCGTCAAATGCAGCCATTTGTGCCCATCATATGCAGCCACCTGTGCCCATCATATGCAGCCACTTCTGCCGGTCATATGCAGCCATTTGTGCCCAACATATGCAGCCACTTGTGCCCATCATTTGCAGCCACTTGTGCCAGTCATATGCAGCCACTTGTGTCCATCAAATGCAGCCACTTGTGCCCGTCAAATGCAGCCACTTGTGCCCATCATATTTAGCCACTTGTGCCCATAGTTTGCAGCCACTGTGCCCATCAAATGCAGCCACTTGTGCCCATCAAATGCAGCCACTTGTGCTCATCAAATGCAGCCACTTGTGCCCATCATATGCAGCCACTTGTGCCCATCATATGCCCTGGCGCTTTGGCCAATCGGGAAACAGGTCTGACGACCTGCCTCCCTGATTGGCGGGTAGAGTGTTGGTGTGAAAATAGCAAAAATTCAATCGTCACACAATTGGGTGGGATCAGGGCACACTCTCTGCGCCCCGAGCCCACCCTATTTTGAAGCCTACTAGAGCCTCTGGCTCTAATCAGGTGCTTCAAGAAGTACCATCCCCTCCCGCCCCGCCATAAAAATCTATGCGTCCGGCATCCTGAAAGGGGTCAGGTGCAAGGATGGGGGGGTCAGTGCGCGTGTACCCACAATGCACGGGCTGCTCCTGTTCTGTGATCATCCTGTGTATGGAGATATCACCGTCTCTACATATGGGAGGGCAATATTGGGGGGTCTACTTCATTATACATTTTTCTTCTAAAATTCTATTACCTGGCATTTTATAAAGTGATCTAATATAAATTATTCCAATAAAGAGAAATTAGTTCCATTCACGTAAAGGATGGGTGCTCAACCTACAAGTCTCATCATGCCTCTGCCTTTGGGATTCATGCTTGTAACTCAGGGGCTTGCAATGCCTCATGGAACTTGTCGTTTTGCAACAGCTGGAGGACCACAGGTTGAGCACCCATGATGTATTGTAGAGAATAGTCACATTCATTCCTGGGGAGAAATTCATTTTCTTCTGGTAACATTCTTCTCTTCTTCTACAGTTTGGATAGCAATCACCTGAAAGCGAGTTCCTGCCCCCACATGGCATCTGGAATAAGAAATAACCAGACACTGAGGAAACTGGACTTGTCTAATAACAATCTGGAGGGTCCTCATTTCAGGCATCTGATGGAAGCTCTGACTACAAGCCGGATAGAGGAATTACAGTGAGTATAACAGGACTGACTGAAACAATAATATTCTGGGACAGTTTAAAAATCTGATATTGTAAACAAAATTGATCACATTTTCTGACTTCCCATGTAGCCAATTCCAGACTAAAAGATGGCCATAGATTGATCGATATTCTGCTGGTTCACCGGGGGCCAGCCGAATTTTGATTAGTATGTCAGGAAAGGTTCCACTCACTGATGATACTGTCTGACATTTGGCGTGCAGTACTGTGGTCCACCAGCAGGTGTCTCCTGGCAGTCTGGAACTGCCTGGGGAGCCTTCCCCTGTTGGTGGTATTATGTGATCCTTGGGCTGCAGTACTGGCGTCCACCAGCGGGTGGTTCCTGGCAGTGTGGGGCTGACATCATCTCCTGCAATTAGGCATCACCTGAGTGACTGCAATGGTGTGTATAAGTACCCGGCAGACACACTAATGCCTGGCCTTGGTATCTTTCCTTGCGCCCTGACCCTGAACCTGTGAAGCTCTGCATCTGTACCTGTACCCATACCCGTACTTGATCCTGTTCCTGTCTGTTACCTGAACCCTGGACCCTGAGCCTTGTACCTGACCCATCCCTCCTGTGAAACATCCATCCTCTCTTTGTCCTGTTTGTCTTCCTTTTCCCCAGCTGCTGACCTCCCGTTGTCGACCCTGGCCCGGCCCTGTTTATGATTCTGGTATTCCCCTTTACTTGTATATATTTGCCTGTTATTATTTGTGGGTTTCTGTTGGTGGTTGGTTGCACATTGTAGTATATTGGAGGTGGTTGTATTTATTCACTTATCTTAATAAATTATATATTTTCACCTTACCTGCGTTTGTTCCTCTGTTGCTGTCCACACAGCTCTGGTCACACCTGATACTTGACAGTATACCAAGGCCATTCCTGACCAGAAGTGGCTGCACAGAGGAACAATCTCAGTTCTGTTTACTTTGGTGAAATGAATTTGGATGTTATTAGTTACTATGCTCTGCTGGCGTCTGAGAGTGGTGAATATCTCCGCCAGACACTTAAGGAGTGGACGAGTGACCAGTTGTTTGAAATCATGCGTTTAGCTCATTCTCTGGTGGATCAGGGTTGTTTGCTGTTTGGAGATGTGCAGCCTTTAATTCAAATATGTACAGAGCTGGCCCTGCCCAGTATTCCCAAAGGCCGCAATGACTTTTCTCCACCTTTTAATGTTAATCAGGTTGTATCCCTGGTATGGCTTTTGGAGGATGATTCCACATACTTTTTTGAACACTATTCAGCCTGCTCACAACAAATGATAACAGAGTGCGTTGAGTCTGTTCAGTCCCTGGTCAGACAGGCAGAATGTAAACTACAGTTTGTGCAACCATTACTCTTAGCATGGTCTGATATGCTGCAATCAGCCCCAGCCAACCCACAACTAACCACCTCTGCCATCAGACACCTGCCAGCCCCCCCAACCCCAGTCGCAGTTCAGTACACCCTGCTTCCCACCAAATATCAATACCCAGTTTCTACTCCCTGCACCTATCCTGCCTTTAACCCACCTGTCTCTTGGCTGCCTGTAATCCCTCAAGACATTCCCCCAGCTACTGTTACCTCTTCCCTGCCATATTCCAACCCTCCTCTCCAGTCTCCTTCATCCCCTACCTACAGTCCTGCAGTTACCTATAGGACTCCAGTAGCTAAACCTAAAAAGAGACAGAAGTTCTTTCCTACCCATTTGATCCTGCCAGTAACCCAATCTGCCTCCGCACCAGCTAACCCACTCCAGCCTGACGTCCCAGTGCTTGCTACCCAGTCTGACGTCCCAGTGCTTGCTACCCAGTCTGACGCTCCAGTGCCTACTACCCAGTCCGATGTTTCAGTACCTGCTGACCGTTCTGATGACCTTGTGTCCATATTCCAGCCTGAAGTTGTGCTTCCAGTGTTCCAGTCTGATGTGCCCGCTTTCCAGTCCTATATGACTGCTTCCCAGTCTGATGTCCCTGCTTCCCAGTCTGATGTCCCTGCTTCCCAGTCTGATGTCCCTGCTTCCCAGTCTGATGTCCCTGCTTCCCAGTCTGATGTCCCTGCTTCCCAGTCTGATGTCCTGGCGCCTGCCTTCCAGTCTGATGTCCTGGCGCCTGCCTTCCAGTCTGATGTCCTGGCGCCTGCCTTCCAGTCTGATGTCCTGGCGCCTGCCTTCCAGTCTGATGTGCCTGCCTTCCAGTCTGATGTGCCTGCTTTCCAGTCTGATGTGCCTGCTTTCCAGTCTGATGTGCCTGCTTTCCAGTCTGATGTGCCTGCTTTCCAGTCTGATGTGCCTGCTTTCCAGTCTGATGTCCCTGCTTTCCAGTCTGATGTCCCTGCTTTCCAGTCTGATGTCCCTGCTTTCCAGTCTGATGTCCCTGCTTTCCAGTCTGATGTCCCTGCTTTCCAGTCTGATGTCCCTGCTTTCCAGTCTGATGTCCCTGCTTCCCAGTCTGATGTCCCTGCTTCCCAGTCTGATGTCCCTGCTTCCCAGTCTGATGTCCCTGCTTCCCAGTCTGATGTGCCTGCCTTCCAGTCTGATGTCCTGGCACCTGCCTTTTAGTCTGATGTCCTGGCGCCTGCCTTCCCTTCTAATGTCCTGGCGCCTGCTTTCCAGTCTGATGTCCCTGCTTTCCAGTCTGATGTCCCTGCTTTCCAGTCTGATGTCCCTGCTTTCCAGTCTGATGTCCCTGCCTTCCAGTCTGATGTCCTGGCGCCTGCCTTCCAGTCTGATGTCCTGGCGCCTGCCTTCCAGTCTGATGTCCTGGCGCCTGCCTTCCAGTCTGATGTCCTGGCGCCTGCCTTCCAGTCTGATGTCCTGGCGCCTGCCTTCCAGTCTGATGTCCTGGCGCCTGCCTTCCAGTCTGATGTGCCTGCCTTCCAGTCTGATGTGCCTGCCTTCCAGTCTGATGTGCCTGCCTTCCAGTCTGATGTGCCTGCCTTCCAGTCTGATGTGCCTGCCTTCCAGTCTGATGTGCCTGCTTTCCAGTCTGTGCCTGCTTTCCAGTCTGTGCCTGCTTTCCAGTCTGATGTCTATGCTTCCCAGTCTGATGTGCCTGCCTTCCAGTCTGATGTCCTGGCACCTACCTTCCAGTCTGATGTCCTGGCGCCTGCTTTCCAGTCTGATGTGCCTGCTTTCCAGTCTGATGTGCCTGCTTTCCAGTCTGATGTGCCTGCTTTCCAGTCTGATGTGCCTGCTTTCCAGTCTGATGTGCCTGCTTTCCAGTCTGATGTGCCTGCTTTCCAGTCTGATGTCCCTGCTTCCCAGTCTGATGTGCCTGCCTTCCAGTCTGATGTCCTGGCGCCTGCCTTCTAGTCTGATGTCCTGACGCCTGCCTTCCAGTCTGATGTCCTGGCGCCTGCCTTCCAGTCTGATGTCCTGGCGCCTGCCTTCCAGTCTGATGTCCTGGCGCCTGCCTTCCAGTCTGATGTCCTGGCGCCTGCCTTCCAGTCTGATGTCCTGGCGCCTGCCTTCCAGTCTGATGTCCTGGCGCCTGCCTTCCAGTCTGATGTCCTGGCGCCTGCCTTCCAGTCTGATGTCCTGGCGCCTGCCTTCCAGTCTGATGTCCTGGCGCCTGCCTTCCAGTCTGATGTCCTGGCGCCTGCCTTCCAGTCTGATGTCCTGGCGCCTGCCTTCCAGTCTGATGTCCTGGCGCCTGCCTTCCAGTCTGATGTCCTGGCGCCTGCCTTCCAGTCTGATGTGCCTGCCTTCCAGTCTGATGTGCCTG
Organism: Lithobates septentrionalis; assembly: GCA_037952835.1. Lineage (NCBI taxonomy): Eukaryota > Metazoa > Chordata > Amphibia > Anura > Ranidae > Lithobates > Lithobates septentrionalis. The sequence goes on along the minus strand of JBBDGP010002212.1, from coordinate 802,426 downwards.
CCTTCCAGTCTGATGTGCCTGCCTTCCAGTCTGATGTGCCTGCCTTCCAGTCTGATGTGCCTGCCTTCCAGTCTGATGTGCCTGCCTTCCAGTCTGATGTGCCTGCCTTCCAGTCTGATGTGCCTGCTTTCCAGTCTGATGTGCCTGCTTTCCAGTCTGATGTGCCTGCTTTCCAGTCTGATGTGCCTGCTTTCCAGTCTGATGTGCCTGCTTTCCAGTCTGATGTGCCTGCTTTCCAGTCTGATGTGCCTGCTTTCCAGTCTGATGTGCCTGCTTTCCAGTCTGATGTGCCTGCTTTCCAGTCTGATGTGCCTGCTTTCCAGTCTGATGTGCCTGCTTTCCAGTCTGATGTGCCTGCTTTCCAGTCTGATGTGCCTGCTTTCCAGTCTGATGTGCCTGCTTTCCAGTCTGATGTCCCTGCTTTCCAGTCTGATGTCCCTGCTTTCCAGTCTGATGTCCCTGCTTTCCAGTCTGATGTCCCTGCTTTCCAGTCTGATGTCCCTGCTTTCCAGTCTGATGTCCCTGCTTTCCAGTCTGATGTGCCTGCTTTCCAGTCTGATGTGCCTGCTTTCCAGTCTGATGTGCCTGCTTTCCAGTCTGATGTGCCTGCTTTCCAGTCTGATGTGCCTGCTTTCCAGTCTGATGTGCCTGCTTTCCAGTCTGATGTCCCTGCTTCCCAGTCTGATGTCCCTGCTTCCCAGTCTGATGTGCCTGCCTTCCAGTCTGATGTCCTGGCACCTGCCTTTTAGTCTGATGTCCTGGCGCCTGCCTTTTTAGTCTGATGTCCTGGCGCCTGCCTTCCAGTCTGATGTCCTGGCGCCTGCCTTCCAGTCTGATGTCCTGGCGCCCGCCCTCCAGCCTGATGTCTCGGTGCTTGCCTTCCAACCTGATGTCTCGGTGCTTGCCTTCCAGCCTGATGTCTCGTTGTCTGCTGCCGGGCCTGATCTGCCTCTGTCTGCTGCCCAGCCTGATCTGCCTCTGTCTGCTGCCCAGCCTGACGAGCCTCTGTCTGCTGCCCAGCCTGACGAGCCTCTGTCTGCTGCCCAGCCTGACGAGCCTCTGTCTGCTGCCCAGCCTGACGAGCCTCTGTCTGCTGCCCAGCCTGACGAGCCTCTGTCTGCTGCCCAGCCTGACGAGTTCCTGTCTGCTGTCCAGCCTGACGAGTTCCTGTCTGCTGCCCAGCCTGACGAGTTCCTGTCTGCTGCCCAGCCTGACGAGTTCCTGTCTGCTGCCCAGCCTGACGAGTTCCTGTCTGCTGCCCAGCCTGACGAGTTCCTGTCTGCTGCCCAGCCTGACGAGTTCCTGTCTGCTGCCCAGCCTGACGAGTTCCTGTCTGCTGCCCAGCCTGACGAGTTCCTGTCTGCTGCCCAGCCTGACGAGTTCCTGTCTGCTGCCCAGCCTGACGAGTTCCTGTCTGCTGCCCAGCCTGACGAGTTCCTGTCTGCTGCCCAGCCTGACGTGTTCCTGTCTGCTGCCCAGCCTGACGTGTTCCTGTCTGCTGCCCAGCCTGACGTGTTCCTGTCTGCTGCCCAGCCTGACGTGTTCCTGTCTGCTGCCCAGCCTGACGTGTTCCTGTCTGCTGCCCAGCCTGACGTGTTCCTGTCTGCTGCCCAGCCTGACGTGTTCCTGTCTGCTGCCCAGCCTGACGTGTTCCTGTCTGCTGCCCAGCCTGACGTGTTCCTGTCTGCTGCCCAGCCTGACGTGTTCCTGTCTGCTGCCCAGCCTGACGTGTTCCTGTCTGCTGCCCAGCCTGACGTGTTCCTGTCTGCTGCCCAGCCTGACGTGTTCCTGTCTGCTGCCCAGCCTGACGTGTTCCTGTCTGCTGCCCAGCCTGACGTGTTCCTGTCTGCTGCCCAGCCTGACGTGTTCCTGTCTGCTGCCCAGCCTGACGTGTTCCTGTCTGCTGCCCAGCCTGACGTGTTCCTGTCTGCTGCCCAGCCTGACGTGTTCCTGTCTGCTGCCCAGCCTGACGTGTTCCTGTCTGCTGCCCAGCCTGACGTGTTCCTGTCTGCTGCCCAGCCTGACGTGTTCCTGTCTGCTGCCCAGCCTGACGTGTTCCTGTCTGCTGCCCAGCCTGACGTGTTCCTGTCTGCTGCCCAGCCTGACGTGTTCCTGTCTGCTGCCCAGCCTGACGTGTTCCTGTCTGCTGCCCAGCCTGACGTGTTCCTGTCTGCTGCCCAGCCTGACGTGTTCCTGTCTGCTGCCCAGCCTGACGTGTTCCTGTCTGCTGCCCAGCCTGACGTGTTCCTGTCTGCTGCCCAGCCTGACGTGTTCCTGTCTGCTGCCCAGCCTGACGTGTTCCTGTCTGCTGCCCAGCCTGACGTGTTCCTGTCTGCTGCCCAGCCTGACGTGTTCCTGTCTGCTGCCCAGCCTGACGTGTTCCTGTCTGCTGCCCAGCCTGACGTGTTCCTGTCTGCTGCCCAGCCTGACGTGTTCCTGTCTGCTGCCCAGCCTGACGAGCCTCTGTCTGCTGCCCAGCCTGACGAGCCTCTGTCTGCTGCCCAGCCTGACGAGCCTCTGTCTGCTGCCCAGCCTGACGAGCCTCTGTCTGCTGCCCAGCCTGACGAGCCTCTGTCTGCTGCCCAGCCTGACGAGCCTCTGTCTGCTGCCCAGCCTGACGAGCCTCTGTCTGCTGCCCAGCCTGACGAGCCTCTGTCTGCTGCCCAGCCTGACGAGCCTCTGTCTGCTGCCCAGCCTGACGAGCCTCTGTCTGCTGCCCAGCCTGACGAGCCTCTGTCTGCTGCCCAGCCTGACGAGCCTCTGTCTGCTGCCCAGCCTGACGACCCGGAGCCTGCTGCCCAGCCTGACGACCCGGAGCCTGCTGCCCAGCCTGACGACCCGGAGCCTGCTGCCCAGCCTGACGACCCGGAGCCTGCTGCCCAGCTCGATGACCCGGAGCCTGCTGCCCAGCTCGATGACCCGGAGCCTGTCTGCCTTGATGTGCCCGCTGTCTGCCTTGATGTACCTCCATCCGTGGTCTGGCTTTATATCATGGACTTTTCTCAGCAACGGCTATTTGGAGCATCCTGAGGCCGCTCTTTTGAGGGGGGGTACTGTCAGGAAAGGTTCCACCCGCTGATGATACTGTCTGACATTTGGCGTGCAGTACTGTGGTCCACCAGCAGGTGTCTCCTGGCAGTCTGGAACTGCCTGTGGAGTCTTCCCCTGTTGGTGGTATTATGTGATCCTTGGGCCGCAGTACTGGCGTCCACCAGCGGGCGGTTCCTGGCTGTGTGGGGCCGACATCATCTCCTACAATTAGGCATCACCTGAATGATTGCAGAAGGTGTGTATAAATACCCAGCAGACACACTGATGCCTGGCCTTGGTATCTTTCCTTGCGCCCTGACCCTGTGAAGCTCTGCATCTGCACCTGTACCCGTACCTGATCCTGTTTCTGTCTGTTACCTGAACCCTGAGCCTTGTACTTGACCACTGGATACAAAGTACAAAGGAAAGACTACGATAGCAAGCTAAGAAGTGACACTGGGGGAAAGACACAGGGAACAAACGTGAAGCACAGTAGAGTGGGGGAAGCTGGACAAAAGCACAGAGAGAGAGAGAGAAACAGCAAGCAGGAATGAGGGGAAGGAGGCAAAACAAAAACAATGCTGTGGAGAGCACCCACAGCAATAGGAAATGAAGGGATGAACAGACAGACATCCAAGGGAACACAAGAGTGCAGCAAGAAAGAAAGCACTGAGAACAGCAACAAGACCAAATATGCATGTGACAGCAGATACCACAGGAAACAGGAAGGCCCAGCTACAGCATGCAGACACATTGTTTAAACACAAACCCACAGGTGGAAACGCTTAATAATACCTAGGTTCAGAGTGGATTGGCAGGAACCCGAGCAGCTCAGACAGGGGGCTATACCCATCTCCAGATCAATGTGCACAGAACTGTGACAGCAGAGCTCTGTATTGTTTACATTCACAGAGCTCTGTCCTGTCATCCTCTTCACCAATCAGTGGGTGTTGGTGGTCAATCATTGGCCGGGACCCGCTGATTGGCTTGTGCTGTGACTAATCACAGCACAGCCGGCGTGGGGGCCGTGCGCGCGCCCTACCCGGAAGTGCTGAATCACGTATTAGATACGTGATACAGTGTAGGAGAGCTGCTCTGCTGCCATACTCATACATGAGGCTATTGGCAAGCGGTTAATGTTGGGGATCTCCCCATTACTGTATGTACCCTATTTAGTGTCAGAAATCTCTCTATTACTTCCTATACAGAGCTCTTCTTAGCAGACATAAATAGAATATCAGATAAAAATCATCCGGTCCAATCACTAGCAATGCTGATTCCAATGCTCCATACACAAGAAGATTATAGCACAATCCGATTCATCGCAGTGGTAGTCTGTGGTCAGCCTGTGTATGGAGAGATCACCGTCTCTGTACACAGATGACAATATTGGGGGGTCTACTCCATTATAACATTTTCAAAAAGGAGTTCCATTCATATAAAGAATAGTTACATTTATTCCTGGGAGAGAAATTTATTTTCTTCTGGTAACCTTTTTCTCTTCTACAGATTGTTTTTTACTAACCTGACAGACAGTTCCTGCCCCCACCTGGCATCTGGAATAAGAAATAACCAGACACTGAGGAAACTGGACCTGTCTAATAACAATCTGGAGGGTCCTCATTTCAGTGATCTGATGGAAGCTCTGACAACAAGCCGGATAGAGGAATTACAGTGAGTATAACAGGACTGACTGAGACAATAATATTCTGGGACCGTTTTATATCCAAAACTTGTAAATATTGAGACTTCAAATGTTGTGATATTGACTTATCTTTTGCTGAGATCTCCTGAGAGTGAAGCAGAGGCAATCTCACTGCAGACAATCTACATCAAATAGTTGAACTCACCAAACATTTTGTCTATTAATGATTTTATTGCACACTGAAGGCTCAGGCAAACTATATGATGTAGTAGATTTTGGTATTTGAAGTGGTATAAATATTTTCTTCCTCAGCTCAGTGTGTGTGTGTTGCAGGAATAATAGCAGGAACTTACAATGATGGAGGAAATTACATCATACAAGAGGGGAGGATACAGAAAAATGAGTGCAATGAAAGCAGCCAGTGACCATAGGGGGCTGTATAACAATGAGCAGTTAAATTAAAGCGGTGTTCTGGCCGAAATGTGACTTTTAACATAAAAATACTCCTAGAATACTCATGCCTGGTGTGATGTAATAAAAGGAATGCTATAAACTATGGGAAGTTTTCTATTTGTGCAGCATCTTTTTCTTACTTTGTAAAGTTACTGCACAGCGCAGCCATCTCCAGTGTGGGCATCTGAAGCCACAGTGTCCTTCTTCCTGGATTCCATGCATGCTGGCTACCCAGCATGCACCTGCTGATCATGCGCAGTGCAGCGCAAGTGAGTACAATAGCTTGTACGAGCCAACGATGCCCATTGCCTCCTGGGATTGATGACACACATTTCCCAGGAGACAATGCAAAGCCAGAAATTATGTATGTCGCCGCGGCCACTGAAGGAGGAACTGAAAAAAGATACAGTAGATGCAGAAATACAGTAAGTGAACCAAAAAAAATGCCAATTCGTTTAACCACTTCAGCCCCGGAAGGATTTACCCCCTTCCTGACCAGAGCACTTTTTACAATTTGGCACTGCGTCGCTTTAACTGCTGATTGCGTGGTCATGCAATGCTGTACCCAAACGAAATTTGCGTCCTTTTCTTCCCACAAATAGAGCTTTCTTTTGATGGCATTTGATCACCTCTGCAGTTTTTATTTTTTGCGCTAAAAACGGAAAAAGACCAAAAATTTTGAAAAAAAATGATATTTTCTACTTTTTGTTCTAAAAAAAAATCCAATAAACTCAATTTTAGTCATACATTTAGGCCAAAATGTATTCGGCCACATGTCTTTGGTAAAAAAAAATCTCAATAAGCGTATATTTATTGGTTTGCGCAAAAGTTATAGCGTCTACAAACTAGGGTACATTTTCTGGAATTTACACAGCTTTTAGTTTGACTGCCTTTGTCATTTCTTGAGGTGCTAAAATAGCAGGGCAGTACAAAACCCCCCCAAATGACCTCATTTTGGAAAGTAGACACCCCAAGGAAATTGCTGAGAGGCATGTTGAGCCCATTGAATACTAATTTTTTTTGTCCCAAGTGATTGAATAATGACAAAAAAAATAAAAAATTTACAAAAAGTTGCCAATAAATGATATATTGCTCACACAGGCCATAGACATATGTGGAATTGCACCCCAAAATACATTCAGCTGCTTCTCCTGAGTACGGGGATACCACATATGTGGGACTTTTTGGGAGCATAGCTGCGTACGGGTCCCCGAAAACCAATCACTGCCTTCAGGATTTCTAAGGGCGTAAATTTTTGATTTCACTCCTCACTACCTATCACAGTTTTGAAGGCTATAAAATGCCCAGATGGCACAAAACCCCCCAAATGACCCCATTTTGGAAAGTAGACACCCCAAGCTATTTTCTGAGAGGCATGTTGAGTCCACGGAATATTTTATATTTTGACACAAGTTGCGGGAAAGTGACACTTTTTTTTTTTTTTGCACAAAGTCACTAAATGATATACTGCTCACACAGGCCATGGACATATGTGGAATTGCACCCCAAAATACATTTAGCTGCTTCTCCTAAGTACGGGGATACCACATGTGTGGGACTTTTTGGGAGCCTATCCGCGTACGGGGCCCCGAAAACCAATCACCGCCTTCAGGATTTCTAAGGGCGTAAATTTTTGATTTCACTCTCCCCTGCTATCACAGTTTCGGAGGCCATGGAATGCCCAGGTGGCACAACCCCCCCCCCCCCCCCAAATGACCCCGTTTTGGAAAGTAGACACCCCAAGCTATTTGCTGAGAGGCATGGTGAGTATTTTGCAGCTCTCATTTGTTTTTGAAAATGAAGAAAGACCAGAAAAAAATTTTTTTTTTTTCAATTTTCAAAACTTTGTGACAAAAAGTGAGGTCTCCAAAATACTCACTATACCTCTCATCAAATAGCTCAGCAAAATAGGGTCATTTGGGGGGGGTTTGTGCCACCTGGGCATTCCATGGCCTCCGAAACTGTGATAGGCAGTGAAGAGTGAAATCAAAAATTTACGCCCTTAGAAAGCCTGAAGGCGGTGCTTGGTTTTCGGGGTCCCGTACGCGGCTAGGCTCCCCAAAGAGTCTCACATATGTGGTATCCCCGTACTCAGGAGAAGCAACAGAATGTATTTTGGGGTGTAATTTCACATATTCCCATGGCATGTGTGAGCAATATATCATTTAGTGACAACTTTGTGCAAAAAAAAAAAAAAAATTTGTCTTTTTCCCGCAAGTTGTGTCACAATATAAAATATTCCATGGACTCGACATGCCTCTCAGCAAATAGCTTGGGGTGTCTACTTTACAAAATGGGGTCGTTTTGGGGGGGTTTTGAACTGTCCTGGCATTTTATGCACAACATTTAGAAGCTTATGTCACACATCACCCACTCTTCTAACCACTTGAAGACAAAGCCCTTTCTGACACTTTTTGTTTACATGAAAAAGTTTTTTTTTTTTGCAAGAAAATTACTTTGAACCCCCAAACATTATATATTTTTTAAAGCAAATGCCCTACAGAATAAAATGGTGGGTGTTTCATTTTTTTTTCACACATTATTTGCGCTGCGATTTTTCAAACGCATTTTTTAAATTTCAATGCACTAAAACACACTATATTGCCCAAATGTCTGATGAAATAAAAAAGATGATCTTAGGCCGAGTACATGGACACCAAACCTCACATGCATGGTGCAATTGCTGTTTACATTTGATGCCAGACCAATACTTGCATTCGCCTTAGCGCGAGAGCAGCGGGGGACAGGGGTGCTTTTTTTTTTTTTTTGCTTTTTTTTTTTCTTTTTTATCTTATTTTTAAACTGTTCCTTTCATTGTTTTTTTTTTTATAATTTTTATTGTTATCTCAGGGAATGTAAATATCCCCTATGATAGCAATAGGTAGTGACAGGTACTCTTTTTTTGAAAAAATTGGGGTCTATTAGAGATCTCTCCTCTGCCCTCAAAGCTAATTAGCCGCTAGGATTGCTTTTACATGAAAGCCGACCGCTGGCTGAAAAGAATGATACCAAGATGATACCTAAACCTGCAGGCATCATTCTGGTATAACCACTCAAAGTCGTGAATGGCGTACCTGAAGACAAAAAAATGGTTAACAATAAAACACAGTAAACGGTAAAGTATAAAAAATTGCATACCTGAAAAGCAAACATGATAAAACATTGCAGAATAGAATACAGTAAAAAAGAGCAGAACAATAAAGAGAAAGAGAACAATAAAATGACAACTATTTTTTTTTTTTTTTTTTTTATATATATATATTTTTTTTTTTTACACTTTTTTTGTAACTTTTATAACTGTAACCGGTTCCAGGTTCGGGTCTCTCAAAATGCGATGGCATCTTGGGAGACCCTGTGAAACTGTGTCCTAGTCTGTGCAATGCTGTACCCTATGCTAATACTCAACTAGTGTATGGTAGCGTTCAAATCATTCACCAATGCAAAGACCAGGATTGTCAGGACAGGAGGGACAATAATAGCGGGTTTCACGCCTATATCCGCGCTTGCTGCAGACAGAACATCTTTTTTGGGAGGGTTCGTTGGGTAGGGGTACTCGGGAGGACATAAAGAAAATGCCTCTCATGCAGCTGACTGCATTTGGTTAGGGATGTGAATGGGGGAAGTACGGGTGCTGCAGAAGTGGTGGGTTCCCAATTATTAGGATTGGCGAATGCAGCAGGAAGGGCACTATGGGCACGACGGGCCTGTTTGTCTTTTTCTTGGTGGCAGCGGGACACTACTTGTGCTTGCCACCTCACCAGCTTGAACTGCACTTATAGGACTCGCCACGTCACCAAGTGTTACTGCAGTGCTGGTTTGACTACGATCGGGGTGTACTAGGCTGCTGGTGCTTGCCAGTTCACCAAACGCTACCAAAAAAACTGTTAGCGATCGCAGGGATCAGGCCTGACTCTGCGAACGCTGCAGTTATGCGTTTAGTGTTTTGTAAGTGACAGTGATCGATCGATACTGCACTTGGGTGTGTAGTGATCGAATGTATGTATTAATATTTGGTGTATAGATAATTAATAAGTACTCTTCCGCAGCAACCCAATTCTTCCAGAGAGATGCACTTTATTGACTTCCAACACAGAACAAAGTCCAAAGTCCACAGATGACAAAGAAATCCGACAGAGTAGATATAATTCAGAACCCCATGTTTTAGGTCTGAGTGTTCCCAGCCATACACAGACAAGCCTAACCTCCAAAAACACTAAATGCCAGCTTGAATGTCCTCCATGAAATACTAGTCCACTAGGAGGGAGTTTCTGCTAGGTCAACCCAAAATACTCTTTGATCTTATTGTTACCCCGTCAAGTCTAATTACCATCAATAAATACTTCTACTATGGTCCTTTTAAACAATGTACCCTTTGAAATGTTCAATTAGGTCTCCAGACCATACCTCACCTCACACACCTAGGTAGACTTGCATGAGATTAACACATTAAAGAGTCCCCTTGATATGTTAAAATTCAGTTGGACAAATCAACCAGTCAATTGAATTCTGGCCTGGTCAATATTGACTGCATGTGTACATACACACAACAATGTCCCACATAAATCGGTGAACATATTACAACATATACCCCCACTTGGGTCGGTTCTAACTACTAGAACTGACCCATAAATCAAACAACAAAAAATATCATTACGATTTAAGGTACTGGATGCTTTACAATGGCTCATATAAAATATGAAGTTGAAACTGGTTACATCTCTCTTCGCCAGCCTCTAAAATATCCCCATGAAACAGTTATTAGATAATATAACTTTTAGACTATGACTGGAAAAGGATTTGGTAAACATCAGTGGCCCATACAGCTGTTAGGCCTTATTATATCACATCAAGATCTTGAATATTGCGCAAAGACGAGCTGATGTCACAGTCCATCCTTTGGTCTGACTTCATCACATCTCTCACCATCTCACTGAAAGTAAACTTGGTATGCTCTGGGAGCTCCAATCCACATAAGTCCAGGATTTTTCCATCTCCAGGCTCAAGCTTTCCATTTTTAAAGATGCTTTTACGCAAACACTCTACTTTCATCTTTATAGCAAGAAGAACGATCAATGTACCAGCACTCACTTTCAAGGTCAAAAGGTTTGGATATGGCAGTGAAAACCGTGCTTCAAACTATTTTCTTGCGCTTGACATTTATGAGTCCATCTTGCAAGCATTTTACAATTCACATCTGCTTCTTTCCATTTCCTATTTGAACAATGATGACTGGGATGTGTACCTGTCAAGTACCAGAATTTGTTGATTGCCAGCCACAATTTGCTTTTGTAATTTGCTGTAGGCCGACCCCTCATTGTCTTCAATAAAGCAGTTACTTGGATCATTCAGTCCATAATTACACTTGAATGGTATACCAACATATACATATACCCCCACATGATGGTTCAGATAGAATCAGCTTGACATCAATGTTTATCAGATCTTCTATCCAGACAAAGCGGCAGTGGAAATTCTTGCCAGTATCTTCACCATGAAAGGTAGAAACTTCTTTTTCATCCATATATGTCATAGCCTTTAGCATATTATAAACAACTGAATCAACAAAGTTTCAAATCATGACTAGATGTAGTGATCGAATATATTAATTAATATTGGGTGTATAGATAATTAATATTTAGGTATTATTATAATGATGATGTAAGTACTCTTCCGCAGCAACCCAATTCTTCCAGAGAGATGCACTTTATTGACTTCCAACACAGAACAAAGTCCAAAGTCCACAGATGACAAAGAAATCCGACAGAGTAGATATAATTCAGAACCCCATGTTTTAGGTCTGAGTGTTCCCAGCCATACACAGACAAGCCTAACCTCCAAAAACACAGACAAGCCTCACTCTTCAAAACCTATAGACTGAATGCTGTGTTATATACACTAAATATTGAATGGCTGAGCAATTTGATTGGCCTTTCAATTTAGGATTTTGATTAGCTTTAGTCTTTCAAACAGACAACAACCCCCAGCCGTGAACAGTTGCAGTCATAAACCGCCCCAATTTGCACTCCCGCATATCAACATCAACAAGTCCCCTTTAGATATATGTAATTAGATTAGATTAACATACCACCTGAATACCCTTTGAAATGTTCAAATAGACTTGCATAAGATTACCACATCAAAGAGTCTTCAGCTGTTCCCTTGCTATGCTAAAATTCAGTTGGACAATGCAACTGAATTTCTGGTCAGCATGGCACTCCAATACAATATTATACATAAATTGGCCAACATATTACAACAGGGTGGTCTGGGCTGGGCGGAGGGGCAAAACGCAGGTGCTAGCAGGTATCTGGGCTGATCCCGCTAACACTGCGTTTTTGGGAACCCTAAACTGCTGGGGACGCTAGCATAGATCTGATCGGATCAGATATTGATCCGTTCAGATACTATACCACACTAAGGGAGGTGTACGGTGCGTGCGTGGGTGTTAGCGGTACTGGCGCTGACCTGACGCTGCCTGGGGCTGGTGCTTGCCAGTTCACCAAAACGCTACAAAAAAAACTGTTGGCGATCGCAGGGATCAGGCCTGACTCTGCGAACGCTGCAGTTATGCGTTTTGTAAGTGACAGTGATCGATAGATACTGCACTTGGGTGGGCTGGGCCGGGCGGAGGGGCAAAATGCAGGTGCTAGCAGGTATCTGGGCTGATCCCTCTAACACTGCGTTTTTGGGAACCCTAAACTGCTGGGGACGCTAGTATAGATCTGATCGGATCAGATATTGATCCGTTCAGATACTATACCACTAAGGGAGGCGTATGCTGCATGCGTGGGTGTTAGCGGTACTGGCGCTAATCTGACACTGCCTGGGGCGACGCATATCACCGCCGGGGCGATCAGGGGGCTAAACCTTTATTCGGTAATAAACGGCGGGTGCCCTGACACTACAAAAAATAAACGAACTAACCAGCGTCACCCGTAACAGTTATACGGTGATCACTGGTGAAAGGGTTAACTAGGGGGCAATCAAGGGGTTAAAACATTTATTAGGTAGTATATGGAGGTCCCCAACGCTATAAAACGCTGACGGCGAACCTAAATATTTACCTCCCTAACTAGCAACACCAGTGACACTAATACAGCGATCAGAAAAATGATCGCTTAGCGACACTGGCGATGGGAGGTGATCAAGGGGTTAAAACTTGGTTAGGGGGGTACCCTAGACCTAAAGGGGGCTAACACTAACTGCCCTACCACACAAACTGACACCAATGCAGTAATAAAAAAAAAAAGACTGCTTGGTGTCAGTGTGACGGGGGGGGGGGGGGGGGTGATGGGGGGTGTTATGTGTGCCTGGCATTTTCTACTGTGATGTGTAGTGTTGTGCACTCACTCGGATGTCTTCTCTCCTTGGCGCCGGAACGGAAAATACCGAGCCGAGGAGAGATGACATAATTTCCTCTGCCTCTGTTTACTATGCAGAGGCAGAGGAAGAATCTGATTAGCCTGGAGCGATCGCGAGGGGGGGGGCCACGAATGGATGGTCTCCCCCTCACCTCTCATCGCTCCCGGACAGAAGCCGACCACCTCGGGCACCGGGGGGGGTCTAATCGGACCCCCCGCCCGCGGAAGGCAGATCACGTACCAGGTACGTGATTCTGCCTGCCTGTGCCATTCTGCCGACGTACATCGGCGTGAGGCGGTCGGCAAGTGGTTAAAGGGTGCACATTAGTACAGCATGCTGTGAAGTGAAAAATGTGGGTGGAACTCTCTTTTTTATTATTTTCAAAATGTTTTATTGATTTTTCAAGAAAAGGCATACAACTCATCAGCATTAAGAAAGTATATATAAAGCAGAATAAGTCGGACCCCCTTGGGGTTACAAATCCAACTGACAGTAGTTTTGAGTATGTCTCTGGTCTGTGACCATACATGGAAACCATTATAAACCATTACCCGTTCACTTAAACCATAGAACCCTGTAACTTGAGAGGGCTGGGAGAAGGGGAGGAAGGAGAGACCGTCTGCACCCCAATAGGGAACACACTGTGCCCGAACGGAACACTTCAATCCTCCCCTTGCACCCCATTAGTTAACGCTATAGATCTCTTGGCAACAAACAAGTGAGTAAAAACCTACGTCGTACGCTTCCCTTAGGAGCAAGACTCCTTTGGGGGCACAACTGCGGTTTGGTCGAAAACAGACCAATCATCGTCTTGATAGCTCAACCTGACAAGTAACAAATGAGAGGAAAAAGGAAAAAGTTGAAAGGATAGGGGAAAGAGAGAAAGAGAAGAGAGAGTAGTCAGAAGCCAGTCCACGGGAGGAGTCCCCCCAGACCCCGAGACAGCCAGACGCTTCATGGTTGAACCCCTGGAATCAAGGAAATGCCCAAGAATTTCGCCCAGGGTTCCCAAATAGCTTCAAATTTCTCTTGGTGTTGTTCAGGGTACTGGCAAGCTTCTCTTGGGCCATGATCCAAGAAATTTTGCGGATAGCCGCTTTGAAGGACACCTTGGGTTGTTTCCATGCCTTAGCAATGGTGAGCTTAGCTCTCAGAAAAATGAAGTGTATCAGTTTACGAGCAAGTTTGGGAGTCTTAGGTAAATGGTCATTTAGTAGCGCTAAGGCGGGGGTCCTCGGGATCTGTACTCCAGTGATTTTCCTAATCAGGTGAAAGGTCCTTCTCCAGAAAGGCCTCAACCTTGGAAATTCCCAAAAGATATGGGCCAAGGAGCCCCTGAGTAAACAGCCCCTAAAACACCTGGGGTCAGTTGAGGGGAACATTTTGGCCAGTCTTTCCGGTGGAAGGTACCACCTTGTGATGACCTTTACGCTGGACTCTATCAATGAGATGTTCAAAATGCCCTTGTATGCCCTACTAAAGGTGACCCTCCATTTCTCTAGGTCCCACTCCAAGGATAAGTCTGACTCCCAAGCTGACATGTATGGGGTCTTGGCGGTTTGATTAGAGAGTGACTGATAGATGATGGAGATTCCACCCCTCTGCTCTGTAGACCGACCGCACCATATTTCATAAGGGGTGAATGAGTGGGTTGATGATTTGTCCTTTCCCATATGAGTGAGGAAGTGTCTAATCTGCTGGAAACGAAAGCTCTCAGAGCTAGGCATCTCCAATTGACTCACACAGAAGGCCTTGGAGATAGGCCCCATTGATGTGAAGTAGTGTCCAATCTGGTACATCCCCTTGTCCAACCACCAGCGGAATGCTTTGATGTCAGTTCCCGGGGGAAAGTCAGGATTATTGAAAATGTGAGCAAGGGGGTGTCTGTAGGAAGTTATGGTTTGTAGGTTTCTCAGAGAATCCCATAATTTAAAAGATTGCGAAAGGATAGGGGACAAAATCGGAGGACGTTTTTTGGGGGGGGACCCACAAAAGAAAGTCTATAGTGAAAGAGGGAACTGCCTGTCTCTCTATCTGTATCCAATCTGGTCTCACAGCCTTCGCGTATACCGTCGAGATCTGGGCTTGCCTGGCTGATTGGTAATACCAAAATAGCTACGGGAGACCTAATCCCCCTTGTGGTCTAGTTAAGTATAAAGTGCTCTGTTGAAGTCTGTACCCATTCCCTCCCCAAATAAATTTTATTATCTTTCTTTGCAACGCTTTCAAGTGTTCCTTAATGATGTTTATAGGGATGGCTCTGAAGAGGTAGAGGAGTCTAGGAAGCAAAGTCATCTTGACTGCATGAATCCTCCCTAACCAGGATAAACCCCCTTTAGCCCAGTTGGATAAGTCAGCCTCGAGTTTGCGGTATGTGTGAGGGAAGTTGGTTGCATAAAGGAGTTCTGTTTTAGCTGTGAGCCTTATCCCTAAATAGTCGATGTAGGAGTCGCTCCATTTAAATTCAAAGGCACTCTGCAGGGATGCCAACATGGTTGGATTAAGGGAGATGTTTAAGGCTGAAGATTTGGCATAATTGACCCTTAACCCTGAAATCTTCGAGAACTCTTCCAGGAGTTTACAAAGGTTTGGAAGGGAGGTGGTTGGGGACGTGATAAAAAAGGAGCATATCGTCCGCAAACAACCCACATTTGTGGACCTGGTCACCACAGGAGACCCCTTGAATGTTGGGATCTGCTCTTATTGCTATTGCTAACGTTTCGATTGCAATAGCAAAAATTAGGGGGGAGAGTGGGCATCCCTGCCTAGTGCCTCTTGCAATGGTTAGGGGTTTAGAATATTGGCCTTGTAAGCGAATCACCGCTTGTGGGGTGGAGTATAATGATCTAAGGGTCCCTATAAAGTTGGGTCCGAAGCCCCACCTCTCCAATATGGAGAAAAGATAAGGCCATTCGATCGAGTCGAAAGCTTTGTGGAGATCTAGCGAGAGGATCATGCCTTCCTGTTTCGGCCCCCCTTCCCAGTTAGATTGTAGAATGGATACGATATCTATAGCTCTCCTGATTTGGTCAGGTCCTTGCCTACCGGGTATAAAACCGACCTGATCCTTGTGTATATAAAGCTTGATGAAAGATGAAAGGCGGTTGGCTAGAATTTTTGTAAGAATTTTGAGGTCATTGTTAATTAAGGATATGGCCCTGTAATTCTCAACTTCCTCATGGTTTTTGTTCGGTTTGGGGATCACTGAGATAAATGCTGTGTTCAGTTGGGGTTTGAGGGGGGATCCTGTCTTTTTGGAATTGAAAAACTTCGCCAGGTATGGGGCTAAAATATCGCTATATTCTTTATAGTAGGGGACCGAGAGGCCGTCTGGCCCAGGGGCAGAGCCTGATTTAAGACCTTTAATTACCTCCCTAATCTCAGACTCAGTGATGGCTCCTTCCATTAAGTCTTTGCATTCTTTGGGGAGTGAGGTAAGTTGTAAATTCTGTAGGAACTTAGTAATTAAGGGGCCTTTCTCAGATTGTGGTGGGTTGTAGAGAGTAGCATAAAAATCGTGGAAGGCAGACATAATACTGTTAGGATTTGCTGTTGGGGGTTGTCCTGCTATCCTCAATTTGGGGAAGGAGAGAGTGCGAAATTTAGGTGTGAGTTTAGAGGCCAACATCGAGCCAAATCTGTCTTTGTGGCAGTAAAATTTGGCTCCACTCCATCTAAGATTTTTCTCTGCTTTAGCCGTTAAAGCGAGATTCAGCTCGAGTCTGGTGGCGTCAAGTTTACTTAAAAGGGACCTGGACGGGTGTTTTTTGTATTCTGCTTTTAGTTGTAGGAAGGATTTTTTGAGTCTTTGAATATCGATCAATCGCTCCTTCTTAAATTTGGTTGCTAACCTTATGATAACTCCTCGGACGGTTGCCTTGTGGGCTGCCCACAGGGTTTCAGGGGAGATGTTATCAACATCATTTAAGAGGAAATATTCTTTGATGGATTTAGCTATTTCCTTGACCAAGCTAGGGTCAGCTAAAAGGGATTTGTTTAAATGCCAAAAGAAACCACCTCGCCCAGACAGAACATTTCTCAGGGTAAGGAAAACCAAAGAATGGTCGGACCATGCAGTGTCTAGTATTGCTGCCTTAGTTGACAAGGGAATGAGGGCTGTCTGAGTGAGGATGTGATCAATTCTAGCGTAAGATTGGTGGGGTGCGTGAAAAGTGCGTGTAATCCCTTTTATTGGGGTTCAGTTCCCTCCATACGTCTACCAAGCCCTGAGAGTGGACCATTTTGGCGATCCTAGTGCTAAGTTTTGTGGGGCGTGTGAGTTGGTCTTTAGGGGGCTTAGTTTTGTCTAGACCCTGATCAAATGCCACATTTGAGTCCCCTCCCAGGATAACTTTACCTTCCAAGAGCGGTTCCAGAGTTGTGAATAGGTCCTGGAAGAAAGACGCTTGGCCCTTGTTCGGGGCGTAGTAGGAAACGAAAGAGTATGAAACTCCTTCCAGGGTGCCCTTCACCAGAATGAATCTGCTCTCTGGATCCCTATAGTCAGATAGATGTGAAAATTTGCTATTTTTAGAGAAGAGAATAGCCACCCCCTTCGTCTTATTAGGGGCATTCGCTAAGTAAAATGATGGAAAGTGTGCATGGAGAAACTTGGGGGTGTACCGGATGTGGAAGTGCGTCTCCTGCAGAAGCACCACTTCAATTCTTAGGGATTTATAATGATCCAGAGCTAGTCTCCTTTTCCTGGGAGAGTTTAGGCCCTGGACGTTATGTGAAACTATCTTGAGGTCATTACCCTTCACATTCGGGTCAGCCATAAGAGCAGAGGGGATAGACGCCAGTAATCAAGCAGTCACTTACCCTTGGAAGTCTTCTATTACTGGATTTAAGCCAAGTTGTGCAGAATTTTCTCAGGACCGACTCTGGGGCGTGAGGGAAACCCCCCATGGGATGGCTAGAAAAAAGAAGAGGGATGAGTTGGGGAAGAAAAAGAAAAGAGACTTACTGACAAACAAGAACATAAGCACCAATATGGGTACCAAGAAAATACCCTTGGGGTTATGCGAATTGAAATCCGCTATAGCCCCAATGAACCACTTCAGGCCGCCCGGAAGGGCGCCTGAAGTTTCGACACCAAAGGACACCATTGGTTCTTTGGAATCGAGTGGAGGCACAAGGGTTCCACCCCGGACCCTTGTTATGTCAAATTTGAACCATAAAATATACACACATATATGGAAAACATAATAACTGTACTATCAGCCCGATTTTCCGGGCTCTAAACGCCTGAAAAAAATATTCAACCCAAAAAGGAACGAACAACCAGGAACCTGTGAATCCCACCCCCTTCCCACCTTCAATAGCCCCCCGCCCCCTATCTAACTAGAGGGGAGAGAATTCCTGGGGGGTCCCGGGGAAACGAGGGAGGCCAAAATGCCCTAGCGATCAGGACCACCCTCCAAAAGTGGGGCAGATATTTGGGTAGCTCGGACAAACCGTGACCAAAAATAATTACACTTGAAATCTAGTCCTGTAACCAATCCTTTATGTTAGAGGAACCGAGGTCTTCCTGGAGGAGCTTATTTCTGCGAAAGTCATCTTCTACTGAGAAGGTTGCAAGCTTAGTTAACTGGCTCTCGGAGGGTGCAGGTTGAACAAAAAGATGGTAAATGTTGGTTTCAGACCTCCGCTGTTGAAGTAAGTTTACATTGGTGGGTAATGAGGTGCAAAACTATAAAACTCAATGTGAATCTAGATGTAGGGTCTTCCATGTCCATAATACGTGAGAAGGTTTGGAGCTCCTGCTCCATCAAATGGGAGGGCAACTGGCCCATAGACGTCTCTGAAGAGACTAAAGGAGAGTGATGAGTTAGGTGACCCTTACGGTGGTTTCCCATCCTTGCTCTTCTTGGAAGGGCCCTTCATCCAGAGTGGGGATACGGGGCTGCCTGGAGGTGGACGTTTAGTGGAACCCAAGGAAGAAGACGAGAAGTCCATTGGTGCCTCTTGGGAGATTAGCTTTAGGGCGAGAAACAATCTTTCCCCTTCTGGGAGGCTGGCAAAGGAGTGGGTCTTGCCCTGAATGGCAAACTTTACAGCAAAGGGGAAGGTCCAGCGGTATTTGATATCCCGTTGAAAGAGGACCGTGAGGAGGGGTTTTAGCATCCTGCGTCTTTGAATAGTTGTGGGAGCGAGGTCAGCAAAAATCTGGATCTGATGACCCTGGTGTTGCAGCTTTGGATTTTGACGTGATTGACGCATGACCTCTTCCTTAACCGCAAAGAAGTGCGGCTTGACAATTATGTCCCTTGGGGAGCCATCTTGTCTGGGGGGTCCCAGGGACCTGTGTGCTCTGTCCAGTTCAAGACGCTGGGGCGGTATATTAGGAATAAGGGCAGCAAAATGTCCTGAACCGTGGAAGGGATGTCTGTAAAAGTTTCCGGGAGGCCTCTGATTCGAAAGTTATACCTCCTGGACCTATTTTCGAGCTCGTCGATCCTAGAGAGGGCCACATCTAATTGTTCTTGAATGGTCAGGAGGTGTGCTGCGTTTTGGTTGGTTCTAGCGGTTGTGCATTCTACTTTATCCTCAATGGCTTAAATTCTGGCGCCTAAATTGGACAGGTCCGCTTTAATAGTGTTGGTAATCTGTTTTGCTGTATTAGCCAGTCCTTTCTCTAATAGGGATGAGAATTTAGCAAACATGTCTTCCTGCATTGCTGAGAGGTCAGTTACTGAGAAGCCTGATTGCTGGGTAACTGGAGGAGGAAGTTGGGCCTGTGCAGGGGGGGCCTGTGAGTACAGTTCCTGTTGTGTGTGGCTCGGTAGCTCTGTAGAGGCCTTTACTGTGGCCTGGGGCTTCATGGGGCCTTGCAGGGGTAATTGGGACATTTGGGGAGGTCCCTGTGCATAGGTCAGGGTCGGGGGAGAAAGTACTGGCCTGTGCTCCTGGATCCTTGAGTGGATGCCTGCATGTTGCAGCGGCCCGTCCGTGCTGGCGGACATCTTGGTACTCCCGTCCGCACCTGCTGAGGCAAATTGGGGGCCGAGATCACGTCTCGCTGGCGGACTGGACATCCCCGTCGGTTCCTCCGGGGTTCCCCTGCTCGGGTGGGGTGTTGTTTCGCCTGGTAGTGGGCTGAGGCGGCTGATGTGCGGCTCGGTGGTCCGGGGTGGAGCGGAGCTCCTGGCTCAGGCAGCCATGTTGGAACTCTCGTGCATGCGCACCCTCTTTTTTTTTTTTTTTAAAGATATTTTTATTGCAGTTTTACGACCTGCAGAAATTATAAAACAAAAACTACAACACTGATAACAGAATGCTCCTAATCCAGCATATCATGAAAATCCGGCCAGTGTGCAATAATAAACTAGATATTACATCTATCAGTGGATATAAACATCAACAGAGGAGTAAGTGATACGGTTTTTAAACATGCTGAGCATAACAGAAGTTCCTGTTGAATACAACACTCAAAGGTGAACCCCTGTCATGGTAGTACAGGGGAGAGGGTCAGTGGGCTAGCCAGCCATCTGCCCCATATTTTGTGGAAAGCTTTAGTCCTCTTACGGGTGTCAAAGGTAAGTTTATATAGAGGCAGGGAATCATTGACAAGTTTCAGCCACATATTCCGCGTTGGGGTCTCTGACCCTTTCCACGTCAGCAGGAGTGACTTCCTTGCATATAAATAGAGGATGCGAAGTAGTCTCTTAGCCTGAGGCTGGACAGCGAGGTCACCAAATATGCCCAGCAGACAGTTTTTAGGGTACACCCAATGCAGAAGATATGAAGGAGCCTATGTCAACCCAGAAGTTGTGTACCAGTGGACAAGTCCAAAATCAGTGGAGAAATTCGGCAGTTTGTCCGCAACCGCGGAAGCAGTCAGCAGAGGGGAATAGTCCCATTTTATAAAGTCTAGCAGGGGTGAGGAGTGAATGATGGAAAATGTTTAGTTGAATCACCCTGTCCCTCGAGGAGATAACAGAGGTTTTGAACGTATCACAGAACTCAGACCAATCCTCCTCTATGATAGAGATATCAAAGGAGGCCCACCTCTTTTGAGCCCTCCAAAACCTAAGGTTAATGCCTGTCAGAGTGGAGTAATACGTGGATATAAGTTTCGCCTGGTCCGGGTCTCTCAGAAGTTTTTCCAGGTCGGGTGTCTTAATAGGACTGAGCAGAGAACCAAACTGAGTACATATAGCATGTCTGAGTTGGTAATAGTAAAATAGGTATGTCGATGGGATGTCAAAGTCTGTCTGTAGTTGAGAAAAGGATTTAAAACCCTGGGGGGTATATAGATGACATAGATATTTCACTCCCTTTGATGTCCATATGATGGGGTCAGGTATAGAACATAACTCCTTAAGGTTGGGGTTGAACCACAAGGAACTGTTGAGGGAGGTCTGCCATGAATCAGTGGACATTTTCGCAACTACCGTTCGGAATAGGGAAAGGGAGGTTTGGATTATCAACATGCCCGGTCCAGGTGGTGTGCATCCCCTATAGCCAATGTTGTGGAGTGTCTCAAATGAGGAAACTAGTAACTCTGCTTTAATGAAAAAAAATACATAAATTGCTTTGCGAATACAACTTCTGGAGGGAGCACAGCAAATAAAATAAAAAATATGACAATGTCATTAAAATAAACTCTGGAGTAGGTATTAAGGAGTGCCTATGACAAGAACTCATATCACTTAAAAGACTTTTGAAATGTTTATTTTAGGTATGTTTCTTTTTTTTATCATCAACTTGTTATTAGAGTTTGTATAAAAGGATGTACAAACACGGTATACATTGCTTCACATTATACAATCTGAGCTCATAATATTTTAAGCTGAAGGACAAAAGAAGGTTTTGAATAAAAAAAACAAAAAAGCATTAACAGTCCACCAATAAGGAAAAACTTCAAAATGAACCTCCAGCATTTTTAACCACTTCAGCCCCGGAAGGTTTTACCCCCTTCCTGACCAGAGCACTTTTTACAATTCGGCACTGCGTCGCTTTAACTGCTAATTGCGCGATCATGCAATGCTGTACCCAAACGAAATTTGCGTCCTTTTCTTCCCACAAATAGAGCTTTCTTTTGATGGTATTTGATCACCTCTGCCGTTTTTATTTTTTGCGCTATAAACGGAAAAAGACCGAAAATTTTGAAAAAAAAATGATATTTTCTACTTTAATTTATAAAAAAAATCCAATAAACAATTTTAGTCATACATTTAGGCCAAAATGTATTCGGCCACATGTCTTTGGTAAAAAAAATGTCAATAAGCGTATATTTATTGGTTTGCGCAAAAGTTATAGCGTCTACAAACTAGGGTACATTTTCTGGAATTTACACAGCTTTTATTTTATGACTGCCTATGTCATTTCATGAGGTGCTAAAATGGCAGGGCAGTACAAAACCCCCCCAAATGACCCCATTTTGGAAAGTAGACACCCCAAGGAAATTGCTGAGAGGCATGTTGAACCCATTGAATATTTATTTTTTTTTTGTCCCAAGTGATTGAATAATGACAAAAAAAAAAATTACAAAAAGTTGTCACTAAATGATATATTGCTCACACAGGCCATGGGCATATGTGGAATTGCACCCCAAAATACATTTAGCTGCTTCTCCTGAGTACGGGGATACCACATGTGTGGGACTTTTTGGGAGCCTAGCCGCGTACGGGGCCCCGAAAACCAAGCACCGCCTTCAGGATTTCTAAGGACATAAATTTTTGATTTCACTCCTTACTACCTATCACAGTTTTGAAGGCCATAAAATGCCAAGATGGCACAACCCCCCCCAAATGACCCCATTTTGGAAAGTAGACACCCCAAGCTATTTTCTGAGAGGCATGGTGAGTATTTTGCAGCTCTCCTTTGTTTTTGAAAATGAAGAAAGACAAGAAAAATTTTTTTTTTCTTTTTTCAATTTTTAAAAGTTTGTGACAAAAAGTGAGGTCTGCAAAATACTCACTATACCTCTTAGCAAATAGCTTTGGGTGTCTATTTTCCAAAATGGGGTCATTTGGGGGGGTTTTGATGTCACACATCACCCACTCTTCTAACCACTTGAAGACAAAGCCCTTTCTGACACTTTTTGTTTACATGAAAAAAATATTGTTTTTTGCAAGAAAATTACTTTGAACCCCCAAACATTATATATTTTTTTAAAGCAAATGCCCTACAGATTAAAATGGTGGGTGTTTCATTTTTTTTTTCCACACAGTATTTGCGCAGCGATTTTTCAAACGCATTTTTTGGGGAAAAAACACACTTTTTAAAATTTTAATGCACTAAAACACACTATATTGCCCAAATGTTTGATGAAATAAAAAAGATGATCTTAGGCCGAGTACATGGATACCAAACATGACATGCTTTAAAATTGTGCACAAACGTGCAGTGGCGACAAACTAAATACATTTTTAAAAGCCTTTAAAAGCCTTTACAGGTTACCACTTTAGATTTACAGAGGAGGCCTACTGCTAAAATTACTGCCCTCGATCTGACCTTCGCGGTGATACCTCACATGCATGGGGCAATTGCTGTTTACATTTGACGCCAGACCGACGCTTGCGTTCGCCTTTGCGCGAGAGCAGGGGGGGAAAGGGGTGCTTTTTTTTTATTTTTTTTTATTTTTTATCTTTATTTTTTTTTTTGCATTTTTATTGTTATCTCAGGGAATGTAAATATCCCCTATGATATTTTGAAAAAGTTGGGGTCTATTAGACCCTAGATCTCTCCTCTGCCCTCAAAGCATCTGACCACACCAAGATCGGTGTGATAAAATGCTTTCCCAATTTCCCAATGGCGCTGTTTACATCCGGCTAAATCTAAGTCATGAAATGCTCGTAGCTTCCGGTTTCTTAGGCCATAGAGATGATTGGAGCCATTCTGTTCTCTGATCAGCTCTATGGTCAGCTGGCCGAATCACCGGCTGCATTCTCAGGTTCCCTGTTGGGACAGGAGAGCCAGAGAAAAACATGGAAGACGGTGGGGGGGGGGGAATCCCTCCCACTGCTTGTAAAAGCAGTCTAGAGGCTAATTAGCCACTAGGATTGCTTTTACATGAAAGCCGACCGCTGGCTGAAAAGAATGATACCAAGATGATACCTAAACCTGCAGGCATCATTCTGGTATAACCACTCAATGTCCAGCAACATACCAGTACGTTGCTGGTCCTTGTATTGTAAACTTTTTTTTTCATGCAGCCTGTGGGCTGAACGAAAAAAAGATATTGATCGGTGGGTATGCCCACCATTAGAATACCTCCCTTCATCCGCCCACTTCTAATGATGGGCATACATGCACCATTTATATATGCCGAAGCATGGGGGCATCCTCCCGCAAAAGGCAGGAGCAAATTGCTCCTCCACCCACTGCTGCCCCCACGCTTCGGCATATATGCTGAAGTATGTAACTGTGGTGGTGAAATCGCCTCCGACAGCGCTGGAGTCACGGCTTTATATATCGTGGGAGCAAACGCTGTTGCTGTCAAGATAAATAAATCCGCTCTGCAGCTGAATGGCGTACCTGAAAACAAAAAAGTGGTTAACAATAAAAAAACAAAGTATAAAAAAATTGCATACCTATAAAG
Organism: Lithobates septentrionalis; assembly: GCA_037952835.1. Lineage (NCBI taxonomy): Eukaryota > Metazoa > Chordata > Amphibia > Anura > Ranidae > Lithobates > Lithobates septentrionalis. The sequence goes on along the minus strand of JBBDGP010002212.1, from coordinate 778,388 downwards.
CAAACATGATAAAAACATAACAATAAAACATTGCAGTATAGAATACAATAAAAAAGAGCAGAACAATAGAGAGAGAATAGAGAGAGAGAACAATAAAACGACAACTATTTTTGGTTTTTATATTTTATATTTTTTTTGTATTTTTTTTTTTTTTTTTTTAATTTTTAATTTTTATTTTTCTTTTTAACACTTTTTTTAGTAACTTTAACTTTTAACTGTAACTGTACCAGGTTTGGGTCTCTCAAAATGCGATGGCATCTTGGGAGACCCTGTGTTAGTGTGCCTAGTCTGTGCAGTGCTGAACCCTACGCTAATACTCCACTAGTGTATGGTAGCGTTCAAAACATTCACCAATGCATAGACCAGGATTGTCAGGACAGGAGGGACAACAATACCGGGTGTCACGCCTAAATCCGCGCTTGCTGCAGACACGACATCTTTTTTGGGGGGCTCGTTGGGTAGGGGTACTCTGGAGGACATAAGGAAAATGCCTCCCATGCAGCCGGCTTACTGCATTTGGATTGGGAAGGTGAGGTGGAGCACCATCTGGAAACAGAAGGGCTCTGACGATCTCTTCCTGGAATTTAAGGAAGGATCCAGTCCGTCCTGAAGCTCTGTATAGCACATGAGCATTCAGCAAAGCCAATTGAAATAAATAAACAGACACTTTTTTGTACCAGCGTCTGGCCTTACGGGCAACTAGGTTCGGCGCCAACAACTGGTCGTTGAGGTCCACCCCTCCCATATAAAGGTTGTATTCGTAGACACAGAGGGGTTTCTCCACAACACCAGTCGCCGTAGTAATTTGGGTCATCGTGTCTGCATGAAGGGAGGTAAGAATGAAAACATTCTTATTGTCCCTCCACTTCATAGCGAGCAAATTATTATACTTCAAGCAGGCTCTCTCCCCCAGCCTAAGATGGGACTCTACAAGCCTCTGGGGAAAGCCCCAGCGATTAGATCGCACGGTGCCACATGCTCCAATCTGATGATCAAACAAGTGACTAAAAAGTGGCACGCACGTATAATAATTGTCCACGTACAAGTGGTACCCCTTTCCGAATAAGGGTGACACCAAGTCCCACACTATCTTGCCAGCGCTTCCTATGTAGTCAGGGCAGTTTATCGGCTCTACGTGACTATCTTTGCCCTCGTAAACCATAAATCTACATGTATAGCCTGTGGCCCTGTCACAGAGCTTATACATCTTGACCCCGTATCTGGCACGCTTGCTGGGAAGGTACTGTTTGAATGACAAGCGGCCAGAAAATTTAATCAGGGACTCATCAACGCAGACAACTTGATGGGGAGTAAACAAGTCTGCAAAACACTGGTTGAAGTGGTTTACAAGGGGCCGAATTTTGTAGAGCCGATCGTATCCAGGGTCTCCACGAGGACGACAGAGTTCATTGTCGTTAAAGTGCATGAACCGCAAAATCTGCTCGAATCGTGCCCTGGTCATGGAGGCAGAGAACACGGGCATATGGTGAATTGGGTCAGTGGACCAATATGACCGCAACTCACTCTTTTTAGTTATGCCCATGTTGAGGGAAAGGCCCAGAAAGGTCTTAAATTCGGAGACCGTAATTGGTCTCCAATCTCTGGCAAGGGAGGACTGGGGATTAGCGGCGATGTGTTGACCAGCGTACAAATTGCTTTGGTCCACAATAGATCTATAGAGATCTTCGGTGAAAAACAGCGAATAAAAATCCAGTGGCGTAAAGTCAACTGTTTCCACCTGAATTCCGGGTTGGCCAGTGAAAGGGGGAAGTACGGGTGCTGCAGAAGTGGTGGGTACCCAATTCGGATTGGCGAATGCAGCAGGAAGGGCACTATGGGCACGACGGGCCTGTGTTCGTCTTCTTCTTGGTGGCAGTGGGACACTACTTGTGCTTGCCACCTCGCCAGCTTGAACTGCACTTAAAGCTCCTGACTGTTAGCGACTGATTCAAAACGCTACCAAAAAACTGTTAGCGATCGCAGGGATTAGGCCTGACTCTGCGAACGCTGCAGTTATGTGTGCTTAGTGTTTTGTAAGTGTCAGTTATCGATCGATACTGCACTTGGGTGGGCTGGGCTGGGCTGGGCCGAGGGGCAAAACGCAGGTGCTAGCAGGTATCTGGGCTGATCCCGCTAACACTGTGTTTATGGGAACCCTAAACTGCTGGGGAGTATAGATCTGATCGGATCAGATATCGATCCGTTCAGATACTATAGCACTAAGGGAGGTGTATGCTGCGTGCGTGGGTTTTAGCGGTACTGGCGCTAACCTGACGCTGCCTGGGGCGACGCAGACCTTATCAGATCCTAAAAACTTAACTTATATCACCGCCGGGCAATTAGGGGGTTAAACCTTTATAAGGTAATAAACGGCGGGTGCCCTAAAACTATAATAAACTATAATAATCTACAAAAAACAAACTAGCTAACCAGCGTCACCCGTAACACTTATACGGTGATCGCTGGTGAAAGGGTTAACTAGGGGGCAATCAAGGGGTTAAAACCTTTAGCAGGTAGTATATGGGGGTCCCTGTCGCTATAAAACACTGACAGCGAACCTATGTACTTACCTCCCTAACTAGCGTCACCTGTGTCACTAATACAGCGATCAGAAAAACGATCGCTTAGCGACACTGGCGACGGGGGGTAATCAAGGGGTTAACTTTTATTAGGGGGGGTTAGGGGGTACCCTGGACCTAAAGGGGGGTACCCTAGACCTAAAGAGGGCTAACCAAACTGCCCTAACACTTGTAACTGACACAAACTGACACCAATGCAAAAAAAAAAAAAACTGCTATTGGTGTCAGAGTGACAGGGGGTACAGGGGGGTGACTGGGGGGTGAAAAGTGTGCCTGCGTGTTCTACTGTAAGTGTAGTGTTGGTGCACTTACTTGGATGTCTTCTCTCCTCTGCGCCGGGACGAAAAGACCGGCTCGAGGAGGGATGACATCACTTCATTTCCCTCTGTTTACATTACAGAGGGAAAGGAAGCGTTTTCATTCGCCGGGAGCGATCGGGAGGGGGTGGCCAACAATGGATGGCCTCCCCCTCACCTCTCATCGCCCGCGAACGAGAGCCGACCGCCTATGGCACCGGGGGGGGGTCCGATCGGACCCCCCACTCGCGGGAGGCAGATCACGTATGGGTACGTGATTCTGCCTGCCCGTGCCATTCTGCCGCAGTATATCTGCGTTAGGCGGTCGGCAAGTGGTTAATTTAAGGTAAATGGGCATATCTCAACAGTCACAGTGTGCTAGCATGTAGAGTTCGGAAGAAACTCAGTTAAGCAAACAGAGTGAGTCGCAATTTCTGGAGTACCAAGTATTCCATGATATTAAAACAAAAAAAAGAGAAAGGGGAACCATAGAAAATGCAGAAGAAAAGAGGAGGAAAGAAAAAAGAGGAAGGAAGGAATGCCGTAACATTTCAGAGATTGGATGCAAACTAGTTCAGAGGTAGGGCCATTCAGGACGGGTCCTCCTTAAGATGCCAAAAATCTAATATACCAATATGGGCCTCTAGTTTATTGTAAAGTCTAGCCATTAGTTTTTCCATAAGTTCTATATCTTTAATTCTAGAGTACAGAGCTGCCAAGGCTGACAGGGTAGTTTTTTTCCAGTTAAGTGCTATAAGACATTTAGCTGCTGTAAGCACATGACACAGCAGTTTTTTGTACGTTTTCGCAAGTCTCAAACAGGATAGACCAAGCAGAAAAAAAATTGGAGTAAATACAATAGATACATCAAAGAGACGTTGTAGTAAGCCTTGGACTGATTTCCAATTAGATTCTTCTCGGGCAGTTCCAATAAATGTGATACAATGTACCCTTAGCACAATAGCATCTCCAAACAGCAGTCAGTGTTAGTGGGGTAAATAGCGTGGAGGACCTCTGGTGTCAGGTACCAAAAGTAAAATATTTTATATGAGTTTTTTCTTTATAAAGAGTACATATAGAGGTCTTAGCTGCCTGAGACCAGACCACCTGCCACACCTCTAAGGACAGTTCTTCACCTAGGATCCTCTCCCATTTGAGCATGTAGGAGTGCTTACCACAAGCTTACATCAGATATCCATTCAGAAATGTATAGATATCTGAAATTAAGCCCTTTTGAGAAGGACCTTCAAGGATCATTCTTTTTCAAAGAGGTCAAGGTAGAGAATTGTAATGTGGGGATGATGGACTGTGTACCAATTGGCCAAAGTGGAAAAGGTTCCATGCCGACCAAAGGAAAGACATGGGAAATGTCAGGCTATCTGGCACTCTAGGGTTATATAAGAAGGCAGTCATTAACCGGTTCCCAACCGGCTCACGTCTTTTAATGGGGGCAGAATGGCACCCCTGTGCGAAACCCCATACGGGTACGAGGCTACCTTTTAACAGCCTCCAGAGGGTGCCGACCCGCTGCACAGCGGGGGACCCGATGCCGCCAACCACACGAGATCGCGTGTACGAGAGCCAGCACGGGGATTTGTGTGTGTAAACACACAAATCCCTGTTCTATCAGGGGAGAGGAGACCTATCGTTTGTTTCTACTAAGTAGGAACAATGATAGGTCTCCTCCCCTAGTCAGTCCTATCCTCATACAGTTAGAACACACTGAGGGAACACACATTTAACCCCTTGATCGCCCCTTAGAGTTAACCCCTTCCCTGCCAGTGACATTTATACAGTAATCAGTGCATATTTATAGTACTGATCGCTGTATAAATGTCAATGGTCCCAAAAATGTGTCAAAAGTGTCTGATCTGTCCGTCGCAGTACCGCTAAAAATCGCAGATCACCGCCATTACTAGTAAAAAAAATAAAATAAAAATGCCATAAATCTTTCCCATAGTTTGTAGATGCTATAACTTTTGCGCAAACCAATCAATATACGCTTATTGCAATTTTTTTTACCAAAAATATGTAGAAGAATACATATCAGCCTAAACTGATGATTTTTTTTTTTTTTGGCGATATTTATTATAGCAAAAAGTGAAAAATATTATTTTTTTTTTTAAATTGTCGCTCTTTTTTTGTTTATAGCGCAAAACCTAAAAACCGCAGAGGTGATCAAATACCACCAAAAGAAAGCTCTATTTCTGGGAAAAAAAAGGACATCACAAATTTAGTTTGGGTACAGTGTTGCATGACCACGCAATTGTCAGTTAAAGTGACGCAGTGCCAAATTGTAAAAAGTGCTCTGGTCAGGAAGGAGGTAAAATCTTCCGGTGCTGAAGTGGTTAAAGAGGCTTCAGACTTCAGAGCATGTTGTTGGAACCAGACACGCCATAAGTTCCAGAGCTGAGCCATTGCACCGAGTACAGTAGATTACTACCTCTGCATCTGCATTTCATAAGAGATTATTAGGATGGATAGGTGCCAACCTTAGCTTCATATGAAACATAAGGGACTTTTAAGATGCTACCATCCAGGCTAACAATTAAACATATACAGTATCTCACAAAACTCACATTTTTGTAAATATTTTATTATATCTTTTTATGTGACAGCACTGAAGAAATTACACTTTGCTACAATGTAAAGTAGTGAGTGTACAGCTTGTATAACAGTGTAAATTTTCCGTCCCCTCAAAATAACTCAACACACAGCCATTAATGTCTAAACCGCTGGCAACAAACGTGAGTACACCCCTAAGTGAAAATTTCCAAATTGGGCCCAATTAGTCATTTTCCCTCCCCAGTGTCATGTGACTCGTTAGTGTTACAAGGTCTCAGGTGTAAATGGGGAGCAGGTGTGTTAAATTTTGGTGTTATCGCTCTCTCTCATACTCCTCACTGGAACATCAACATGGCATCTCATGGCAAAGAACTCTCTGGGGATCTGAAAAAAAAAGAATTGTTGCTCTACATAAAGATGGCCTAGGCTATAAGAAGATTGCCAAGACCCTGAAACTGAGCTGCAGCACGGTGGACAAGACCATACAGCGGTTTAACAGGACAGGTTCCACTCAGAACAGGACTCGCCATGGTCGACCAAAGAAGTTGAGTGCACATGCTCAGCGTCATATCCAGAGGTTGTGTTTGGGAAATAGACGTATGAGCGCTGCCAGTTTTGCTGCAAAGGTTGAAGGGGTGGGGGGTCAGCCGGTCAGTGCTCAGACCATATGCCACACACTGCATCAAATTGGTCTGCATAGCGTTCCAGAAGGAAGCCTCTTCTAAAAATGATGCACAAGAAAGCCCACAATGTTTGCTGAAGACAAGCAGACTAAGGACTGGATTACTGGAACCATGTCCTGTGGTCTGATGAGACCAAGATAAACTTATTTGGTTCAGATGGTGTCAAGCGTGTGTCGCGGCAACCAGGTGAGGAGTACAAAGACAAGTGTGCCTACTGTCAAGCATGGTGTTGGGAGTGTCATGGTCTGGGGCTGCATGAATGCTGCCAGCACTGGGGAGCTACAGTTCATTGAAGGAACCATGAATGCCAACATGTATTGTGACATACTGAGGCAGAGCATGATCCCCTCCCTTCAGAGACTGGGCCGCAGGGCAGTATTCCAACTTAAGGACTCCAAACACATCTCCAAGACGACCACTGCCCTGCTAAAGAAGTGGAGGGTAAAGGTGATGGACTGACCAAGCATGTCTCCAGACCTAAACCCTATTGAGCATCTGTGGGGCATCCTCAAATGGAAGGTGGAGGAGCGCAAAGTCTCTAACATCCACAAGCTCCGTGATGTCGTCATGGTGGAGTGGAAGAGGATTCCAGTGGCAACCTGTGAAGCTCTGGTGAACTCCATGCCCAAGAGGGTTAAGGCAGTGCTGGAAAATTGTTGTTGCCAGCAGTTTAGACATTAATGGCTGTGTGTTATTTTGAGCAGACAGCAAATTTTCACTGTTATACAAGCTGTACACTCACTACTTTACATTGTAGCAAAGTGTAATTTCTTCAGTGGTGTCACATGAAAAGATATAATAAAATATTTACAAAAATGTGAGGGGTGTACTCACTTTTGTGAGATACTGTATCAGATTAAGCCCCCGTTCACACTGGTGCAATTTGTCATGCGATTTTACAGTTCCATATCGCATGGCAAGTTGTATCCTATTGCTAGCAATGAAACTACTTATATCGCCGCGACTCATGTCATAGCGATTCTGAAAACGTTTCTTGCACTATTTTTGCCAATTTCATTTGCGACTTGCATTGATATCTGCATGAAATCAAAGCCGCATTCAGTGTGAACGGGGGGCTAAGTCAGTTTTTTATACAGTAAGTTTGAACCCTAAATGAAAAAGTTAGAATCATGTTATATACGTGCAGTCCCCCCTCCTAAAGCATATTATTGTATGTATAGAGACGGAGAACCTCTGAAAATTCACCCCTATTATGTTACAAATCCAGTTCACATTATGATTTACAATAACACTTAAGTGTACAGTAAATATCCTCCATACAGTGGAACCTTGGATTACAAGCATAATACCGCATGTGGCCAGAGGTGGGGGGTGCCGGAGAGACTCGTAAATACTCGGAGACCGCTCGTATGAACTCAGAAACCATCGGAAAGGCTTGGAAACACTCAGGAACTGAGTACTTCCCAGTGTTTCCAAGTATTTCAAAAAGGAACCGAACGGCTCTGTGTCACCGGTGCCCTCCGCACCTCTGGCAATATGCGGTACTGCACACCGTCGAGGCTTGAATCCTGCTTGTTTTGCGAGATAACACTCGCAAGCCGAGTCAGGATTTAAAAAAAATGATAGCTCGTATTGCGAAACGCTCGTTAACTGCGTTACTCACAATCCGAGGTTCCACTGTATATTATTGTGCTGCCAGCATTAATAAGTGGCTGAATTATTGCTCATTGTGTTATGTACAATGCCTAATCGGGAATTCAGAGGTACTTTTGAGTTGAATAGTTTACACAAAATCAATCATGATATAAATCCAAATATATAATATTACATATTTAAGTATAATATCTATTAATCATTAGAGTTGGGCCGAACACCCTGTGTTCAGTTCGCACAAGAACTCCTGAACAGGAGGAAAATTAGGCCCCGAGCTGCAAACTCCATTGAAGTCTATGGGAGCTTATATGCAAGTTATTGGCCAAAAAATAGGGGCCTGGATACTGCTCTGGGGAACATGTATCAATGCAAAAGATTTTTTTTTAAATCATCATTTTTAAAGGACCAGTGATTTTTATGAAGCTTAACCACTTCCCACAACTACAGCAGAATGACGGCCAGGAAGTGGTTCACTTATCCTGACTGGGTGTCAGGATGTCCAGCAGGATAACAAGCCAGCACGCACCCGCTGGTGTGCGCAGCACAACGATGTGGGTACAGTAAGTGACCGCGATATTGTGTCAATCTCGCCGCACTTCTCGGCGAGATTTGACACCTACGAGCCCCGTCGCAGGGGCCAGCGCCGAGATGGCTCGCTCATCGGGAAAGGAAAACTTTGTTTTCCTTCCGCGATGAGTGACAGGCAGTGCTGACAGCTGTCTGGTATGAATCCTGAGGCGGGAACACCGCGCCAAATTTTAAATGAAAAAACCGGCGTGGGTTCCCCCCTCGGAGGCATACCAGGCCCTTATGTCTGGCATGGATTGTAAGGGGAACCCCCTATGCCGAAAAATCGGCGTGGGGGTCCCCCCCAAATCCATACCAGACCCTTATCCGAGCATGCAGCCCGGCCGGCCAGGAAAGGGGGTGGGGACGAGCGAGCGCCCCCCCCCCTCCTGAGCCGTACCAGGCCGCATGCCCTCAACATGGGGGGGTGAGTGCCTTGGGGGAGGGGGGCGCCCTGCGGCCCCCCCACCCCAAAGCACCTTGTCCCCATGTTGATGAGGACAAGGGCCTCTTCCCGACAACCCTGGCCGTTGGTTGTCGGGGTCTGCGGGCGGGGGCTTATCGGAATCCTGGAGCCCCCCTTAATAAGGGGGCCCCCCACCCTGTGTGAATGAGTTTGGGGTACATGGTACCCCTACCCATTCACCTAGGGAAAAGTGTCAATATAAAAAACACACAGTACACAGGTTTTAAGAGTAATTTATTAGTCAGCTCCGGGGGTCTTCTTCCGACTTCGGGGGGTCCCCTTCCGACTTCTCCCGGTGTTCGGCCTCTTCTCCCGGTGTTCGGCCTCTTCTCCCGGGCCCCGCCGCTATCTTCTTCTATCCATGCTGGGACCATGACGTCGTAAGGGGGCGGGGTTACCGCCTATATAAATGGCTCCGCAGCTCGCACACAGCATTCGAGTCGGAGAGAGCGTCGTGTCAACATCGGGGAAGAAGAAAAGAAGAGAAGAAGCGGCAAGACAGCGGCGGCGAGACAGCGGCGACAAGACAGCGGCAGCAGACTGGGCCCCTCGCTGGCAATAGAGCTGGAAGAAGATAGCGGTGGGGCCCGGGAGAAGAGGCCGAACACCGGGAGAAGAGGCCGAACACCGGGAGAAGTCGGAAGGGGACCCCCCGAAGTCGGAAGAAGACCCCCGGAGCTGACTAATAAATTACTCTTAAAACCTGTGTACTGTGTGTTTTTTATATTGACACTTTTCCCTAGGTGAATGGGTAGGGGTACCATGTACCCCAAACTCATTCACACAGGGTGGGGGGCCGGGATCTGGGGGCCCCCTTATTAAGGGGGGCTCCCGGATTCCGATAAGCCCCCCGCCCGCAGACCCCGACAACCAACGGCCAGGGTTGTCGGGAAGAGGCCCTTGTCCTCATCAACATGGGGACAAGGTGCTTTGGGGTGGGGGGGCCGCAGGGCGCCCCCCTCCCCCAAGGCACTCACCCCCCCATGTTGACGGCATGCGGCCTGGTACGGCTCAGGAGGGGGGGGGCGCTCGCTCGTCCCCACCCCCTTTCCTGGCCGGCCGGGCTGCATGCTCGGATAAGGGTCTGGTATGGATTTGGGGGGGACCCCCACGCCGATTTTTCGGCATAGGGGGTTCCCCTTACAATCCATGCCAGACCTAAGGGCCTGGTATGCCTCCGAGGGGGGAACCCACGCCGGTTTTTTCATTTAAAATTTGGCGCGGTGTTCCCGCCTCAGGATTCATACCAGACAGCTGTCAGCACTGCCTGTCACTCATCGCGGAAGGAAAACAAAGTTTTCCTTTCCCGATGAGCGAGCCAGCGCGACATTCACAGTACCCTGTCGCCGAGAACCAGCGCGATGGTATCGCGCTGGAAACACAATCTCGCGGTCAGGTACTGTATGTCAATCTGACACACCGCATCTCCGATCACGGTAAAGAGCCTCTGATGGAGGCTCTTTACCACGTGATCAGCTGTGACTAATCACATCTTGAACCAGGACAGGACATCTTCACGCTGACAGGGAGATCAGAGGTGCCCACCACAATGCCAATCATTGCCCACCCAAATCCCAATGAGTGCCCACCCAAATCGCCAATCAGTGCCCATCAGTAACGCCTGTCAGTACCTCCTCATCAGTGCTGCCTATTAGTGCCACCTATCAGTGCCTATAAGTCCCCATCAGTGCTGCCTATCAGTGCCATCTATTAGTGCCTATCAGTGCCCATCAGTGCTGCATATCAGTGCCACCTAACAGTGCCCATCGATTCTAAATATTACTGCCTCCTCCTCAGTGCCCAGCAGTGCCACCTAATCAGTGCCCATCAGTGCAGCCTCATCAGTGCCCGTCAGTAAAGGAGAAAACAAAATTTTATAACGGAAACAAATAAAAACGTATTTTTTTTTTCCAAAATTTCTGTCTTTTTTAGTTTGTTTAAAACCCAATGGTGATCAAATACCACCAAAAGAAAGCTCTATTTGTGGGAAGAAAATGATAAAAATTTAATTTGGGTGCAGTGTTGTATGTCCGCGCAATTGTCATTCAAAGTGTGACAGCGCTAAAAGCTGGAAATTGTCCTCGGCAGGAAGGGGAGAACGTGCTCTGTATCGAAGTGGTTAAAGTGAAACAATTGAAATGAAAAATTCCTTTAAATATAGTGCCTGGGGGGTCCCCATAGTCTGTAAAGCGGCACATCTGTACCATGTATAGAACATGCTGCAGCAAAAATGTTATTTCTAAAGAAAATGAGTCAAATCACATTTAAAGTGATTGTAAAGGCTTGTTTGTTATTAAAAAAAAAAAAAAACATGTTATACTTACCTCCTCTGTGCAGTTGGTTTTGCTTTGCTGCTCCTAGCCCCTCCCTCCTTTGAGTGCCCCTCAGGCAGCAGCTTGTTACTGGGGGCACCCAAGCCAAGTCAGAGCTCCGTGTATCAATTCAGACACAGAGCCCAGACCTGGCCCCGCCCCCTATCTCCCCTGATTGGCTGACTGACTGATTGACAGCCGCGGGAGCCAATGGCGCCGCTGCTCTGTCTCAGCCAATCAGGAGGAGTGTCCTGGATGGCTAAGGGAATTGTGGACATCGCTGGAGAGAGAAGGGGCTCAGGTAGGTAATTAGGGGGTTGCTTGGGGGGCTGCTACACACAGAAGCTTTTTTATCTTAATGCTTAGAATTCATTAAGATAAAAAACCTTCTGCCTTTACAACTTCTTTAAATTGACTTGCAGTTGCAATTGTTAGCAACAATTCCATGCCACCCACCCCCCCCATGTGAATGAGTATGGGGTATATTGTAAATGTAAAAATAAAATAAAAACACTAGACAAGTTTTTGACAAGTCCTTTATTAAAAAAAAAAGAAAAAAAAGTGTCCCCCAATGTAGATCCACCGTCCACCCTGGCCTCCATCTAATGTCACCGACCCAACATGCATCGGTCGGTGATATCACAAGTGGGTGGGTCCACCAGGTGACGTCACCAGGTGGCCCCACCCCTTAACTATTCAAGACCTGTCAGATGACGGTGGAGGCATTCAGCGGTCAGTCTATGTCACGGGCAGAGCTGTTTTTTCCGGGTTTGGCGGTGCAGCGGGGAGTAGTGATTGACAATAGGTCTACATTCTTTGTTTATTTTTTACATTTTTTAAATAAAGGACTTGTCAAAAACATGGGGACAAGGTACTTTGAAGTGGGGGGGGGGGACGGGACAGAGCCCCAAGGGATTTGGGGGGCCCTCAGGTTTTTTTTATTTTGGTGTGGAGTTCCCCTTTTTTAACTGGCATTTTTTTGTCTTTCAGCCTTCAGCGGGGAAGCCAGCTGGCAGCTGATGACTCATCCGTTGTTAAGGACACGGCGGCCGGTTTCCCGGCCCCGCTCCTTAACAACATACTGACTGTGCGTTCGTCAGGTGAATACCCTGCCAAACACACAGAACATTTGAGTGTTCGGTTAACACCCTAACGGGAAGTTTGGGCCAAACTTTTGCTCAGCCCAAACCATTTGCCCAACACTATTACTCAATTAACGACCTGTTCCATGACTCCCAGTCAGGATTTAGGCCGGGACGTGGCACTGAACTGTCTGCACTCGATATACGCGAACGCCTGTTAAGGGTAAGGGATGTGGGGGGGTCGGCAGCCTTGGTGCTAATCGACCTCTCCGCAGCCTTTGACACTATCAACCATCAAATCCTGGGAGACCGCATGGAATACCTTTTTGGATGTAGTGGCACTGTGCTCCGTTGGATCAACTCCTTTCTCACGGATAGGACCCAAGTGCGGATGAATGCTTGTAGCTCGCCAATGGAACCACTTCTCATTGGAGTCCCGCAGAGCTCAGCATTGTCGCCCCTGCTATTCAACTGCTATATGCGCCCATTTGCTGACCTTATTGCTACACACAAATTAGCATGCCAGATCTACGCAGATGACATGCAGATCCTGGCTGACGCTGACAATGGGCCAAACATGCACCTACAACTGAGAAATGGCCTCCTTCACATACAAAAATGGATGGCCGACAACAAGCTAGGCCTTAATGAAGCAAAGACCGAGGTGATGCTGGTGGGTCCTCAATCAACCACCAATTTTCTCTTGGCCTGGCCCACTTCATTCTGCCCCTTCCCAACGCCGGCAAAACAGGTCAGGAACCTAGGTATCATCTTTGATCCCTTCCTGTCATTTATACCTCATGCAAAACTCTGTATCAAAAAATCCAACTTTTATATACAGAGACTCCGGAAAACTAAATATCTGTTTTCGCACAAAAACCGGCTAACTCTTGTACAGGGCCTTGTGCATTCCCGGTTGGATTGCTCTAACATCTTTTTTCTTGGACTTCCATTGAAGTGGCAAAAAAAATTGCAAGCAATTCAGAATCAAGCTGCTTGCCTGGTCTCTGGATGCGCCAGAGCACACCACATCTCTCCTGTGCTGGAAAAACTGCACTGGCTCCCTATCGCCAAGCGAGTACTATTCAAGGCGCTATATGTATAGGGCACACCGGAAACTGGGCCCAATTTATTTGTCTGAATGGGCCCCTCACCATGTACCGTCAAGACCACTCCGATTGGCCAACTTACTTCTCACAGAACCGACAATCAGCAGACTAAAATTTACTGGTAACAGACGCCTGGTTACAAAGGGCAATGAGCTGTGGAACTCCCAGCGTCTCTAAAGTCCTTACCCTCCCTCCTGAGTTTCAGGAAGGGTTTAAAAACCTTCCCCTTTATCCAGGCCTACGGATAATCTGATGAAGAATAGAAATCATACAAAAACATGGCTTTTATATGCTCATTTTTCCTCCCCCATCTGGAGGGTTATTCCCCCCCCCCCCGGTTCTTCTGTTTCTACTCTACCCCTTTCATATTGGGCACCCTAGGCTCCTTTTTTAACGTTCTTTTGGGATTCTAACTTGATTTTAGGGCCTTTGTGTGCCTAGACGCGCTCCTAACGCATTCGGCGCAGTACAAATCCCATATCAAATCAAATCAAAATATAGAAACCAATTAATGTATATTGTTATGTGGGATAGAGGGTTTCATTTAGGGCTGGTTCACACCATGCCTACAGATGAATTGCACTGGAACACACAGTGCACATGTGATTCTGTGCGATGCAATTTCAGCCCTTTCATTTTGAATAGGCTAAAATCTCATCGTACCAAAGTAGTGCATGCACTACTTTTTAAAATGCACTGTAACCGGTACAAAATGTCTCATGAGCTACTTTTTCACGTTTGGGGCAGCCCATTGAAATCAATGGGCTGCCCTATGCGTGTCACGGAAAAAACAAGCCAAAAAAGTGTGCTCCCACTACGCTAGGTGTGAATGGGGCCTGAATGTGAAATTTGTGCATTTACGCAAGAACAATGAGGCTCTATTCACATCTTCGTGTTTCCGAACAGAAAATGTGTGCTTTGCCGTACATTTTAGAAATGCACTGCAAATGCACATGGTGCTTACGTTGCCATTAAATATTAATGGCGCCCCAAGCATAGGTAGTAGGTAGGGCTGGGAAAAAAATCGATTTAAATCTTGAATCGAGTTGAGAGGTCAAATCGATTCAAAATTTAAGCAAATCGATTTTTTAAAATTTTTTTTTTTCACCGCGCCGGTACCGAGGCGCTGCGGGCATGAGTTTTTAGGCGAGGCCGCGGCTTCGGCCTAGTCCGCGGCTACGGCCGGACGCCGCGGACTAGGCCGAAGCCGCGGCCTCGCCTAAAAACTCATGCCCGCAGTGCCTCCGGACCGGCGCGGGCACCGCGCCGGGCCTGAAGAGCTGCGGGCAAGGAGTTTTTAGGCAAGGCCGCGGCTTCGGCCTAGTCCACGAGGCCGGACGCCGCGGACTAGGCCGAAGCCGCGGCCTCGCCTAAAAGCTCATGCCCGCAGCGCCTCGGGACCGGCGCGGTTTCCAAAAAAAATAAAAAAAACTCGATTCGAATCGTGAATCGAGTTTTTTTTTAAGAGAATCGAAGATTTTTTTTTTTTAAGAAAATCTCCCAGCCCTAGTAGTAGGTGCACATTTGCCACACATTTTACCACATGACAAATGTGCTGTAAACACACCAAAAAAGAGTTCTAGAGCTTCCTTGGAGTGTTTGTGTTGTAAAAACTGAAGGTATACAGGTTCAAAAAAAAACATCGCCCCAGACCTGTATTTCCACCTCTGCGCTATAATTTCAAATGTCAGAACCCTATCAGAGCTGCCACTTTATAATAGAAGTACATAAAAACCAAATTTACCAGTCTTTGTGTTGTGTAGGGCAGCCTATTCAAGTGAATGAGCTGCCCTCTGTGCAAAGAGCAGAGACGCTCCAAAACGCCCCCCCCCCAAAAAAAAGAAACATGGGGACGTAAATTGTAAGATGTGAATGGGTCTTTGCAGCTAAGTATCTCTATCCACTCCTTCCTATCTACAAGTATAAAGGTAGCCATACGCTATACAATCTAATTGTGCAATCCCTGTACAATCTCCTTTAGATTTACTAAACCTATAATAGGGGGACACACCTATCTATCCAATCACTCTGTATACAGTCAGGCAGGCCCTTTCACTACATAGCTAAAAGTAGATCTAAAGGAGATTGTACAATCAGATTGTATCCACTTGCTGATCAGCGACGTACTGTTACGTCGTTGGACTTCAAGTGGTTATACCAGGATTATGCTGGCAGCTGACAGTTAGTGTCCCTGATCATCGCCACACCAGTTAGTGTCCCTGATCACCATCACACCAGTTATAGTGTTTCTGATCAGCACCACACCAGTTACAGTGTTTCTCAGTGCCCCTGATCACTGCCACACCCATCCCAGTGTCACGATCTGGAGTCGGGCTTGGAGGTCAGTAGCTACAGGAGTAGCAAAGCACCCACCCACTAGCTGGATAAGTGCAAAAGCAGTTCACTCTAGTAGATGACATGGACTCACCTGAGGTGTGGAGTACTAACCATTGTTCACCAGAGCTCCTGATGGTAGAGATGGGTCTTTCTGCACGTTAATCCTAGGTTGCGGTCCTCAGGAGCACCCTACCAGGAGGTGAGAAAGCTGGGGTCTAGTAGTAGTAATAACAGGTAGGGATAAGCAGAAGTGTATTCAGTAAACAAGCCAAAGATCAGTAACAACTGTTTGCAGGCTGGGATCAAACAGAAGTGTCATCAAGGAACAAGCCAAGGGTCGGTAACGAGTGGTAGAGAAGATATGGACTGCAGCAGGAGTTACAAGAGAGATATTAGCTGGAGTGCACAACAATCTGACAAATAGGAAGTGCAAAGGCATGGTTTTAATAGGAAGTTCATGGGAGCAGCAAAGTTTAGGGCAGGATCATTCAAGGAAGTGTTTAAGGAGCTATCTAGCATTCCAGGTGGCTCAGCAAGAAGAGACATGGCCAAGCACAGCAGAGGTTACAGGTTCAGATCCAGGCCCTGACACCCAGTGTTCCTGATCACTGACATATCAGTCATATTATCCCTAATCACTGCCCCACCATTTACAGTGTCCCTGATCATTGCCACACCAGTTATAGTGTCATTGATCACACACCACACAAGTCATTTTGTCCCCTAATCAACTGCCACACTAGTCAGTTTTCCTGATCACCACCACACCATTTACAGTGTCCCTGATCATTATTAAATGCATAATGCCCCTAGAAGGTATTCCATGGATTTTGATATCACCATACTCAGAATAAGTAGCAGAATGTGTTTTTGGGTGTAAGTCTAAGTATGCACGTGCTGTGTGTTAGTGATATCTTATTAACTACTTGCCGACCACCCGCCGCAGATGTGGCTTGGCTGCGCAAATCGCCGTGCTTGTATGGCAGTTCGTGCACTAGCAGTCGATTGACCAGCAGGGGAGCCAATCAGCGGGTCCGGCAGACTCGATGTCCACCAGCCACCCGCAATCGTTCCCCACAGAGACAGAACAGGGATCTGCTGAATTAAACAAGGCAGATCACCGTTCTGTCAGGGGATGACACTGAGATCTGTCTTCAGCAGGAAGACAGATCTGTGTTTTTCCCCAGTCACACAGTCCCCCATACAGTTATTAATCACAAACAGAGAACACATTTAACCCCTTGATCGCTCCTGATGTTAACCCCTTCCCTGCCAGTGTCATTAGTACAATGTCAGTGCATATTTTTAGCACTGATCACTGTATTACTTTTTTGGGAACCAGAGACAATCAAAAATGTCAGTTAGATGTCCGATCTGTCCGCCGCAATGTTATAGTCCCGCTAAAAATCGCTGATCGCCGCCATTAATAGTAAAAAAAAATATATAAAAAGAAAAAAAATTGCCATAAATCTATCCCCTATTTTGTAGACACTATAATATTTGTGCAAACCAATCTATATATACGTTTATCTATATATATGTTTTTTTTTTTACCATAATATGTAGAATACATATTGGCTAAACTGATGAATACATTTGTTTTTTTATATATATATTTTTTGGGATATGTATTATAACAGAAAGTAAAAAATATTGTTTTTTTTCAAAATTGTCGGTCTACTTTTGTTTATAGTGCAAAAAATAAAAACTGCAGAGGGGATCAAATACCGACAAAAGAAAGCTCTATTTGTGAGGAAAAAAGCACATCAATTTTGTTTGGGTACAGCAGCGCATGACCGCGCAATTGTCAGGTAAAGTAGCGCAGTGCCTTGTCACAAAAAATGGCCTGGTCTGATCATTAACGTACCTGTACATTGTCCTTTAAGAAGCGGTTTGCGCGCCCGCCGCGGGCTCAGTGAGTGTGATCACGGGTCCCGCAGACTCCATGTCCACGATTGCCTCATGGAGAGGAAGAACGGGGAAATGCTGATGTAAACAAGCATTTCCCCGTTCTGCCTACTGACACTGATCACAGCTCCCTGCAATCAGGAGCGGTGATCAGTGTAGTGTCTCACATAGCCCCTCCCCCCCACAGTTAGAATCACTCCCTAGGACACACTTAACGCCTACAGTGCCACCTAGTGGTTAACCCCTTCGCCAGTCACATTTACACAGTAATCAATGCATTTTTTATTCTTTCAAAATGTTTTATTGGTTTTCCAAAAATAAAAACAATATAAAAGAATGAGAAGTAAAGCAAAACATTACATGTTTTTCCTTACATTCCCCTGTGGGGGGTACGAGATAGGCCTAAAACATAAAGTAAGAATCAAGCACACATCATACACATTGACTGGTACCTAAAAAGCTACTGTAACTCTTCCAATTATGTGTCATCCTCCCAGCCTGCGGCTAATAATGGGGAGGGGCAAGGAGAGGTTCCACCGGCACCCCAAAAGGGATCATGCTGTGCCCGACCGAATCCTAAGGAGCCACCCATAGCAAATCTTCGCCAGATAGGCCTGGGATCTAGGAAAAACAATGAGGTTGCTATGACCTGATTTGCTAGCCCCAGAGGGAGAGACCTCCCTCTGCAGAACCGATGCACTAAAGAGAGAGGGTGGAGAAGAGAGGGAAAGAGTAGAGAGCCTGTCAACGGGAGAGGATCACGCCTCCCTCTGTAAACCAAAGAATTTTACGGTTGAACTCCTGGTATAAGGGAAATGCCCATATGTTGCGCCCAAGGTTCCCATATAGCTTCAAATTGCATTTTGGTGTTGTGGAGAATGCTGGAGAGTTTCTCTTGGGACATAATCCAAGATATCTTACGTGTAGCAGCCTTGACTGAGACCTTGGGTTGTTTCCAAGCTTTGGCAATGGTGAGCTTGGCACCAAGGAGGATGAAATGTATTAATTTACGCATCTGTTTTGAGTAAGTTTGCATTAAGGAGGGCTATGACTGGTGTTTTCGGGATTTGATTTTTCGTAACTTTTCGAATCGGGGAGAAAATCTTGCTCCAGTAGGCCATAGAGCCTGAGAGTTGACACCCTCGGAAGCACCTGGGGTCTGCTGCCGGAAACATTTTGGCCAATCTGTCCGGGGTAAGGTACCATCTAATAATGACCTTGAGGCTGGATTCCATCAGTGAGATATTCTTAATGCCCTTAAAGGATCTATTAAAGGTGGCCCCTCATCTTTCTATGTCCCAGTGGAGGGATAGGTCGCTCTCCCAAGTGATCATGTAAGGGGTCTTTAAGGATTGATGAGAAAGTGACTGATAGATGATGGAGATTCCGCCCCTCTGTTCTGTGAACTGCCCACACCATAATTCGTATGGCGTAAATTTGGGAGGCGAGGTTTTCTCCCCCCAAATGTGGCGGAGGAAGTGTCTTATTTGGTAAAATCTATTACGTTCTGAATTAGGGATTTCTAGATGATTCACACAAAATTCAAGGGAAATAGGGCCATCGGAAGTGAAGAAGTGTCCGATTCGATACAACCCCTTGTCCAACCACCATCTAAAGGCTTTAATGTCCAGTCCTGGAGTAAAGTCGGGATTGTTGAAAATGTGTGCTAGAGGGTGGCAACTCGAGGTTAATGCAGGGTTGTTTCTTAAATTGTCCTAGATTTTGAAGAATTGAGGGAGACGGGGAGAGGATTGGGGGACGCTGTCTTGTGGGAACCCAGAGTAGGAAGTCTAGGGTGTAGGATGGAGCAGCCTGTCTGTCTATTTGAATCCAGTCTGGTTTCTCAGCCTTAGAATAGACTGTGGAGAGCTGGGCCAGCCTGGCAGCTTGAATATACCAGAAAAGCTGGGGCAGCCCTAAACCCCCTAGTGGTCTGGGTAGGAATAGGGTTCCTTGCAGGATTATATGTACTTTACACTCCCCATATGAATTTGTTGACCTTTAGTTGAAATTAGGTCAAATGATCCTTAATAATGTTTATTGGAAGGGCCCTGAAGAGGTAGAGGAGTCTTGGTAGTAATGTCATCTTAACAGCGTGGATTCTCCCAAGCCAGGATACCTCCCCCTTTGTCCAGTTTCCTAAGTCAGCTTCGAGCTTACGGTATGTTTGAGGGAAGTTAGCAGTGTATAATTGTTCCGTTTTAGCTGTGAGTTTAATCCCTAGATAAACAATGGAGAAGTCGCTCCACTTAAAGTCAAAGGAACTTTGAAGTGCGGCTACTGTGTCTGTCTTGAGGGAAATGTTTAAGGCAGATGACTTAGAGTAGTTAACCTTTAACCCTGAAATCTTGGAGAAGTCCGTCAGGAGTTTACAAAGGTTTGGGAGGGAGGTTATCGGGGATGTGATGAAAAGGAGCATATCGTCCGCATTTGTGGACTTGGTTCCCACAGTACACCCCCTGGATGTTGGGATTAGATCTTATTGCTATTGCCAGTGTTTCGATCGCCATGGCAAAAATTAGAGGGGAGAGAGGGCAGCCCTGTCTAGTACCTCTTGCTATATTAAGGGGTTTGGAATACTGGCCTTGTAGACGGATCACCGCTTTCGGGTTGGAGTACAAGGATCCCTAAAAAACTGGTCCCAAAACCCCACTTCTCCAGTAGGGAGAAAAGATAAGGCCATTTGATCGAATCGAAGGCCTTATGTAAGTCCAGTGATAGGAGCAGTCCTTCTTGCTTGGGGCCCCCTACCCAATTAGATTGGAGAATGGAAACAATGTCGACGGCTCTCCTAATTTGGTCTGGCCCTTGCCTGCCCAGAATGAAACCCACCTGGTCTTTATGGACATAAAGTTTAACAAAGGAAGCTAGACGGTTGGCGAGAATTTTTGTCAAAATTTTTAGGTCGTTATTAATTAGGGAGATGGGTCTGTAATTTTCAACTTCCTCATGGTTTTTGTTGGGTTTGGGGATTACTGAGATGAACGCAGTGTTCAAGTGTGGATCTAGTGGGGAGCCTGAACTTTTAGAATGAGAAAATTTTGCCATATGGGGAGCCAAACTTTCGCCGAATGTCTTGTAGTAGGGGACTAATAGTCCGTCAGGACCTGGAGCTGAGCCAGTCTTAAGACCTTTGATAACATCCCTAATCTCCTCCGCGAAGAAGGCTCTGTCCATTAAATCTTGGAGGGCAACTGAAGGTTCTGAAGAAAAGAGTTGGTCAGGGGGCCTCTCTCTGCTTGGGTAGAATTATAAAGTTTAGGGAAAAATTTGTGGAAGGCAGTCATAATTTTATTTGGGTTGGCTGTTGGAGGCTCACCTGCTATACGCAATTTGGGGAAAGTATGAGAGTGGTATTTGGGAGTAAGCTTTGCGGCTAACATTGGTCCAATTTTATCTTTTTGGCAGTAATATTTGGCTCCACTCCAACGGATGTGTATCTCTGCTTTAGATGTTAATGCTAGATTGAGCTCGAGCCTAATCGCTTCTAGACGGTCTGTTAAAACCTTAGATGGGTGTTTCTTGTGGTCGGCTTTTAAGGTTACAAAGGATTGTTCCAACCTTTGGATATCAGTCAGACGCTCCTTCTTGACCTTGGTCGCTATCCGGATGAGCTCCCCTCGGATGGTAGCCTTGTGGGCAGCCCAGAGGGTCTCAGGGAAAATGTTGTCTAGGTCATTTAGACGAAAGTATTCTTTAATGGCATCCGCTATCACCTTGGTATTCAGTCGCCAGTATGAGCCCCGTTTCCCCGTGAGAATATTTCTCATGGAAAGGAGGACCAGTGAATGGTCCGACCACTCTGTGTCTAAAATAGAAGCCTTATTAGTCAGAGGAATGAGATTTGTAGGAATGAGTATGTGGTCAATCCTGGCGTATGATTGGTGGGGAGAGGAGAAGTGTGTAAAGTCTCTACTTGTGGGGTTCAGTTCCCTCCAAATGTCAACTAAGAAGTGGCTGTGTAGTATTTTGGCTATTCTGGTACTTAGTTTCGTGGAGCGCGTAAGCTGGTCTTTGGGGGGCCTTGTTTTATCTACACCTTGGTCAAAAGCCACATTGGAGTCTCCCCCGAAGATGACCTTGCCCTCCAGGAGGGGGTTTAGAGTTGTAAAGAGGTTCTGGAAAAAAGTGGCTTGACCCTTATTAGGGGCGTAGTAAGAAATTATAGAGTATAAAACTCCCTCCAGAGTGCCCTTCACAAGAATAAACCTGCCCTCTGGATCTCTAAAGTCAGAAATGTGGGAAAATTTGCTGTTTTTGGAGAAAAGAATTGCTACCCCTTTCGTCTTGTTTGGTGCGTTGGCGAGGTAAAAGGATGGATAGTATGAGTGGAGGAACTTGGGGTTGTATTGAATCGGAAAGTGCGTCTCTTGTAGTAGCACTACATCCAGTTTAAGGGATCTGTAGTGATCGAACGCTATTCTCCTTTTCCTAGGAGAATTCAGGCCCTGAACGTTATGAGATGCCACCCTGAGATCCACTCCCTTCGATATCTTGTCAGCCATGGGAACAGAGGGGGGGAGACCATCGAACTGGCAGCCACTTACCGTTTGATGACTTCTACCTGCAGCAAGGGGATGAATGGTGTTGAGACAACCGAAGTCTGTTTGGAGATTGAATGGGGTCGTCTCCCGTTGACAGGCTAGAAGAGAGGAGAAGAGTGAATGGTGGGAAAAGGAGGGGAGAGATTCAAACAAAAACAGTAACAAAGACATGGGTCTTCTAACAAGACCCGTGGAGAGTGGCGGAGTGGATGTCCGCCAAAACCCCACTCTTAAACGTCGGTCGCCCTTGAAGGTTGATCGAAGCCCCACACCAAGAGAACACACTCGGTTCTCTGGGAATGAGTGGAGGTGCAAGGGGACCACCCTGGACCCTTGCAACAACATGTGTCTGAAACATGAAATTTTCACATTTAAAATATGTTCAACTGCAGTGAAATCAACCTGTTTCACAAAAAAGAGAGTGCAAGAAAGAATAATAACCTATAGTAACTGTAGAACAGGCCACCGTCTCCCAGCGCCCCCCGTCCCAACCAGCCCCCCTGACCTAGCAGAGGGGAAGGGTCGGAGAGGCCGGGAGCGTCGAGGGAAAAAAGGGGGACCGGGCCCTAACAAAATGAGGTGGGGGTAAGGGTTCTTGGAAAAAAAAGAAGGAAATTGGCCCTTGAAAAGTTGGACCTGTTTGTTCAAGTCCCAATAGAACAGTCCTGGAGGGGAGAAAACCCCTGTCTCCCAGGTGTAGCAAATCCCTTGAGAATCGAATCCTCAGCAGGAGGGGAGAGAGTTCCGAAATCCTGCTTCTGAAGGGTGTGGAATGCAGTTGGGCTGGCAGTTGCTGAAGTCTCCTCTCTGAACATTGGGAACTTGTGGTAGAGGGGCCTTTAGTGACCAAATATGTCCTGGAACAGGGGACTGAACCGGTCCAAAATTTGGGGGGTTGGAGCTCCAGCTCCGTCAACAGAAGGAACTACAGTCCTAAAGGAGGTGCCCATGAACGGACATTGGAGTGTGGAGATCCAAACTATCTCTTACGGTGGTCTTCCGTCCTTGCTCTTCTTAGAGGGACCCTTGTTCCAAAGGGGAGATACAGGACTGGCAGGAGGGGGACGTTTGGATGACCCCGATGACGATGTGGAGAAGTCCATGGGTGCCTCCTGAGATATTAATTTCAGGGACAAGAACAGTCTTTCACCATCAGGGAGGTTGGAAAATGAGTGGGTCTTCCCCTTTGCCGTGAAGTTCTCAATTCAGGGTAAGGACCAGTGGTTCTTAATGTCCCGTTGCATTAGGACCGTAAGGAAAGGTTTGAGGGATCGTCTTCTTTGGATGGTGGATGGAGCCAAATCTGCAAAAATCTGCATCTGGTGCCCCCGGTGCTGTAGTTTAGGCTTCAGACGAGATTGACGCATGACCTCCTCCTTAACAGCATAAAAGTGCGGTTTTACTATAATATCTCTGGGAGTTCCATCTTTTCTGGGGAGTCCTAGTGCACTGTGTGCTCTGTCTAGTTCTAGAGATGCAGCGGGATATTTGGAATGAGCTCTGAGATAATGTCCTGAATCGTGAGGGGAATATCTGTGAAGGATTCTGGAAGGCCTCTAATTCTGAAATTATACCTCCTGGACCTATTTTCAAGCTTGTCGATCCTGGAAAGGGCCGTATCAAGTTGTTCTTGGATGGTCTGAATGTGCACCGCATTTTGGTTGGTTCTGGAGACTGTACTTTTGATTTTGTCCTCCATGGCTTCTATTCTGGAACCCAAACTAGATAGGTCCGATTTAATAGTGTTGGTGATTTGGATTGCTGTGTTGGCCAGTCCTCTTTCTAATAGAGTAGAAAATTTAGCAAAAAGGTCTTCCTGAAGTGGTGATGTCCTTGACTGAAAAGCCAGGGGACGGATTAGCAGATGGGTGAAGTTGAGAAGGCATGGATGGGGATAGGGCATATTCCTCCAGATGCATGCTGATTGAGGGCTCTGTGGGCGCCGTGGAGGGGGCCTGGTGCTTATGAGGTCCATGAGGGGCTGCCTGGGACGTGCTGGGGGCGCCCTGTGTCGCTTGGGCATAAGTCAGAGTCGGAGGGGTAAGTACTGGCCTGTTTTCTGGTGCCTTGGCCTGTGAGGGTGCATGAGGCAGGATAGATTCCGTGCCGGCGGCCATCTTGGTACTCCCGTCCAGCCCCGCCGAGTTGATTTGCGGGCTGAGGTCCCGTCATGCCGAGGGACCGGACATCTCTGTTTGTTCCCCTTGGGTTCCCGAACCCGGACGGGCAGATGGGATACTCCTCCGTGGGCTGTGGCGGTGGTAGTGCGGCTCGTTAGTCCAGGGTGGTGCGGAGCTCCCGGCTCAGGCAGCCATGTCGGAGCTCTCGCGCATGCGCACTCTGTAATCAATGCATTTTTAATCGCACTGATCGCTGTATAAATGTGAATGGTCCCAAAATAGCGCCAAAAGTGTCTGATCTGTTCGCCATAATGTCGCAGTTATGATAAAAATGGATGATCGCCGCCATTACAAGTAAAAAAAATTATTAATAAAAATGCCATAAAACTATCCCCTATTTTGTAGATGCTATAACTTTTGCGCAAACCAATCAATAAACGCTTATTGCAATTTTTTTACCAAAAATATGTAGAAGAATACATATCAGCCTAAACTGAGGAAAATAAATGTTTTTTTATATATATTTTTGGGGATATTTATTATAGCAAAAAGTAAAAAAAAATGTGTTTTTTTTTTTTTTTTTTTTTCAAAATTGTCGCTATTTTTTTTGTTTATAAACGCAAAAAATAAAAACCGCAGAGGTGATCAAATACCACCAAAAGAAAGCTTTATTTGTGGGGAAAAAAGGACGTCAATTTTGTTTGGGAGCCATGTCGCATGACCGTGCAATTGTCAGTTAAAGCGACGCAGTGCCGAATCACAAAAAACGCTCTGGTCTTTTGCCAGCCAAATGGTTCGGGGCTGAAGTGGTTAAACTGACAACTTTGTGTAAAAAAATACAATTTTCCTTTTTTTCCCTGCATTTTCCAAAAACGTGTAAAAAAAATACATTTTCAAAAGATGCACTATGCCTTTCATTAAATACTTTGGAGTGTTTAATAATTATAAGTATGCCTGTGCTGTGTGTGTGAAATATCCTATTAAGTGACAACTTTGTGAACATTTTTATTTTTATTTTCCAAAAACCTGATGCATTTTTCTGTCACCCAGAACCCCTACTGTTAAACCTCTAAATCTGAACTTTCCTGCCTCCCAGCACCCCTGACACTGAAGCCTAACACTCCAGATACTGCACCTTTCTGCCAGCTAGCAACTCTGCTGCTTCATACTTCACCACTGTTCCTCTTGTCTCTGCTTCTTGTCACCTCTGCAAGAACATGCAGAAAGGAGGAGAAGCTGAGCCTTGAGTGTTAGGGCTCCCTTCCCACTCTTTCTATTGGACTCCATCCACTTTATCCATCTGATCCCATCACCTCGTTCCCAGTGCAGCCTGTAGGGTCGGTTAGTCTTTTTTGTGTTTCAAGGTTCCTAGGGAAACAAAGTGCAAACTTCAGGGCTAAGGGACAGAGGTAAGCCAAATACTGAACCTGCCCATTACCTCCATTATTACGCAGCCCTTCCAATGTGGCAGACATTTTCTGGAAGTCCAAATTTATTTTTATTTTACTTTCAAGGAAAGTATTTAATTTGAAATAAAACATAGCTTCCTAAACTTTTTTAGTGTTATTTTGAGTATGCATAGAAAGCATAGGATAACATAGGAAGAATAGGGCAGGACAGGATATATAGGATATGATAAAAAGAATAGGATCCAAAGGATAATACTAGAACAGAAGAGGATAGAGTAGGCTATAGGATTTACTGAAGTTTTATAAATTGATCTGCATTTGTTCTTAGTTGAGAAATTAATTTTTTTCTGGAAACATTCTTCTCTTCTTCTATAGAATGTGGAACAATCGCTTGACAGACAGTTCCTGCCCCCACCTGGCATCTGGAATAAGAAATAACCAGACACTGAGGACACTGAACCTCACTATGAACAATCTGGATGGTCCTCATTTCAGGGATCTGATGGAAGCTCTGACAACAAGCCGGATAGAAGAATTACAGTGAGTAGAACAGGACTGACAATAATATTCTGCAACAGTAGGACATCTAAAATTCATAAAGCGAATGCTAGTAATGTCATTATATCTGATCTCCCTTTTCTCTGTAAATAGTTAATTCTAGACTTGTCCAATTCTTGGATCTGATCTCACTCCACCTGGAAATTGTTTTGTTTTTTTCCTATATGCGTATGTAGGTGAGAGAGCTTGTATAGAACAAATCTGTCACAATCCCCTACAAAAGAGCAAAATATGTCAAAATAAAGTCCCTAGAGTCTCTCCACGTGGAGGAACTCTGGGGAATGGGGATTTTGAAGTGCCAAAAATAATTACCCAGTATAACAAAACATATAAAGTTTCACAATTATTTTATTCAATAAAGTTAAAAACAAGGAGTAAAAAACTAATTTTAAAAATCAAATCTCATAACATAGACCTGTGATACAGACAACTGAACATCAATAAACAGCAAATAGTGTATGGATCAAAGCATTTTGTCAAGATCAGGGCTTCTTCAGGATCCACATATTTCAATATTTTGACATCTGATGGTTACTGAACAATACAGACAAGACTTTAGTTCCAAGGGTACAGAGATACATACATCATGACTAGAGTTGGGCGACTGGTTCGGGCCGAGCATGGGTTTGGGCCAAACATTGACTGTTCACCCGTTCGAAGACGTGAATTATTGGAGCATTCAACTGCTTGTTCAGCCCGCTGAACGACCACAATGCACTGTGCCACTGCACAGTGTATTGAAAGCCCCGATTGGCTAAAGCAATGAAAGCTTTGCCCAATCAGAGCACAGAGCTCTGTCAGAGCCATGACTGGAGAAAGTAATGATGACTCTATCCAATCATAGCTCATTGCTCTTAGTCCCACCCCACACTATAAAAATAGTCTTCCCATAGTGGCCGTTTTCAGTGTGATTGGCATTGAGAGAGATAGAACAGGGCTCTGTTCAGTGCTACTAGAAAGTTAGTGTGCTATAGTGTGCTATTGTGATTATATTGTCAGTGTAGAATATCAGTTTAGTGTGAATCCAGTAATAGTGCAGCGTGAGTGTATTTTGACGATTCATTTTTACTTTAGTGTCAGTTTAGTGTGAATCTAGTGATCAGGGCCACCATCAGGGGGGTACAGCCCATACACCTGTAAGGGGCCCCGGCATCTCTAGGGGCCCGAGCAGGGACTTCTTCTTTGGGTACTTTCCCTGTATATTCTGAGGACAGATGCCATAATGAAGCTCTCTGTGACAGACGTTCGGCTGCTTATCACAGCAGCACACCTAGCCGATGGAGCGGGGCTCCTCCATTCTGATCAGGGGCAGACTGAGGGCCCAGGGTAAGTGGATAGGGGGAATACACTTGCCACTGTGGGGCAGCAGCTTCTAAATACATACACTGTGCCGGTTTTCTGTCGATAGAACACCGGCGCTGTATGTATTTAGAATCTCCAAAGCTCCTCCTGTCCCTGTGAGATCTCTGACTCAACTCCCCCCCTCCTACGATCACCAGTGTGCTGAGGGGGCGGAGCTGCCTTTAGCTACTGCTGGCTGGGATGTCTGCTCACACTACAGGGAGGAGGTGAGAGGAGTTTTTTTTTACTGAGTAAAGTCTCCTTGGAAGAAAAGCTGCCAAAGTTTCTCTAGGATTTGTCTTGTAGGTATTGCATCGATAAGGAGACACAGAGGATGAAGAGACAGTGAGTGTGACAGATATCTCCCAAGCTAGCACACAGCCCTATCTATATAACATCCCCCAATCTCTATGTCCAGATAATGTGAATGCCATTTTTGACCATTCATGTAACTTTGTGTTTATGTGGTGAGTTTACACCTCTGATTGTACAGAGTCAGAGCTTGTATAACACAGGGTTACATGAATTGTCATAAATACATTTCACATTGTCTGGACATACAGAGTGCTAGGTGCTGGATTAAATAGATATATATATTTACATCTTATAACAGGACAATATTTTCTTTGAGTACCAATTTTGTATTATATAACTTGTATATATTAGTAGATGAGCACAATAGTTTTTTTTTATTATTATTATAAACATCCCTATCTGGCCACATCTCAGCCCCCTACTCCCCCAGCTTGCATCACCCCAAGACCACTTCATATATCCAGCTGACGGACATCACTTGGACCCTTATCTACCCAACGACACTCCCTGGTCACCCCGCAGACTGCCATTAAAATAAATCCTTCCCCATTCTGCCACTGTAATACCCTCCACACTCCTCTCCTCTACATACTGGAGGGATTACAATGGACTGGATCTGGGCTGTACTGACGGCACAGAAGGGATAGAAGAACTACAGAGGGAGGACACTGTGAGAGAGGACCGACATAGAGGTCAGATGAGACTGGAGAAGGATGACATCGGATGGAGGAGGAGGACCTAGAATGGAGGAAGAGGAGGACAAGGGATGGCGAAGATGGGACTGCAAAAGGAGGACATGGGATGGGGGACAAGGGACTGGAGAAGGAGGACATGGGATGGAGGAGATGGGACTGGAGAAGGAAGAGGACACAGGATGGGGGACAAGGGACTGGAAGAGGAGCACATTGGATGGAGAAGGAGGAGGACATGGGATGAAGGAGATGGGACTGGAGAAGGAAGAAGACATGGGATGAAGGAGATGGGACTGGAGAAGGAAGAAGACATGGGATGAAGGAGATGGGACTGGAGAAGGAAGAGGACCTGGGATGG
Source organism: Lithobates septentrionalis (assembly GCA_037952835.1). Taxonomy (NCBI): domain Eukaryota; kingdom Metazoa; phylum Chordata; class Amphibia; order Anura; family Ranidae; genus Lithobates; species Lithobates septentrionalis. The sequence continues at coordinate 749,533 of JBBDGP010002212.1, read as the reverse complement.
AGGAGGAGGACATGGGATGGGGGAGAAGGAACTGAAAACGGAAGAGGAGCACATGGGGTGGAAAAGGAGGAGGACATGGGATGGAGGAGATGGGACTGGAGAAGGAAGAGGACCTGGGATGGAGGAGGAGGACATGGGATGGGGGAGAAGGAACTGAAAACGGAAGAGGAGCACATGGGATGGGGAAGGAGGAGGACATGGGATGAAGGAGATGGGACTGGAGAAGGAAGAGGACCTGGGATGGAGGAGGAGGACATGGGATGGGGGAGAAGGAACTGAAAACGGAAGAGGAGCACATGGGATGGAGAAGGAGGAGGACATGGGATGGAGGAGATGGGAATGGAGAAGGAAGAGCACATGGGATGGAGGAGATGGCACTGGAGAAGGAAGAGGACATGGGATAGGGGAGAAGGGACAGGAAGAGGAGCACATGGGATGGAGGAGGACATGGGAGTGGAGGAGAAATAGGACATGGGATGGAGGTTATATTGGGTTGTAAGTGTATTAAAATAAAAGTGGGTGCACTGAAGGACTTGGCGGGATGGCCAGTGGGTGGATTCGCTGGGACAGCCAGTGGGCGGGCCTTGAGGAATGTTTGTGGTCAGGCCCAGGGGGGCCCAGACCTAAAGCTGCATAAGAGGCCCCAAAATTTCTGATGGCTGCCCTGCTAGTGATAGTGCAGTGTGAGTGTAGTTTCACTATTCATTTTTACTTTAGTGACAGTTTAATTTGTCAGGGCAGATTTCCTGCAGTATATTTCAGTGCGTTACAGCACATTTAATGCAGTGTATATTAGTGCATTACTGCACGTTTAATGCAGTATATTTCTGTGCGTTATGGCACGTTTAATGCAGTATATTTCAGTGCATCAGTGCAGTTTCACTACAGTATATTGTAATGTGTCAGTGGAGTGTGTCTGTGTGGTCTATACTCAAGTTAAAGTCCACAAAGTACCACTTTTCATTGATTAAAGTGCATCCACATACACATTGCCACATCTTTATTACAGTTTGTTAATAAGCCCCCCCCCGCCCAACATGTCTAGGAGGCCAACAAGGAGAGGCAGACATTCCCATGGCACTGTGAGGGAGCTAGCAGCATATGTGTTCACAGGCAAAGGTGAACGTGGTCTGTCCTCAGGCAGGGAAGCATTTCCATTGTTTAGTGATGTTGCCCCATGCTATCCAGCCACATTATGCAGAGGAGGTGGTGGACTGGCTTACTAAACCATCCTCATCTTCCGTCACCCAAGCAGAGACTAGTGTGCAGTCCACCGCAGCTGCCAGAGCAGCTTATTTTGCCTCCTAGTCCACAGCTACTCCTGCCATAGCCCCAGCATCAGGCATGGTGGAGTCAGCTGAGTTATTTAAACAGTGTCAGGCACTTGCTCCTTGACGATGCACAGCCATTACTTGATTCAGATGTTGGTTCTGAGGTTGAGGAAGGTAGGAACATGAGGCCTACAGAGTGGGGAGAACACTGGTAATCAACAAATTGGCAGTCATGTCCCCCCAGCCACAGGGAACCACATGCTTGACAAGACATTTGACCTCCCACCACTCAGCCCATTGGCAAGAGCACCTGAAAGCCACACAAAAGGGGGGCAATTATGCTCCTCACCTTTCTGGTGCACCCCCGCTATACCTCATGACTGCTCAGCAGCCTCCACTGACAGGGATGATGGTATAGTGCAGAGTGAAAGGGTCATGAAAAAGCGCCCTTGTGTCCAAGGTCCTTGCAGCACGTGAGCCAGTAGCATGCCACCAGCTGTAGACTACTATAGCAGGCAAATTTCTCTGCCCAATCTGCTGCAGTGAAAAAAAAGTCAATGCCACCCACATGCCCGGTGTCTAAATTCAAGCTTGTCAAAGTTGCTGGCTTTACAACTACTGCCTTTCCATCTGGTGGATTCTGCCCCCTTGCGTGAATTTGCAGAATGCACTGTACCACAATGGCAGGTTCCCAGTCGCTGTTTCTGTTCATGTAAGGCCATTCCAGCTCTCTACCATCACATGAAAGGCAATGTTGTGGCATTGTTGGGCAATACAGTCAGCCGCAAGAACCACATTACTGCTGACACGTGGTCCAGCAAGCATGGTCAGGGATGCTATATTTCATTCACAGCACACTGGGTAACTGTCTGCAACTCGGAAGGATGCAGGACAGGGCTCGGTGCTGGAGCTTGTTTTGCTGCTACATCTCCATGCAGCTGGTGGTGATGATGCAAGATTTGTCAGATCCACCCCTCCCCCTCCATGCCCTCCTCTGCTGAACTGTCCTATGAACCACAAGTATCCCTTAAGTGTTGAAGGGGCTATTCAATGAGTCAGGCTAAAAGGTGCCATGCAGTGCTTCATTTGGTCTGTCTAGGGGACAGGAGCCACACCAGAGCAGAGATTCTTGCAGCTCTGCAGGGGCAGACCCAGAGGTGGTTCACATCACGCCAGCTGGAGCCAGGAATGGTGTTGAGCAATAATGGCACAAACCTCCTGTCTGCCCTTACCCACGGAAAGTTGATACATGTGCCATGTCTGGCACGTGTCCTCAATTTGGAGGTGCAGCATTTCTTAAATAATTACCCAGGGTTGGAAGATCTGCTAAAGCAGGCCAGAAGAGTCTGTAGCCATTTCAGGCAGTCATACACTGCCAGTGCTCGGTTGGCTGAAATTCAGCAGGAAGTCCATCTGCCCGTAAACCGCCTGATTTGTGACGTGCCCACCAAGTGGAACTTGACAATGCTCTAGCGACTGCACATGCAACAGAGGGCCATCAACGAGTACCTGTGTGAGTATGGCACAACGACAGGCTCAGGCCAGCTCTGCTTTTTTTCCCCACTCAAATGGCTGCTGATAAAGGATAAATGCACTGTACTGTCACCATTTGAGGAGACGAGAAGGACGGTGAGCCATGACAACGCATGCATCAGTGACACAATCCCTGTTGTGTTCCTGCTGGAGCAAACTCTGCATGGCATTATAGACAGGACAATCTAAGCAGCGCAGCGTGAGGAAGAGGAGGAATTCCTTTCCTCTCAAGGGCCGCTTTATGCAGACACCATTCTTGCCAGGCCACAGAACACACAAGAGGAGAGGGAGGAGGAGGATTCTGGAAGCAGAGCAAGACATATGTCAACCCTTAACAGATGGTTTTTCCTCCACAGGACACTTGGGAGTAGTACGTGCCTGGGAGGAGGCAGTTACATATGTAATGCTCAGTGACCCCAAGGAGTCTGATTCTCATGTTTCTGTAAACTTGATGTGCATGGGCTCCCTTATTCTTCAAAGCGTGCGAAAGGACCCAATAAAACATGGCATCAAAGAGAAGGATCACTGTTGATTGGCAAACCTCCTTGACCACCGTTACAAGAGGAAAGTCTCGGAACTCATCCCGTCCCCACAGGGAGAGAAAATGAAATCTCTTGAGCACACCTTAATGAGGAATTTATTAAATGCCTTTCCTGACTCTGGTAGGTTACGGTCTGGTGGAAAAGGTAGTTTTGAGGCATCTGTTGGTCAAGAGAGGAGCGATAGAGAAGGGGGCTGCCTCAGTGATGCATTTCGGCACCTAGGGCTGTCAGATTCCACATCCCATCCGCAGCGTCTGCATCATATGGTGGCAGATTATCTAGGTGCAAAAACAGACATGGAGAGCTTTCCAGTTGACGATCCACTGGATTACTGGGTCATGAGACTAGACCACTGGCCATAACTTGCCCAGTATGCAATTGAGCTGCTGGGCTGCCTTGCTTTCCGAACGGGCATTCAGTGCTGCTGGAGGTTTTGTGACAGATAAGAGAGCACATCTGTCCACAGACTCCGTAGACCAACTGACTTTTACGAAAATGAATCAGTCCTGGATTAGCAGCAGCTTTCAAGCCCCTGATGTCGATGTTGCTGATTGCCCACTTAAGGACCGAAAGGATTTACCCCCTTAATGACAGGCCATTTTTTTGTGCTTTAACTGACAATTGCAAGGTGGTGCGACGTTGTACCTAAATTAAATTTATGTCCTTTTTTCCCATAAATAGAGCTTTCTTTTGGTAGTATTTGATCACCTCTGCGGTTTTTATTTTTTGCGCTATAAACAAAAAAAGAGCGAACCTTTTGAAAAAAAAGCAATATTTTTTACTTTTTGCCATAATAAATATCCCCAAAAATATATTAAAAAAAAAAACAAATTTCTTCCTCAGTTTAGGCCAATATGTAATCTTTTCTACATATTTTTGGTAAAAAAAAAATCACAATAAGCGTATATTGATTGGTTTGCGCAAAAGTTATAGCCTCTACAAAATAGGTGATAGATTTATGGCATTTTTACTCTTCTTATTTTTTTACTAGTAATAGCGGTGATCAGCGATTTTTAGCAGGACTTCAACAACGCGGCAGGCAGATCGGACACTTTTGACACTTTTTTGGGACCAGTGACATTTATGCAGTGATCAGTGCTATAAAAATGCAGTGATTACTGTATAAATGACACAGGCAGGGAAGGAGTTAACACTAGTGGTGATCGAGGGGTTAAATGTGTTCCCTGGGAGGTGTTTCTAACTGTAGGAGGAGAGAGATCCCTGTTCCTGTTCACTAGGAACAGACAATCTCTCTCTACTCCCCTGTCAGAACGGGGATCTGTTTGTTTACAATGACAGATCCCCATTCTGGCTCTCTGTGGAGCGATCGCGGGTGGGCGCTTCTCACACACTCTGGCTCTGGCGCCCACTGTAGCTATTGCACGAATCTACGTACAGCTACGGTGATTTGCGCAATAGAGCCAACCTGCCGCAGTATAATGCCCCGTACACACGGTCGGACTTTGTTCGGACATTCCGACAACAAAATCCTAGGATTTTTTCCGACGGATGTTGGCTCAAACTTGTCTTGCATACACACGGTCACACAAAGTTGTCGGAAAATCCGATCGTTCTGAACGCGGTGACGTAAAACACGTACGTCGGGACTATAAACGGGGCAGTGGCCAATAGCTTTCATCTCTTTATTTATTCTGAGCATGCATGGCACTTTGTCCGTCGGCTTTGTGTACACACGATCGGAATTTCCGACAATGGATTTTGTTGTCGGAAAATTTTATCTCCTGCTCTCCAACTTTGTGTATCGGAAAATCCGATGGAAAATGTCCGATGGAGCCCACACACGGTCGGAATTTCCGACAACACGCTCCGATCGGACATTTTCCATCGGAAAATCCGACCGTGTGTACGGGGCATAACTGTGGAGGCTGGTCTTTAAGTGCCTTGCTTTGTGTGTGTTGATTTCATCTGGAAGAAATGTTTGGTGAAGGGTTCATGGGCACTATTAACACCCAAGAGTTATGTTGTGAATGCACCACCAACACACAAAGCCCAATTTTTCTGCACCTGTTACTTATAACCAAAGTCTGCGAAAGAAACACCAGAATTTATCAAACAAATCTCTAATCTTGTTTCAAGTGCACTGATTTGTGGCCTTATCATACAGACTGGCTTCCCAAGCCATTGATTTTTTAAATAAAGCAAGTTTGAATGGAAAATGTCATTCATTTGGCTTTATAAATGTCAATTTTGCTGCAGGTTGTATACACGTTAAAGATGCACCACTTTACAGGCACTATATTTAAACACAACCGCTGCTCTGTCTCTCTAGGGAGGAAGGAGGGTTTGTACATTAGAATAAAGTGGGTTGTGAAGGGGTAGAGGGAAAAAAAGCAGGGAGAGGTGTAGGAAAGTACTAATTGTTCAGTAGTAGGTGCTATTATGCCGCGTACACACGGTCGGACTTTTCAGCTACAAAAGTCCGACAGCCTGTCCGACATACTTCCGGCGGACTTTCGGCAGACTTGCGGCGGACTTGTGGCAGACTTTCTAACGAACGGACTTGCCTACACACGACCACACAAAAGTCCGACGGATTCGTACATGATGACGTACACCAGACTAAAATAAGGAAGTTCACAGCCAGTAGCCAATAGCTGCCCTAGCGTGGGTTTTTGTCCGTCGGACTAGCACACAGACGAGCGGATTTCGGGGTCCGTCGTAGTTACGACGTAAAGATTTGAAGCATGTTTCAAATCTAAAGTACGTCGGATTTGAGGCTAAAAAAGTACGTTGAAAGTCCGGAGAAGCCCACACACGATCGGATTACCAGCCAGCTTTAGTCCGTCAGCGTCCGTTGGACTTTTGTAGACGAAAAGTCCGACCGTGTGTACGCGGCATCAGAGTATTTTGTACTATCAGATGCAGATTGGGTGTCAGCGGCCGGGACCCAGTCTTTTTGTGTAAATTTGATTAGTGCTTCCCTTCCTTGCTCTGCTCTTATTTAACCTGTCCTCAGTCACACACGTGCTTGCACTGCATTAGCAACATTGAAGCAACACAGCTGACAAGCAACATACAGCTGACAATATAGAGCAGGGGTAGGCCAGGGGCAGATCCAGAGACTGGTCGAGGGAGGGGCAATGCCAGAAAATATGTTTTTTTTTGCGGGCAATTTATTGGTTAAATGGCTGGTGTTGGCGCTTCAATCATCCTGGCACTATGGTTGTTATGGTGTCAGGATGATTAAAGCACATTATTTCTATTATTACATTATTATATAAAATGAAATAGTTCAACTCACCATAATGCAGAATCAATGGGAGCCCTGAGTGTGTCACTTGCCACCGTTGCCTGCCACCAGATGCGGATTGTCACTTGCCAGGTCACCTGCCAGAAGTTGCAGATTGTCAAATGCCACGTCGCCTGTCACCAGATACAGATTGTCACTTGCCACATCACATGCCACACATTGTGGATTGTCATCTGCCACACGTTGCGAATTGTCACTTGCCACTTCACCTGCCACAAGTTGCAGATTATCACTTGCCATGTCGCCTGCCACACATTGCAGATTGTCACTTGCCTTGTCACCTGCCACACGTTGCGGATTGTCACTTGCCTACTACAATTGTCACTTTCCTACTAAGGTGGGGATTGTCACTTCCTGCATCCCAGAGTAAAGTCAGGCAGCAGAGAGATGATGTAATCTCTCGGCTGCCTGCACAATGAGGCCAGCCACCCGCTTACCCACCGAGCTGCCTGCTCACCCACCGAGCCATCCCCCCATCCGCTCACCCACTGAGCCGCCCGCACACTCACCTGTCCCCCGAGCTGCCCGCCCACCGAGTCGCCTGCACACTCAACCGTCCACTGATCTGTTGCCCATTGAGCCACCCACACACTCACCCGCAACTAATTTCTGGGGGGGGCAATTGCCGCCCCTGGGGTAGGCAACCTTTTGAGCATAGTGTGCTGTAAAATGTTTCCAAAAACATTTAGAGTGCCAGCTACATAAAAAAGTAAACTTAACACTCTTAATCATGAAAATAAATTTGAATAAAGGAAATGCTATAAACAACAAATAATAGTAAGAAATTAATATTGAGCTTTGCACCTTCAGATCAGCCTAATTCCTGCACCTTCACACCTCAGATCACCCCAATTCCTGCACCTTCATACCTCAGATCAGTCCCAATTCCTGCATTTTCACACCTCAGATCACCTCAGATCATTCCAACTCCTGCATCATCAGCTGGAAGGAAAATAAATGCTGCTGCAGCTCTGTCAGTTTGAGGAGGACTGATTGGCAACTGTGCCTGTGGGATAAAGTAGGGGGAGCTGGGCCCTGAAGGTGCATGAAACTAAAAGGCTCTAGAGAGGCTCTGAGTGAGGAAGGGGGCTGGAAGACTAGTTCAGATGTATGGCTATCATTACTGCTGTTTGACAGGCGGTGAGGGGGTGATATTTCACCTCCTCGCTGCCTGTTTTAACCTTGAAAATGCTGGCCCACTGCACTGCAACCATGTGAATTGCATGTGGTTGCAAGGCAGTTGGAGCACAGCCCCATTTGTGGTAAAATGCCAATTCATTTTTACCATGTGTACAGCCCTGAGAAGCCCCATCTCCTTGTTCAGGTGGGTGACTGGGGACAGTAAACTGCAACACAACTGCCTGCTTTTACTGCCCCCACCTCATTGTGTGAATGAGCCCTGAGACCCCATTTAAACTTGCAGTTGAGGGGAAGGGGTGGCAAAAAAAGGTGATTGGACCCAGGTTTTACTACCCCTCAAGCTGCAAAGGCTGCCATATGGGAGTATGCTGCTGCCACTATGCTTTGCATCCACAAAAAATGATCCCACTTGTGATCAGTAGTCAGTACCACCTGATAAATGTGACCCATTTAAGTGCAGCTGACCTGTGTAATGTGGGTGATAAAATGTGAATTAGAGAAAAAAAATTTGGAATCAGGTAGGTATAAGAGAGTGAAAAGCTTGGGGGGGGATAGTAAAGGCTTGTTCACACTGCCCGCACACTAAACCAGAGCAGGTTAGTGTGCGGGCAGATGTCCATTTTTGCTGCAGTAAGCCGGCAGTGAGGGAGTGGTGTGATACACATTTCAGCACATCACACAGTTCCCTTTTCTCAACTTTATTTGAAGTGAACAAAATGGCACTATTCTCGGCTGCTGTGAATATGCAGTGCCATCCAGTGCACTGTGATAAAATGTAGCTTGGATGCATTTTATAGCAGCTTACTGCACCACACCTTTGCTTTGCAGTGTAAACAGGCCACATAGAAAATAATTGTATTCTACCTGCCCTAGTAGTGACTGGCAGTCTTCCAGTGTGCAAAAACGCTAGTCACCACACTAGTGTGAATAAGTCATCATAGTATGAGCAGCTTCTTTACATGTCTTGTAAAGAGGCTAAGTGCAGTCCGAGAATGGGAGGAGGAGCTTACCGACCCGGCACAGCAGCATTTCTAATCATTGTGGATGGGGTGGGGATCCAGCCCTGATCAACACCGCTTCAGTGTCGGCTGAGTACAGGCAAGCAGAGTGAGGTGAGCAGGAATGGAGGTGGGCAGGTAAATGAGGTCGGGAACAATCAGCCAAAGCTAGCCAGCCACAGCTACTGGCTGGCTTTACTGAAACATGGGAGGGGGATGTCCCAGGCGTGCCATTGTAAATGCAGCTGTGTGCCATGTCTGGCACGTGTGCCCCGGGTTGCAAACCCCTGTTATAGAGTGAGTGTGTTGTATTATTGTTACAAATGTTATTTATTCCTCTTATGTTTATCTTTGCACTAAGGATTCGTGTGTGAGTGCTCCAGCAGTAATTTATAGTGTTTAACTTGCGTTGCTTTTGGAGGATTTAGGCTGTCTCCTAGCTGGCTGCCCTGAACATCTTTTTACCAAGTGTTGCTCTCCTATTAGTGCATATAGTGGTTGTAAACGATCACATATAACCAGTGAAGTAATGGGCATCAAGTGATACTCAGCACCGCACCTTTGCTTTGCAGTGTAAACAGGGCACATAGAAAACAATTGTATTCTACCTGCCCAAGCAGTGACTGGCAGTCTTCCAGCGTGGAAAAACGCCAGTCACCACACTAGTGTGAATGAGTCCTCATAGTATGAGTAGCTTCTCTACATGTCCTGTAAATAGGCTAAGTATAGTCCGAGAACAGGAGGAGGAGCTTACCGACCCGGGTACAGCAGCATTTCTGATCATTGTGGATGGGGTGGGGATCCAGCCCTGATCAACACCGCTTCAGTGTCGGCTGAGTACAGGCAAGCAGAGTGAGGTGGGCAGGAATGGAGCTGGGCAGGTAAATGAGGTCGGGAACAATCAGCCAAAGCTAGCCAGCCACAGCTACTGGCTGGGTTTTACTGATGCATGGAAGGGGGATGTCCCAGGCCTGCCATTATAAATGCGGCTGCGTGCCATGTCTGGCACGTGTGCCCCGGGTTGCAAACCCCTGTTAAAGAGTGAGTGTGTTGTATTATTGTTACAAATGTTATTTATTCCTCTTATGTTTATCTTCGCACTAAGGATTTGTGTGTGCGTGCTCCAGCAGTAATTTATAGTGTTTGACTTGCGCTTCTTTTGGAGGATTTAGACTGTCTCCTAGCTGGTTGCCCCAAACATCTTTTTACCACGTGTTGCTCCTATTAGTGCTTATAGTGGTTGTAAACAATCACATATACCCAGTGAAGTAACGGGCATCAGCTGATATTCAGAGATTAAACAAATCCTCCTACATAAGTATCTGATTATCTCCTCTCTGCATCTGTGCTCAATTATAAAGCTTGTCTGAACATTCAGAGAAATTGGGGCAGAGAACTGAAGTTACACTCTGCACAGCTCAGTAAAGAGTAGTCTGAGAGCTGATTGGAGGGAAGGGACACATCCCCTGATGCTGTTAGTCAGCTGGAGCTCCCTCCCTGTCACAATTTTTCTCTTGGTGTCAGGAAAAATTGTCAGAGATTTTTTCTTGCTGCTAGGAGAGGAACAAAAGCAGCAGACAGAAATTACACTTAGTGCTCTTATTTAAGACAAGCACACAGTAAAAAGGGATATGCTTTGTTCATATTTCATATCTGAGGTTTACAACCATTTTAAGTCATTTATTGTCAGTTTCTAATATAAATGATTCCAATAAAGAGAAATGAGTTCCGTTCATGTAGAGAATAGTTACATTCATTCCTGGGAGAGAAATTAAATATCTTCTGGTAACATTCTTCTCTTCTTCTACAGATTGGCTAAGAATCAGCTGACAGACAGTTCCTGCCCCCACCTGGCATCTGGAATAAGAAATAACCAGACACTGAGGACACTGGACCTGTCTGGGAACAATCTGGAGGGTCCTCATTTCAGGAATCTGATGGAAACTCTGACAACAAGCCGGATAGAGGAATTACAGTGAGTATAACAGGACTGACAGACAATAATATTCACTTTTACATTCCAGACACTGTGTGATAATACTGTTATTTACACTGATATTTGATATCAGTGTCTCCATCCATGCACAGCAGGATTTAGTTTGATGTACAAAAAATCATGTACTGGAGAACTACCAAAAACAATTTTGATACATTTCAGAGTAATCAGCAATTACAATTCAAAAACAATCATTCCTGTGAAAAATCCCAACAAATATTGACAATAGAATACAAGATAAAAAAAAACATGATATGTAAATAGGGTAACCTCAATTTTGAAAGATCAGTGCCAAAAATTGAACATAAATAAATAAAATAAATATGTCATCAATTAATTCATCCATAAAAGTTTATAAAGAAGTCTATTTTCAAAAAAGCTTCTGGCATCAAAGCGGTGCTGAAAAATGCTGTGTTCCACCACCAAGGTGACTAGAAGGACAAACTCCCACCTCCTGCGCTGGACCTTAACTGCTTGCCGACCAGCCACCATCATTATACTGTGGCAGGGCTGCGCAAATCTCCGTAACTGTACATCGGCCGCGGCGCGACGCCGGAGCCAATGCGCATGGCCGTGATGTCCACCAGCGACCTGCGATTGCTCCTCAGAGAGCCAGACCGGGGATCTGTCAGGGTAAACAGACCGATCCCCATTCTATCTTGAAGGTAGAGAGAGAGCTGCTGTTCATAGTGATCAGGAAGAGCGATCTCTCTCTACTTCTTGTCAGTCCACTTCCCCCACAGTTAGAAACACCTCCCTATTGAACACGTAACCTCCCTGGCGGTTTTCCTGAGTGTGGCTCGGGGTTAAATTTCAGTACCATAAGCGGTAACCCCGAGCTGGTATTGCATTGCAAGATCCTGGTGCAGGTTACTTACCTTGTCCCCAGGATCCTGCGATTGTCCCCCTGCTGTGTCTGCGGGCTGTGTTCTCCGCCCGATGCCTCTGTGTGCCGGGCTCCGTTCCCTGCGAGCGTTGCGACACACGGGGGGCGGAGCCGGCGGAAAAATAAAAAAAAAATAGAAAATTCATAACACATACAGTACACTATAATCTTACAGATTATATTACTGTATGAAATAATTTCACATCCCTTTTGTCCCTATTGCTTTGTCCAATGCCCTGCATGCAGTTTTATATTATATATACTGTTCTTTCTGCCTGGAAACTTGAGATTGTCCATAGAAACTAAAAAGTGTCCCTTTACGTCCAAAGTGGGTTTAGACCAGCTAGAAAACAGCGATAGTAAATTAGAACACTTGCAAAATTGAGCGATAGTGAATCGTGGGGAAATGAATTTTATTATTATTATATTATTATTTTTTATAATTATAGTTATTTATTATATTATAATTTCTGATTTTGTGTTTCGAACTTTATCATACCCGGGATGTCTACTAGACTCTTGTTTGGACAGATTTAAGTGTGTTATTGCTAAGAATTACAGGCCTAAAATATAAAACACCATATTTCTATGCAAAACAATTGTACCGCTTTGAGATGCAAAAATCTGACATAATACCGCCAGGGTGGCTACAGTGGTTGTTAACCCACTTTCAGAAATTTACATAATCCGTTCTGCCTCTAATGCAGTGCTCCCCCTGTCTCTGTGTTTCATTAAAAAAACACCTCTTTCACCGTATCTCACGGCGCTCATGTAACCAGCTGTGTCTCCTCTCTGCCCGTCTTGCAGAAGCAGCGGAAGGGGCCAAAGTTTCCACGCTGATGTCAGTGGAATGCGAGGAGGAGAGGAGGTAGGAGACATGGCCGGTCACATGATCGCCGGGAGCCGCTGTGAGATACAGTGAAGGAGGTTTTGTTTTCATAAAACACAGAGACAGGGGACTAGGGATGATCCGAACACCCCCCCGGTTCGGTTCGCACCAGAACCTGCGAACGGACCTAAAATTCGCACGAACGTCAGAACCCCATTGACGTCTATGGGACTCGAACGTTCAAAATCAAAAGTGCTAATTTTAAAGGCTAATTTGCATGTTATTGTCCTAAAAAGGGTTTGGTGACCCAGGTCCTGCCCCAGGGGACATTTATCAATGCAAAAAAAACTTTTAAAAACGGCCGTTTTTTCGGGAGCAGTGATTTTAATGATGCTTAAAGTAAAAAAAAAAAGGTGAAATATTCCTTTAAATCTCGTACCTGGGGGGTGTCTATAGTATGCCTGTAAAGTGGCGCGTGTTTCCCGTGCTTAGAACAGTCCCTGCACAAAATGTCATTTTTAAAGGAAAAAAAGTCATTTAAAACTGCTTGCGGCTTTAATGTAATGTCGGATCCTGGCAATATGGATGAAAATCAGTGAGACAAACGGCATGGGTACCCCCCAGTCCATTACCAGGCCCTTTGGGTCTTGTATGGATATTAAGGGGAACCCTGCACCCAAATTAAAGGAAACAGCAGTATACAGGCTCTGTACTCTGAACAGCAGTATACAGGCGGTGCAAACAAGACAGGGACTGTAGGTTTGTTGTTAAGTAGAATCTGTTTGTAATTTTGAACTGATACATTTTTAACGTGTTTAGCTCCAGCCAAAAAATCTATTTTAAGCTTTTTGGAAAACATAGGTAAGGGTTATCACCCCTGTGACATTTGTTTTGCTGTCTGTGCTCCTCTTCAGAAGATTTCACCTCACTTTTTGTCCCAATGACAAATGTTTTTTGAAAATTTGTTTTTTTTTTGTGAAACAAGGATTGGTGATAAAGCATCAATGGAAAGGAGAAATATTTTTCCCATATTAACTCTTACAGGAGAGAATTTCCCTTCCTAGGGGTAGATTTCATCTCACTTCCTGTTGTCTCCTTCCGTTTGCAAGTAGGAGTGGTTTGTAAGTTGGATGTTTGAAAGTAGGGGCCTGCCCTATATACTCAGCAGAAATTTGGGCCTTAGGTGTTGTTGTGGCCACAACACTGTAAGCCCTCTCAGGGCCCTGCTGTGAAATATTAGATCAAGAATTGTAATTACATGTCCCTGTTGAACAGGGGCTGAAAAATTGGGCCTTAGGCACTAGTGCTGGTGCCACAACACTGCAACCCCTCACAGATATTCTAGTTGGAAGGCAGGAACGAGCCCTGCTGCAAAGTATTGCATCCAAAATTGTAATTACACGCCCTGTTAAACAGGGGCAGAAAAATTGGGCCTTAGGCGCTGGTGCCACAACACTGCAACCCCTCACAGATACTCTAGTTGGAATGCAGGAACGAGCCCTGCTGCAAAGTATTGCATTAAAAATTGTAATTACACGCCCCTGTTAAACAGGGGCTGAAAAATTGGGCCTTAGGCACTGGTGGCAGTGCCCAGAACCAAAAATGTTCCTACAAGCTATCAGCGTGATCATTGAGGAGGAAGAGGATAATTACTCAGGATAGTCACTCAGCATCAGCATAGGCAGTCTTTGAAGGGATCTGAGATTTCAAAAAAAATTATTCGGTTACATCAGCATCAGGTGCTTGGTAGCTGGTGGTGATCCAAGACTGATTCATTTTTATGAAGGTCAGTCGATCGACCGAGTCGGTGGACAGACGCACCCTGTGATCGGTTACAAAGCCTCCAGCAGCACTGAATGTGCGTTCCAAAAGACCGCTGGATGCAGGACAGGCCAGTAGCTCAATTGCATACTGTGCAAGCTCTGGTCAGTTATCCATCCTCAAGACTCAGTAACCCAGAGGATTTTCGGTGGGAAAGGTGTCCAAGTCTGCCTCAAGTGCCCTGTCCATTATTCCACGCAGCGTGTGCTCCAACAGGTGGACAAGAGGGACAGTGTCATTGATGCATGCACTGTCACTGCTCACCATCCTCGTGGCCTCCTCAAATGGTGACAGGACAGTGCATGCATCCCTGATCATGGCCCACTGGCGTGGGGGGAAAAAAACAAGCTCCCCTGACCCTGTCCTGGTGCCATAGTCGCACAGGTACTCATTGATGGCCCTCTGCTGCGTGTGCAGCCGCTGCAGCATGGCCAATGTTGAGTTCCACCTGGTGGGCATGTCACAGATTAGGCGGTTCTTGGGCAGGTTAAACTCCTTTTGGAGGTCTGCCAGCCGAGCACTGGCATTATATGACCGGCGGAAATGCACACAGACTTTCCTGGCCTGCCTCAGGACATCCTGTAAGCCCGGGTACCTGCCCAAGAACTGCTGCACCACCAAGTTAAGGACGTGAGCCAAACAGGGCACATGGGTCATTTGTCACTGTCGGAGAGCAGAGAGGAGATTTAGCCATTGTCGCAAACCACCATTCCTGGCATGGCGTCAACCACTTCTGAAGCTGCCCCTGCAGAGCTGACAGAACCTCTGCCCCAGTCTGACTCCTGTCCCCCAAGCACACCAGCTCAAGCACCGCATGGCATCTTTTGGCCTGCATACTTGCGCAGCCCCTTGAACGGCTACAGAGCACCACTGGTTCTGAGGACCAAGCACAGGAAGAGGCCATGGAGGAAGAAGAAGAGGAGGAGGTGGAGGAGAGAGGTGTGTCACAATCATTAGTAGTGGCATTTTGGAGGCGTGTTGGCGGAACAACCTCCAACACTACTGCACCTTGTCCTGCTTCCTTCCCAGCTGCCAGCAGAGTCACCCAATGCGCGGTGAAACTTAGGTAACGTCCCTGTCCATGCCTGCTGGACCATGAGTCAGCGGTAATATGCACCTTACCGCTGACCGCCTTGTCCAGCGAGGCATTGACATTGCCTTCCACATGTCGGTAGAGAGCCGGAATCGCCTTCCATGAGAAAAAGTGGCGTTTGGTAACCTGCCACTGAGGAACTGCACATTCCACAAACTCACGGAAGGGGTCAGAGTCTACCAACATGGCTGGGAGCGAACTTCTTGCAGCAGCTGGGGCAGGGAAATTTGCCTGGTACAATCTGATGTCTGTGTACCAAAAGCAGATTGCCCACAAGTACTTGGCTGTGACACACCTAATTCTACACCTTCATTCCTCTCAGTGCAGGTCTCAGAGAGGACCGAAGGTATAGTGGGGTTGGAGATCTCAGCTGATGAGGAGCAAGGAGAGGTCCTCTTTGTTCTTTGGTGTGGGTCTTTTAGATACGCTTGCCAACGAACTGCATGGCAGGTCAACATATGTCTGGTCAAGCATGTGGTGCCCAAGTGGGAGATGTTTTGGCCACGCGAGATACGCTTGAGACATATGTTGCAAATAACAGCGGTGCGATCTGATGCACTCGTCTCAAAAAAGTCCCACACCAAAGAACTTTTTGAATAACGCGCAGAGACAGCAGCGCCCTGCACATGCGGAGCTTTGGGGTGTGATGCAGTCAGTGTGCTGCCCTTAGGCTGGCCCCTGGAGGACATCCTGCCTCGCTGGTGATGTGCCTCCTCCTCCTCTCTCCTATCAGGCACACACGTTGAGTCAGTGACCTCATCATCCTCTCCCTCCTCATCACTGGAGCAAACCTGGCAGCAGGGGGAGCATGACTGCCAGATTGCTGTCCTTCTTGGGCACCCCCTCTGTCCGGGCTCACGTTACTGCCTTCATCTAGCTCAGTATCATCATCAGAGCCTTCAAAACGCTGGGCATCCTCCTGGAGCATGTACCCAACACTGGTGAAACAGTTCGAGGGACTCTTCAGGAGGACATGGTGGGGCTACGGAAGGAGTCACTGATGCCATTGAGCCGAGAGAAGAGGCCGCGTTGGCAGCTGCTTTGCCAAAGTACCCTGAGCACGGGTGAGAGAGGATGAGGAGGATGAGGACGGCTTGGTCATCCACTCGACCAAGTCTTCCGCATGTTGCGGCTCAACACGGCCAGCTGCCGAAAAAAAGGCCAAGCGTGTCCCACGGCCACGTGCTGATGAAGATGCACCGTCTCCACGACCAGCACTAGACACAGAGCCTGCTTGCCCTCTCTTATTGGCTTGTGACTGTCTGCCTCTCCTTCTTGGCCTTCCAGCCAGACATACTAATGGCCTGTAGTTGCACTAAGCTGGGATATATATATATATATATATATATATATATATATATATATATATATATATATATATATATATATATATATATATATATATATATATATATATATATATATATATACTCTGATACTGCAGCTAGCAAAATCAACTGCCTGCCTGTAGTATGGGAACACCACCAACCTTCTACAGGTAGCTTTAGCTGAACACTGTGCAGAGCTCGCAAAAAATGAACTTGTGGCTTATTTAGCTGCCTGCGGTAGTGATAGGATCAGGAAAACACCACCAACCTTCTACAGGTAGCTTTAGGTGAACACTGTGCAGAGCTCGCAAAAAAACGAACTTGTGGCTTATTTAGCTGCCTGTGGTAGTGATAGGATCAGGAAAACACCACCAACCTTCTACAGGTAGCTTTAGGTGAACACTGTGCAGAGCTCGCAAAAAAACAAACTTGTGGCTTATTTAGCTGCCTGCGGTAGTGATAGGATCAGGAAAACACCAACAACCTTCTACAGGTTGCTTTAGCTGAACACTGTGCAGAGGTCGCACTACACTAACTTGTAGTTTTAGCTGAACACTGTGCAGAGGTCACACTACACTAACTTGTAGTTTTAGCTGAACACTGTTCAGAGGACGCACTACACTAACTTGTAGCTTTAGCTGAACACTGTGCAGAGGATGCACTACCCTAACTTGTAGCTTTAGCTGAACACTGTGCACTACACTAACTTGTAGTTTTAGCTGAACACTGTGAGGAGGACGCACTACACTAACTTGTAGCTTATTTAGCTGCCTGCGGTAGTGATAGGATCAGGAAAACACCACCAACCTTCTGCAGGTAGCTTTAGGTGAATACTGTGCAGAGCTCGCAAAAAAATAACTTGTAGCTTATTTAGCTGCCTGCGGTAGTGATAGGATCAGGAAAACACCACCAACCTTCTACAGGTAGCTTTAGCTGAACACTGTGCAGAGGTCGCACTACACTAACTTGTAGTTTTAGCTGAACACTGTGAGGAGGACGCACTACCCTAACTTGTAGCTTTAGCTGAACACTGTGCCGAGGTCACACTAAACTAACTTGTAGCTTTAACTGAACACTGTGAGGAGGATGCACTACACTAACTGTAAATAGTCTAGCTGCCTGACTGTGGTACTAATAGGATCAAAAGAACACCACCAATTTTCTTCAGGTAGCTGTAAATACTGTAACAAGACAAGCCTGGCTGTCAGTAGGAAGATAACAGGAACGGATCTAGCTAAACTGAGTACAGTGTATATATATATATATATATATATATATATATATATATATATATATATATATATATATACATACACAACACCTGGGATGCATATATATACACAATACACTGTAAGTGCAGCTAACTCACTGACTGTCCTGCCTAATCTATCTTACTTAAATCAAATGACACTGTCTCTCTGTCTATCTCTTTCAACGCCGGAACACACACTACACAGGGCCGCCATGCAGGCGGCCTTATATAGTGTGGGGCGTGTACTAAATCCCCTATGCCATAATTGGCCAAAGCCTCCTTGGCTTTGGCCAATTACGGCTCTCTGTTCAGACGGCGCTGTGATTGGCCAAGCATGCGGGTCATAGTGCATGCTTGGCCAATCTTCAGCCAGCAATGCACTGCGATGCCGCAGTGAATTATGGGCCGTGATGCGCCACACGAATTTGGCGCGAACGGCCCATATCGTTCGCAATTCGGCGAACGGGTGAACAGACGATGTTCGAGTTGAACATGGGTTCGACTCGAACACGATGCTCATCCCTACAGGGCACACTGTATTAAGATACAGAACGGATAGCATACAAATACATATGTTATTCCTGTAGCAGGAGGGGAATGGGGCGGCACTGTCATTAGGTGACACGCAGAGAGGGGAGGGGGAGGAGGACAGAGGAGACAAACACAGAAGAGTATTCTACGGATGACAGAGGTACGCAAACAGACCATGATGTTAGGGCTCAGCAGCCATGATTATCTTGGTCTGTTTGCAGAGGGGAGGGCATAGCTAGGCAGGATCAGCCAGGTATTTCAGGTGATATTTCAGCACTGTGCTGTATAACAGGCTTTAAGGGAACAGGATCAGTATTTTTTTGGGGGGTTAACAAACGCTTTAACCCTTTGATCCCCCCCTAGTGTTAACCTCTTCCATGCCAGTGACATTTATATAGTAATCAGTGGCTATTTTTTAGCTGTATAAATGTCACTGGTCCCAAAAAAGTGTCAAAGGTGTCCAATCTGTCCACCGCAATGTTGCAGTCCCACTAAAAATCGCCAATCACCGCCATTACTAGTAATAAAAAAATGATAATAAAAATGCCTTCATATATGCCCTATTTTGTAGTCGCTATAACTTTTGCGCAAAGCAATCAATATACGCTTATTGTGATTTTTTTTTTTACCAAAAATATGTAGAAGAATACATATTGGCCTAAACTGATGAATAAATTTTGTTTTTGTTTTATTTATTTTTTTAAAAATTTATAATAGCAAAAAGTAAAAAATATTGTTTTTTTTTTCAAAATTGTCGCTCTCTTTTTTGTTTATAGTGCAAAAAATAAAAACTGCAGAGGTAATCAAATACCACCAAAAGAAAGCTCTATTTGGAGGGGAAAAAAAAGAACATACATTTTGTTTGTGTACAACGTCGCATGACCGTGCAATTGTCAATTAAAGCGATGCAGTGCCGCATTGCAAAAAATAGACTGGTCATTAAGGGGGTAAATCCTTCCATTCCTTAAGTGGTTAAATTATGAAAAGGTCTAGTCAGGCTGTCTTCTCTTTTAGTAGCTGGGATCAACTGCAGTGGAGGATTAGTTATCTTGCATTGACATTGGTCAAATCAAGGAGAAAATATTTATTTTCCAGCCATGAAAAATGTATAAGAAATCTACATGGTGCTCACTGTGTCATAAAAATGGCTAACATATTATTAAAAAACAGACTCACAATAAAAAAAAAAGTAAAAGGCCTTGATAGTCACAGGGTGAGGTAACTCCAAAGGCTCACCACACTGGGCTGATCCAACAACATCTCCACAAGTGCCATATATGTCAGTCCACTGGGAGGTACAGATTATCCGCTCTTAAGACACCAAACAACCCAGCACTCCGCACTATGCGTTACATCAGAATGACTTCATCAAGGGAGATGTCGTCCATAATAAAAAGGGGCACAAAGCAGGCATTGGGGTTGATTTACTAAATGGAAATCCACTCTGCCCTACAAGTGCACTGCAAGTGAACTTGTAAGTGCAGTCGCTGTAGATCTGAGGGGAAGCTCTGCTGATTTTATCATCCAATCATGTGCAAGCAAAAATGCTGTTTTTTATTTTCTTTGCATGTCCCCCTCAGATCTACAGCAACTGCACTTAAAAGTGCACTTTCAGTCCAATTGTAGTGCATAGTGCGTTTGCCTTTCGTAAATAACCCCCATTGTGTCAGTAAAATGAAAGCTGCTGCAGGGAAAGCATAGTAAATGCTGGCAAACTACAGAGAGAACTCTATGGAGAGATTAGGGTCACTTAAGAAACTATACTTTAATTCTGCTTGATAGCTCCTTGGGCAATGAATACCTTTTCAGCCTTTTTTTCTTATTATTGGGAACATTTTTGCCTTTTTGTCATTTTATTTTTCGATTTAAAGTGCTTGTAAAGTCTCCGTTTAAAATAAATAAATAAATACGGCGTCTCTATTAGCTTCTCCCTATTTCCTAGAGCATTTGTCTCTCCACCGTCGCGGAAGGATAGCGTAATGACGTCACCATCGTAGGCTCACCCTACGCGTTTCGTCATGAGTGGACTTCTGGGGATTAGCCGAATGGATGTGTCATCGCTACGGATGGTTTATATAAGCCTGCAGCGCCATTTTGACTACTGACAACCGGGGCTAAATAATAGACAAAGTATGGTAGCTCCTCCATTTTAAGTATTGGCTACTAATGGAAATAGGGGGATATAGAGACTAAATAGCATCGCCATCTAGTGACAAAAAAGGAAAACATGTATAACTCAAAATGGATAGCGAACACAAAGGGAAGAAAGAGGGGAAGCATTGTAATATTAATAGTGACGCTGTTGGTTTGATACAAACATGACACCGATGATATAAACTGCTAAACGATATTAATAAACTCCTGATATAACCATATTTAATAAAATTGTGCATAAAAATACTTTAAATAGATATAATTAAATCTATATAAAAAATATTAATAAAAGAACACAGATTTAAAAATAATTAAGGACAATGTAAAAAGGGGAAATTATTACATCAACCCAGTGAATTGACGGGCATCAGCTGATACTCAGAGATTAAACAAATCCTCCTACATAAGTTGTATCTGATTATCTGCAGCTCTCTCATCTCTGCATCCGTGCTCAATTATAAAGAATGTCTGAACATCCAGAGAAAAGGGGGCAGAGAACCGAAATTACACTCTGCAGAGCTCAGTAAAGAGTAGTCTGGGAGCTGGTTGCAGGGAAGGGATACATCCCCTGATGCTGTCAGTCAGCTGGAGCTCCCTCCCCATCACCATTTTTCTCTTGGTGTCAGGAAAATTGTCAGAATTTTTCTCGCTGCTAGGAGAGGAGCAAAGCAGCAGATAGAAGTGACACTTAGTGCTCTTAATTACGACAAAGTACACAGTAAAAAGGGATATGCTTTGTTCATATTTTATATCTAAGGTTTACAGCCACTTTAAGTCATCTATTGTTAGCTTCTAACATAAATGATTCCAATAAAGAGAAAGGAGTTCCATTCATGTAGAGGAAAGTTACATTTATTACTGGAGGAGAAATTAATTTTCTTCTGGTAACATTCTTCTCTTCTTCTACAGTTTGGATAATAATCAGCTGACAGACAGTTCCTGCCCCTACCTGGCATCTGGAATAAGAAATAACCAGACACTGAGGACACTGAACCTGTCTGGGAACAATCTGGAGGGTCCTCATTTCAGGGATCTGATGGAAGCTTTGACAATAAGCTGGATAGAGAAATTACAGTGAGTATAACAGAACTGACTGAGACAATAATATTCACTTTTACATTCCAGAGTAGACATGTGCGGTTTGTTTCATTCCGAATTACTATTCGGACAAATTTTTCGTTGTTCAGAGATTCAGATATATTCGAATACCTGAATTACAATATAAACAAATTTTACCAAATACTCCAAATAACGTAACTAAATTTGTCCGAATTTTGGAAATTCGGACTAAAATTTGAATCAAATTTTACATTGAACTCCAGTCGAATTCTCACTACACATATTGCTGTAATCAAAGACTGTGTGTTATTAGAGTACCATTTCGAAATAATGCTGTTTATGTTAAGCCAAAGATGATTTAAAGAGTCATTGAGGGTTTTTTACGAAAGGCAAATCCACTTTGCACTACAGTGCACTTGAAAGTGCACTTCCGAGTGCAGTCACTGTAGATCTGAGGGGGACATGCAAACTTGCACATGATTGGATGATAAAATCAGCAGAGCTTCCCTCATTTCAGATCTTCCCCTCAGATCTACAGCAAATGCACTTCTAAGTGCACTTGCAGTGCACTTGTAGTGCAAAATCGATTTGCCTTTCGTAAATAAACCCCACGGTAATCATTTGATGAAGATTTTTCTTTTGTTTGTTCACTTTGCTGCATTCAAATTGAAAACAACATAACATTTTTGTTTCGACCAATTCGAAAATGTATCGATTTGATCGTTTTGATTCGCAAAAAAAAATGTTAAATTCTAAGAAAATTTTGAATACAAATTCCAAAAACTAATTGAACCAATCAACTGAATTTAACTAAATGAAATAACTAGATTAATGAATCAAAATGAAACTAAACTCATTTTTTCGTCATGCACATGTCTAGTCCAGACACTGTGTGATAATACTGTGTATGTGATATCAGTGTCTCTATCCATGCACAGCAGGATTTAGTTTGATATACAAAAAATCATGTACTGGAGAACCACCAAAAACAATTTTGATACATTTCAGAGTAATCAGCAATTACAATTCAAAAACAATCATTCCTGTGAAAAATCCCAATAAATATTGACAATAGAATACAAGATAAAAAAACATGATATTTAAATAGGGTATCTTCCATTTTGAAAGATCAGTGCCAAAAAAATGGAACATAAATAAATATCTTATCAATAAATTCATCCATAAAGCTTTATAAAGAAGTCTATCTTCAAAAAAGCTTCTGGGATCAAAGCGGTGCTGAAAAATGCCGTGTTCCACCACCAAGGTGACTAGAAGGACAGACTCCCTCCTCATGTGCTGGACTTTTACCTGCTTGCTGACCAGCCACCATCATTATACTGTGGCAGGTTGGCAGGGCTGCGCGAATCTCCGTAAGTGTATGTCGGCCGCGGTGCGAAGCCCGAGCCAATGCGCATGGCCGCTATGTCCGCTGGCGACCTGCGATTGCTCCTCAGAGAGCCAGAACGGAGATCTGTCAATGTAATCAGACAGATCCCCATTCTGTCTGGGAAGTAGAGCAGTATCTGCTGTTCCTAGTGATCAGGAACAAGGACTTCTCTCTACTCCCTGTCAGTCTCCTCCCCCCACAGTTAGAAACACCTCCCTATTGAACACTTAACCTCCCTGGTGGTTTTCCCGAGTGTGGCTTGGGGTTAAATTTCAGTACCATTAGCGGTACTGGAGAACCACCAAAACCAAATGTTGATAACTTTCAGAGTAATCAGCAATCACAATTCAAAAACAATCATTCCTGTGAAAAATCCCAACAAATATTGACAATAGAATACAACATAAAAAAACATGATTTAAATAGGGTAACATCAATTGTGAAAGATTAGTGCCAAAAAAATGGAACATAAATAAGTAAAATAAATGTGTTATCAATAAATTCATCCATAAAAGTTTATAAAGAAGTCTATCTTCCAAAAGGCTTTTGGGATCAAAGCGTTGCTGAAAATTGCTGTGTTCCGCCACCAAGGTGACTAGAAGGACAGACTCCCACCTCATGTGCTGGACCTTTAACTGCTTGCCGACCAGCCGCCGCCATTATACTGCGACAGGAGAGCTCTAGGGGGTGCGGAGCCAATGCGCGTGGCCGGCGGCCACGATGTCTGCCGGCGACCCACGATTGCTCCTCAGAGAGGCAGAACGGCGATCTGTCAATGTAAGCAGACAGATCCCTGTTCTGTCAGGGAAGTAGCGAGAGATCTGCTATTCCTAGTGATCAGGAACAGCAATCTCTCTCTACTCCTTGTAAGTACACTCCCCCCACAGTTAGAAACACCTCCCTAGGGAATGCTTAACCCCTTGAGTTAACCCATTCCCTGCCAGTGATATTTATACAGTAATCAGTGGCTATTTTTAGCTCTGATCGCTGTATAAATGTCAGTGGTTCCAAAAAAGTGTCAAAGGTGTCCAATCTGTCCACCACAATGTCGCAGTCCCGCTAAAAAAAAATCGCTGATCACCGCCATTACTAGTAAAAAACAAAATTATTATAAAAATGCCATAAATATATCCCCTATTTTGTAGATGCTATAACTTTTGCGCAAACCAATCACTATACGCTTATTGTGATTTTTTTTACCAAAAATATAGAGAAGAATACATATTGGTCTAAACTGATTGCCTGACTGACTTTGATTGACAGCCGCAGGAGCCAATTGCGCCACTGCTGTGTCTCAGCCAATCAGGGGGAGAGTCCCGGATGGCCGAGGGAGTTGTGGGAGATGTTCATTTTAGCTGCAGTAAGCCGGCAGTGAGGGAGTGGTGTGATGCATATTTCAGCACATCACACAGTTCCCTTTTCTCAACTTTATTTGAAGTAAACAAAATGGCACTATTCATGGCTGCTGTGCAGTGATATGCAATGCCATCCAGTGCACTGTGATGAAATGTAACATGACTGCATTTTATAGCAGCTTACTGCACCGCACCTTTGCGTTGCAGTGTAAACAGGGCACATAGAAGACAATTGTAATCTACCTGCCCTAGCAGTGACTGGCAGTTTTCCAGCGTGGAAAAATGCCAGTCAACACACTAGTGTGAATGTGTCCTCATTGTATGAGCAGCTTCTCTACATGTCCTGTAAAGCTAAGTGCAGTCCCAGAACGGGAGGAGGAGCTTACCAACCCGGGTATAGCAGCATTTGTAATCATTGTGGATGGGGTGGAAATCCAGCCCTGATAAACACCGCTTCTGTGTCGGCTGAGGACAGGCAAACAGAGTTAGGTGGGCAGGAACAGAGGCAGGCAGGTAACAATCAGCCAAAGCTAGCGAGGATTTTGGCTGTCTCCTAGCTGGTTGCCCCCAAACATCTTTTTACCACGTGTTGCTCTCCTATTAGTGCACCGAATTTAACTAAACGAAATAACTAGATTATTGAATCAAACTGATACTAAACTAATTTTTTCGTCATGCACATGTCTATTCCAGACACTGTGTGATAATACTGTGTATATATCAGTGTCTCCATCCATGCACAGCAGGATTGAGTTTGCTATACAAAAAATCATGTACTGGAGAACCATCAAAACCAATTTTGATAAATTTCAGAGTAATCAGCATTTGCAATTCAAAAGCAATCTTTCCTATGAAAAATCTCAACAAATATTGACAATAGAATACAAGATAAAAAAAAAAAACATGATTTAAATAGGGTAACATTAATTGTGAAAGGCCAGTGCCAAAAAAAGGAACATAAGTAAATATATTATCAATAAATGTGTCCATAAAAGTTTATAAAGAAGTCTATCTTCCAAAAAGCTTCTGGGATCAAAGTGGTGCTGAAAATTGCTGTGTTCCACCACCCAGGTTACTAGAAGGACAGACTCCCACCTCATGTGCTGGACCTTCCCGACCAACCGCCACCATTATAGTGCGGCAGGTAGGCGCAGCTGCTCGAATCGCCGTAGGTGTAAGTCGGCTGCGAGGCCGGAGCCGATGTACATGGCCGCGTTGTCTGCTGGTGACCCGCGATCGCTCCTCAGAGAGCCAGAATGGGGATCTGTCAATGTAAACAAATAGATCCCCATTCTGTCAGGGAAGTAGAGAGAGATCTGCTGTTCCTAGTATTCAGGAACAGCGATCTCTCTCTACTCCCTGTCAGTACACTCCCTCACATTTAGAAACACCTCCTTTAGAGAACACTTAACCCTTTGTCCGCCCCCTAGTGTTAACCCCTTCCCTGCCAGTGACATTTATACAGTAATCAGTGGTTATTTTCTAGCTCTGATCGCTGTATAAATGTCACTGGTCCCAAAAAATCGTCAAAGGTGTCTGATCTGTCCGCCGCTATGTCACAGACCCGCTAAAAATCGCTGATCACTGCCATTACTTGTAAAAAAAAATAATAGTAATAAAAATAACATAAATATATCCTATTTTGTAGACGCTATAACTTTTGCCTATACCAATCAATATACACTTATTGCGATTTTTTTTTACCAAAATATGTAGAAGAATACATATAGGCCTAAACTGATAAAGAATTTTTTATTTATTTTTGTGGATATTTATTATAGCAAAAAGTAAAAAATCTTTTTTTTTTTCCAAAATTGTCGCTCTTTTTTTGTTTATAGCACAAAAAATAAAAAACCGCAGAGGTGATCAAATATCACCAAAAAAAAGCTCTATTTGTGGTAAATAAGGGACATCAATTTTGTTTGTGTACAACATTGCATGACTGCGCAGTTGTCAGTTAAAGCGACTCAGTGCCACATTGCAAGAAATGGCCTGGTCATTAAGGGGGCAAATCCTTCCGGTCCTTAAGTGGTTAAATTATAAAAAGGTGTAATCAAGCTAGCTTCCCTTTTAGTAACTGGGATCAGCTGCAATGGAGGATTGGTTATCTTATATTCACATTGGTCCACTCAAGGAGAAAATATTTCTTTTTCAGCCATGAAAAATGTATAAGAACATGAGGTTCTGTTATAAAATTTTGAAAATACGTAGTTTTTCTCATTCGCTGATGGGCACTGATGAGGCAGCACTGATAGGCTACACTGATGGGCACTGGTTAGGTGGCACTGATAGGCTGCACTGATGCGCCTCATCAGTGCCCACCAGTGCAGCCTATCAGTGCCCATCAGTGCTGCTGCACTGATGGGCACTGATGAGTTGGCACTGATAGGCAGTGATTATGCTGCACTGATGGACACTGATGAGGTGGCACTGATGGGCACTGATAGGGCTGCACTAATGAGGTGGCACTGAATGCATTAAAATGTTTTTAACATTTGGTAGTCCTATCCCAAAAAATTCATTTTTGTTTATCTCATGGACGTAATATGAGAAATAACATATATATATATATCATACAATCATTCCATAAACACATACCGCATACACTGCATATATAATTTGAGAAAAATATGCTTATAAAAATATTTTACCATTTGCCAATAAAAAAAAAAATAAATAAAAATATATATGTCCCCGAATTTCATTTTGAAAATCTGGTCACCTTACTATAGTGTGTCTTGACCACTGTGCAGCTTCAGATCCAGCTGATCATTGTTCTGCTGAGATCACCTACAGAGTCTGTGCTTCCACCATCCCTGCATTTCTTTCCTGCAGTATATACTGTACATGTTGTCCTGCTTTACAAATTCTGCTCATTTGTGTCACATCTGCACTGCCAATGCTGGAAAAATGTTGAGAGAAAAAGTACACAGAGTGGTTTCCTTGTGCAAATTAAATCTTTGATTAAAAATATAAACACAAAAAGATCAGAAAGTGCAACAAATCAAGTGATTGTGCAAAAAAGTCCTTAGAAAACAGGGTATCTCAAGAGTCCATAAATCCATTTCCTTCAATCGTATCACCATCACACCAGTCAGTAAAAATTCCTTTCCTATCTTCCCTATATACTGTATTTCCCTAGGGCTAGGTTTAGATTTGTGTTTAAACTGCTATAGAAATTAAAAGTGATCTGGAGGCATCACGTCTTGCTCTGTAATTGCGGAATCATTCTACCACAACTTGCATGTAGCTGGGTGGCATTTGCAGCGCTTCCCCAGCCACCAAATGCAACAGGAGATAAACCTGCTGCTCCCTTTTTCTGTTATCAGCATGATAACTTCTGACAAGTTCTCCAACACAGGAGAAAAAAGCAGCTGGAAATTTGTGTTAGGGTGGGTGCTATAATTAGATTAGCAGAGAGCTTGTCTATTCACAGCACAGCTCTGCAAGTATCTTCATTCTTCTGCCTATGTGGAGGGGGGGTGCCTTTCCTCCAATCAGCTATCACACACAGTGTATGCCAGGACTCCACTCCCACAGCTGAAACAGGAAGAACAAATTCTAACATGATGTTCACTTTCTAAAGAATATAGCAAGCTTAACACAGCAGATATATACCGTACATGTAAAACTTATGTAGGGAGATTTGTTTTTATCTTTGTGTATCATCTGAGGCTGTTCACTTCACTGGGTATATGGAGGGTTTAAATCCACTTTAAGGGGCGGTTGGGGGGGTTCTAAATATGGGTTTTAACCATGTGTTTTTTGCCCCCCCCCCAAACGCTAGCGAAAAAAAGCCCTAAATGCACCTGAACGTACCCATCCACAGCTCCTGGGAGTTATACCTTCTTTTCTCCTTAGTTAGGTTTCCCCAACTGATTTATGTAGTATTATACTGCAAAAAAAATAGAAAGGACTTGCAGTAGTAAACTACTATATTTAAAAAAGATTTATTACATATGTAAAAACGAAGGTACACTCACATATTAATAGTGCAACATGACACTATAGAACAAAGCTTTACTAAAGCATCTCCACAAAGGATTTCATATACAATTTTTGTTATCCAGCAGTCACTGGATTCTGAGAAATTGGGTTTTAGCCCTGGTTCACACCAGCGCGACTCGTCATGTGACTTTACATTTCAAAGTCGCATGACAAGTCACATCCCATTTGTGGCAATGGAACTGTTCAAATTGCTGCGACTAAAGTTGCAGCTATTTTGAAAAAGGTTCTTGCACCATTTCTGTGCGATTTCAGTGTGACTCGCATTGACATCTGTTAAATGAAGTTGCACAGATGTCAGCAAGCTGCACATGAAATCGCACTGTTTTGAAGTTGTGCTGAAGTATCGCGACTTCAAAACTGCACTGGTGGGAACCAGGGCTAAAACTGCAGTGGCCAATTTCTCACAGTTGGGAGAGTGCTACATGTCAGCTAACAGCACTCTTTTACTTGTATCTTTTAGGCTCCTTTCACACTTGTGCGACTTGGGACTACAAGGTCGCATGACAAGTTGTACCCTGTGATTTTCAATGAGTACCATTCATATCTGTGCGACTTCAAAGTAGTCTCTGTACTACTTTAGTCCAACTTTAAAAGGAAGTTGAGGTCCATAGACCTCAAGTTTACACAGGCATTCTCTGAAATCGCAGCCAAAAAATCACGTGACTTTCAATTTGCTTCAGTGTGAAAGGGGCCCTAGACTTTTTTAGATAGAAGTAAAAAAATGCTGTTAGCTGACAAATATGGTATCTCCTTTTCACATGTAGCGCTGTCCTGATTGTGAGAAATTGGGCAGTGCAGTTTTAAACCCAATTTCTCACAGTCACTCCTTGCTGACACCATCACTAAGGCTCCTTTCACATGACGGGTCCAATCCGGTCTGCCTGTCAGTTTTTCAGGCCCATGGGAAGGCCCATGCATCGGTATGGACAGGCAGATGTAATCGCTCAATATAACCACACCACTTTAAGCCACGCCTGATATTTAACGTAATTTAAACCCATTTTTGCAGTGGCATGCAATTTTTTTTTTATGCACCGGACACGCCCACAAAAATTGATGCCCCACCCCTAATTAACATACTGCCTGGCCTACACTGGCTTTCTGCAAAAAGTGTCCCTAAAATTTTTTGGGAAACTATTCAGGCTGGTGTAATAGATGTTCTGGAGGATGCTGGGAAATATCACGAGAACAATCTGCTGTGATCTACAGTATTGTCTGTTTATAACCTCTATTCTAGGATTGTGGGAAGGTCTATGTCGGAGGAAGCAAAAAGAGAACTAAAAGATCTGGAAAAGCTCCGGCCAGCACTGGTTGTCACATGAGGACCCTGCAGGAAGAAGTGCTGCTGCTGCTGCTGCTGCTGCTGTGAATGGAGTTTGGACTCTGGTTGATAAGGACAATGAGATTAAGAAATCAGCAGACCAACCCATGAGGAAAAGGAAACACCACTGATTAATTAAAACACCCAGAACAGGATGGGAAGGGTCTTTATTTAGTCCTCAATGCCTTTGAACATTAAAGGTGTAAAGTTACTACAGTTAAACATAACGATTTTACATATAAACTGTCTCAAGACAAGCCTGCCAATTGGTTCTAATAGTCAACCTAGCGTTCATCTTATACAGCTTTCTGACCCATATACTAAACCCCTATGGCTGCAGGAATCATCATTTTCTGAATAGACCTGAGACTTATTTAGAGATAACGAAGGCCGAGTGATGAAGAGGAAGAAGGTCAATAAGGAATTTTATAAATGATTTAATGTCATGGTTGTAAAAGACACTTCTTGTAAATGTTGTTCTCAAAAAAACTGTATTATAAGCTTTTGTGTTACAAAACTGGAGGATAAGGTGGTGATCTAGTATTACCGTATATACTCGCGTATAAGTCGAATTTTTCAGCACATTTTTTTGTGCTGAAAGTGCCCCCCTCGACTTATAGGTCACGCTGCATTAGGCACAGGTCACACTGTATGGGGCACAGGTCACGCTGTATGGGGCACAGGTCACGCTGCATGGGGCACAGGTCACGCTGCATGGGGCACAGGTCACGCTGCATGGGGCACAGGTCACGCTGCATGGGGCACAGGTCACGGTGCATGGGGCACAGGTCACGCTGCATGGGGCACAGGTCACGCTGCATGGGGCACAGGTCACGCTGCATTGGGCACAGGTCACGCTGCATTGGGCACAGGTCACGCTGCATTGGGCACAGGTCACGCTGCATTGGGCACAGGTCACGCTGCATGGGGCACAGGTCACGCTGCATTGGGCACACCCCACGCTGTATGGGGCACACCCCACGCTGTATGGGGCACACCCCACGCTGTATGGGGCACAGGTCACGCTGCATTGGGCACAGGTCACGCTGCATGGGGCACAGGTCACGCTGTATGGGGCACAGGTCACGCTGCATTGGGCACAGGTCACGCTGCATTGGGCACAGGTCACGCTGTATGGGACACAGGTCACGCTGCATTGGGCACAGGTCACGCTATATGTGGCACAGGTCACGCTGCATTGACACTAGGGCAGCTGTGGGGGGGGGGCTGTTTGCAGGGGGGCCCCTTATACAACATTTTGCTATGGGGCCCTGCTATTTCTAGTTACACCCCTGATTACAGCCGATCACATGGTAAACAGACACTGGCCAATGGCTGTTTACCAGCGTCAGTGACAGGCAGTGTTCCCGGGAACACGATGCCACCGACGCGCAGCAAGCTTGTGATCGTGCACATGCGCCGTGCAAAGTGGGGAGGTTCCATCTGTGATCGCCCATGATGAAGTCACGTGGTAAACAGCCATGCCCAATGGCTGTTCACCCCCCTCGGTGATGAGCAGTGTCTCCGTGACACGCCACCACAGACGTCATAGCTGACAATTGCACGGTTGTGCGATGTTGTATCCAAATAAAATTGACGTCTTTTTTTCCCACAAATAGAGCTTTCTTTTGGTGGTATTTGATCAACTCTGCGGTTTTTATTTTTTGCGCTATAAACAAGAAAATTGCACTTGCACAAAATTGCGACCAATTTTGAAAAAAAAAAACCCCAAATTTTTTACTATAATAAATGTCCCCAAAAAATATATAAAAAAAATTCTTCCACATTTTAGGCCGATATGTATTCTTCTACATATTTTTGGTAAACAAAATCGCAATAAGCGTATATTGATTGGTTTGCGCAAAAGTTATAGCGTCTGAAAAATAGGGGATAGTTTTATGGCATTTTTATTATTAATCTTTTTATTAGTAATGGTGGCGATCTGCGAATTTTATTGTGACTGCGACATTTGACTGCGTGACTGCGACATGACACATCGGACACTTTTGACACTATTTTGGGACCATTGTCATTTATATAGCGATCAGTGCTCTAAAAATGCACTGATTACTGTGTAAATGACACTGGCAGGGAAGGGGTTAAACACTAGAGGGCGATCAAGGGGTTAAGCGTGTCCTAGGGAGTGATTCTAACTGTGGGGGGGTGGACCTACCACTGACATGACAGTGATCACTGCTCCCGATGACAGGGAGCAGTAGATCCCTGTCATGTCACTAGGCAGAATGGGAAATGCCTTGTTTACATCTCCCCATTCTGCGGGTCTGTGACACGATCGCGGGCCCCTGGCGGACATAGAGTCCGCGAGACCCGCGGGCACGGTCACGCTGTACAGGTATGCCCATTTGCCCACCGCTGCCATTGTACCGACATATATCGGCGTGCAGCGGTCGGCAAGTAGTTAAGAATGCCCCACGCAGATATATTGTGGCAGGGCGGCCCTCCTGTGTGAAATCATGGACCTGTACATGATTTTGTGCACTGGGTCTGGGGCATGCAAACTGCCGGCAACCTGCTTCTGCTGTGATTGGACACAGTGGGAGCCAATCAGCGGGTCCGGTGGACCCGATGTCAGCCTGGACCCACTGATTGCTCTGAGGAGAGGCAGAATGGCGGTCTGCCTATGTAAACAAGGCAGACCACCGTTCTGTGAGAGGGGGGCAATGGAGATCTTGTGTTCCTGTTAAGCAGGAACACGGATCTCTGTTTTCCTCCAGTCAAAGTACCTCACCACTCAGATAGAAAGCACTCCCTAGAAGCACATTAAACCCTTTGATCGCCCCTGATGTTAACCCCTTCCCAGCCAGTGTCATTAGTACAGGGATTGTGTGATTTTTTTAGCACTGATCACTGTATTAGTGTCACTGGTCCCCAAAAAGTGTCACTTAGTGTCAGATTTGTCCGCTGCAATGTCGCAGTCCCATCAAAAAAAAATAAAATAAAAAAATCGCTGATCGCCGACATTACTACTACTACTAATAATTCAATAAATATATCCCATAGTTTAGCCCTCAAATCACTTGCCTACTCGCATTTTGAAATTTTTGAAAATGAGGACTTGGGAGCTGGGCTGCCTGGGAGTGGGGGGGTGAGCACCGGCGGGCGGGGTTGATCAGGAGCCATTCTTCCAGCGATCGCCCCATTGGAAGAGAGCATGGAGGAAGAGGAGAGCCGCGGGGTCACCAAGCGGTATAGCATACTGTTACAGCTTACATTGAAATTGCCCTCGCTCTGCTCACCATCACACACAGCCCCGCCTCCTCCTGACCCCGCACCTGTGATAGATAGAATGCGGGTCCAATGCTGAGATGTGTTCTGTCTATCACAGGTGCGGGGTCAGGAGGAGGCAGGGCAGTGTTTGATGGCGAGCAGAGCAGAGGCAATTTCAATATAAGCTGTAACAGCGTGCTATTCGTGCTCTGTGATCCTGTGGCTCTCCTCTTCCTCCAATCATGATCCGGCCACCCTCTCTCTTCCTCCGCCCTGGCAAGGCTGCAATGGGGAACGGTGAGGCTGCAATGTGGGGCACGGTGAAGCTGCAATGTTGAGCACAGTGAGGCTGCAATGGGGGCACGGTGAGGCTGCAATGCATGGTGAGGCTGCAATGTTGGGCACGGTGTGGCTGCAATGTTGGGCACGGTGTGGCTGCAATGTTGGGCACGGTGTGGCTGCAATGTTGGGCACGGTGAGGCTGCAATGTTGGGCACGGTGAGGCTGCAATGTTGGGCACGGTGAGGCTGCAATGGTGGGCACGGTGAGGCTGCAATGGTGGGCACGGTGAGGCTGCAATGGTGGGCACGGTAAGGCTGCAATGGTGGGCACGGTGAGGCTGCAATGGTGGGCACGGTGAGGATGCAATGGGGGCATGGTGAGGCTGCAATGGGGGCACAGTGAGGCTGCAATGCATGGTGAGGCTGCAATGGTGGGCACAGTGAGGCTGCAATGCATGGTGAGGCTGCAATGTTGGGCACAAAGAGGCTGCAATGCATGGTGGGCACAGTGAGGCTGCAATGCATGGTGAGGCTGCAATGAGGGCACAGTGAGGCTGCAATGGGGGGCACAGTGAGGCTGCAATGGGGGGCACGGTGAGGCTGCAATGATGGGCACTGGGGAGGCTGTGCTGAGGGGAACTGATAAAGTTGTTGTTAATATTTTATTTTTGTAACTTAAAGAGGAGTTCCACCCAAGGGGGCCGTCCAAAAAAAAAAATTAAAAGTCAGCAGCTACAAATACTGCAGCTGCTGACTTTTAATTGGACACTCACCTGTCCCTGGGTCCAGCGATGTGGGGGATCGAAGCCCCGCTCGTCTCCCCCCTCCGCTCGTCGGCGCCGGCATTTCAACTGTGGGCGCCGGGCTGTGGCTTCACAGCCTGGCACCCACTGCGCATGCGCGAGCCGCACCGTGCGCCGTGATTGGCCGCTCAATCACCTGGGACCTGTAATGGGTCCCAGATGATTGACAGGAGGGAGGGAGCAGAGCGGAGTCCTTCCTGTGCCGAGGAGGAAGTGATGTCACCAGCCCAGGCTAAGGGACAGGCAGACTACGAGGGACCACCTAGCAACAGGCATTTAGAGGTAAGTGAAAAAAAAAATATCCAAATGTTTTTTAGGTTTTTTTTTTAGAATTTTTACAGGTAGTTTTGTTTTTTTGGTGGAACCCCACTTTAAAGCGGAGTTCCACCCAAAAGTGGAACTTTGCTCATCAGATTTCTCCCCCCCTCTGGTGTCACAATTGGCACCTTTCAGGGGGGAGGGGGGTGCAGATACCTGTATAATACAGGTATCTGCACCCACTTCCGGGAATAGACTCCCGCGGGAGTCATGCCCCCTCCCGCATGACCCCGCTGTCTCCTGGGAAAGAGACAGGTCCCAGGAGATAGCGGGGACCATTGAGAACGCGCAGCGCGACTCACACATGCGCAGTAGGGAACTGGGAAGTGAAGCCGCAACGCTTCACTTCCTGATTCCCTCACTGAGAATGGCAGTGGCAGCACCCGAGGGACGGTTCGGTCTCGGGTGCCAACATCGCTGGACCCCGGGACAGGTGAGTGACCTTATTTTAAAAGTCAGCAGCTGCAGTATTTGCAGCTGCTGACATCTAAAAAATTTTTTTTCGCCGGACTCCCGCTTTAATTCTGCATAAAACATTTAAGTGTCATTTCATGAGATAATTTATGAGGGCATGATTAGGGGTGGGACAGGGTAGGGGTTGGGTGGGGCAACTGGTTGCGAGTAACCCTTGAGGCCTGGCTAGTAGCTCAGGACTTAAAATGGTGAGCCCTGCCATAGTTTGTAGATGCGATAACTTTTGCGCAAACCAATCAATATACGCTTATTGTTTTTTTTTTTTTACCAAAAATATGTAACAGAATACATATTGGCCTAAACTGGAGAAGGTTTGAGATAGAATATACTGGTATGCAGGGACTGCCATCATCCTAAATAATACTAGAGGAGATGTATGCAACAAAGTGCATATAGGGGACGCCCCTTTGGATTTTAAAGGCAGCAGAAGAGTAAGAAAAGTAGATAATGGTAAAAGGCAAAAACAATGCCAACTTTATTATTGTACTAATATGGATAAAAGTGTCTAAGAGACGGGGCAAACATAAACAAAAAGTATTCAATATCTTTACAAATACTTGAATGTAAAACATACAGAGCATTAGTCAATAACATCACCCGGTGCCATCGACAACAAGAGACCAACCCAGTCAGAGTGGGTATAGTGGGGGTAGGTGGCTAGAAAATATATCCGGACATGTTTCGGAGAAGACCGTAGTCAAACTTGTATATTCCTTCTTCAGGGGAATAATTTTACATACAGGCGGGTGAAAAATGTTTCTTGTCTCTGGAACATAAGTGTATACATAAATGAATAACATAGCAAGGAAAGACTATAAAGTGGTCTATTCACTGGCCATTATTTATGGAGAGTAGGCAAAATCACAGTACTTACATGGTTAAGCTCATGTCATAAATAAGAATCAGATAAAGGAATCATATGCTGGCTGTGGAGGTCCACCGGTGGCAAAGGAGGGGAACCCGTGGTGACACACAGAGCCGCAGGGGCACTTTCACAAGGGACGCCCAATCCTCCCTGTGGCAAACAATGTCACCATTAGGGGGAAAGATTGCACATGGGGAAAGGCAAGGAGGTGTATATCAGAGCTATAAAGTATGTGGTAGCTAGCCATATGGAATAAAAGGTCCCTGCAGAGCAAGGTTCCTACCTTAGTTGTAAACCAAAGCCGTCTGTTGCTGACAGTCCGGTGTCCGCCTGGAGAATGGCAAAGGACATCCGGGTGTGAGGAATGGAGTACCTATATATAGGGGCAATGAACCAAATTAGTATGAGTAATCGTATTGTTCACAGCTGTGTTCAAACACAGCTGAAAGAAACTGGTGGGAGAGTGTATCATGGGCGGCCAATCCGGATGCAAACAAAGAGGTCATCCCTGCCGCCGCATCGACACATGCGGTATACGTGGATGTACCTCAAGGGGCGTACCTCAGGCGTGGAGGCGCGTGGCGCAACAACACCCACAGGAGGCGTGATGGTGTCACGCGCCGGCGCGCCGGCGGCGGGAGGGCTTCACCAGTCATCATGGAGACGACAGTGAGAGCGTATGAACGCTCCACTTTGCTCCGCCAGTCAGAGACGGGAGAGGAGATCCCCAACCGACTCAGGCTGCACAAAGGAAGCCCGCCCGCCGGGTGTCGGCGCACAAGCGGCATCATGGAAAACCAGGGGGACCCAACCCCGCCATCTAGTGGATAGATGAAAGAAGACAACCAGGATATGGAACAAAGAAAAACACAGCAATAATACATAATGAAAATAAATATGAAAGATTATAAAAGAAAAATAAAAAGAAAAAATTATAATAAATAATGAATGAAATACAAATACAAACACCAATAGGGATGACAAAGGGAGAAAAAAAATTTGTTATCAACAGTGTATATCAAAGAATGTCCATTACATATATTGAAAATAATTCAAGAGATATACCAAAGTTATTAGTATTTAGAAAGAAGACCAATTATTCACATATTAAGTTCGCAGACCCCAGAGGAGAAGCCTGGGAGAAAAGGTCTGAAATTAAAGGCCTCAATTAGTCCTGGTGGGGTGGTGGCTCGTAAACTATGGATCCATCTGAGTTCGCATTGCAGAAGGTTTTTATTAAAGTCCCCACCCCTAGAATTGAAATGTATACGATCGAGTCCCAAAAAATAAATTTTGGGGATCGAAGTGGGATGTGCAAGGGCCATATGTCGGCCAATGGTTACATCGGATCACGTTTGGAAATTGTTGAGACATGTTGGTATATTCTCTTCCTTAGAGGATTGATGGTCTTTCCAATGTAATAGCGTCCACATTCGCAAGTAAGTAAGTACACCACACCCGGGGTCTTACCGTTCATAAAGTGTTTTGGGTGGAATGGCCGTCCATTAGGCAGGTGGATGTCTCTACGTCAGTCCATATACTGACAGTAGGGGCATCCACCGCATGAAAAGGTACCTAAGGTTTTACAAGTGTCTCCTCTATGTGATTTGTACTCACTTTGGACTATTCGGTCACCGACAGACGGAGCTCTCCTATAGGTCACAGACGGCGTGTCTGTGACAAAAGGAGACAGCAATGGATCCATTTTCAGCAAGTGCCAATACCTATTTAGGATTCGCTTTAATTGTCGGTGCTGTGTGGTATAGGTGGTAATGATTCTAATGGTGTTGTCGTTACAAGCTTGTTTCGGTGTGTCTAGTAGATCCTGTCGTGACAGAGCTAATGTTTTTTTGTAAGCTTTTTTGAGGGAAGACCGAGAATAAGCTCTCTCGAGTAGTCGAGTCCTAAGTTTGTCAGCCTCATCTTTAAATGTAGAGTCATCCGAACAATTTCTAGGTGTCCTGAGATATTGTGTGTAAGGTGTAGAGGACAGCAGGGGTTTGGGGTGAAAACTAGCTTCGTGTAGAAGGGAGTTCCCTGCCGTGGGCTTGCGGTATAGCTGACTCGAAATGCTACCGTTGGGCTGTTTTTTAACCAATACGTCCAAGAAGGTAATCTCAGTTTCACTGTGCTTCATAGTAAAAGCCAGATTAAAGTCATTGCAATTGATTGCAACCAGGAAATCATGCAAAAGTTTAACTGGACCATCCCATATAAGGAATACGTCGTCTGTATACATGCGCCACGTTAAGACGTGGCACATGTAGACAAACAGCGAGTCATTGGTGATCAGAGAGTGTTCCCACTCCCCCAGGTACAGATCGGCGTACGATGGGGCACAACAAGTCCCCATCACAACGCCCTGTACATGGAGGTAGTGGGAACCATTGAAACAGAAAACATTGTGGAATAGTATGAATTCGAGAGAGAGTTCAGAATGAACTCGTTGTATTCTGGCTTAGATTCACTAAATTGTGAAAGTGCACAACGCACAATCACAAGGCCAAGATTGTGAGGTATACTGCAATAGAGGGACTCAACGTCGATGGTGACTAGAAGGGTGCCCTCGGGAATGTGTATATCCCGGAGGCCGCCCATGATACACTCTCCCACCAGTTTCTTTCAGCTGTGTTTGAACACAGCTGTGAACAATACTAATACTAATTTGGTTCATTGCCCCTATATATAGGTACTCCATTGCTCACACCCGGATGTCCTTTGCCATTCTCCAGGCGGACACCGGACTGTCAGCAACAGATGGCTTTGGTTTACAACTAAGGTAGGAACCTTGCTCTGCGGGGACCTGGTATTCCATATGGCTAGCTACCACATACTTTATAGCTCTGATATACACCTCCTTGCCTTTCCCCATGTGCAATCTTTCCCCCTAATGGTGACATTGTTTGCTACAGGGAGGATTGGGCGTCCCTTGTGAAAGTGCCCCTGCGGCTCTGTGTGTCACCACGGGTTCCCCTCCTTTGCCACCGGTGGACCTCCACAGCCAGCATATGATTCCTTTATCTGATTCTTATTTATGACATGAGCTTAACCATGTAAGTACTGTGATTTTGCCTACTCTCCATAAATAATGGCCAGTGAATAGACCACTTTATAGTCTTTCCTTGCTATGTTATTCATTTATGTATACACTTATGTTCCAGAGACAAGAAACATTTTTCACCCGCATGTATGTAAAATTATTCCCCTGAAGAAGGAATATACAAGTTTGGCTACGGTCTTCTCCGAAACATGTCGGGATAAATTTTCTAGCCACCTACCCCCACTATACCCACTCTGACTGGGTTGGTCTCATGGGGTCGATGGCACCGGGTGATGTTATTGACTAATGCTCTGTATGTTTTACATTCAAGTATTTGTAAAGATATTGCATACTTTTTGTTTATGTTTGCCCTGTCTCTTAGACACTTTTATCCATATTTGTACAATAATAAAGTTGGCATTGTTTTTGCCTTTTACCATTATCTACTTTTCTTACTCTTCTGCTGCCTTTGAAATCCAAAGGGGCGTCCCCTATATGCACTTTGTTGCATACATCTCCTCTAGTATTGGCCTAAATTAATGAAGGAATTTTATTTTTTATTTTTTTTTGATTGGATATGTTTTATAGCAGAAAGTAAAAAAATATATTTTTTTTCAAAATTGTCGGTCTTTGTTTCTAGTGAAAAAAATAAAAACTGCATAGGTGATAAAATACCACCAAAAGGAAGCTATATTTATGGGAAAAAAAGGACATCAATTTTATATGGGTACAACATCGCATGACTGCACAATTGTCAGTTCGCTTCAGCCCCAGAAGATTTTAACCCCTTAGTTAATATTTTTTTTTTACTAGTAATGGCAGCGATCTGCGATTTTTATTGGGACTGCGACATTATGGCAGACACATCAGACAATTTTGACACATTTTTGGGACCATTGGCAATAATACAGAGATCAGTGCTATAAAAATGCATTGATTACTTTAAAAATGTCACTGGCAGTGAAGGGGTTAACACTAGGGGGCAATCAAGGGGCTAAGTGTGTTCCCTGTTTGTGTTTCTAACTGAAGCGGGGAGGGGACTTTGTAGGGGAAAAGATAGATCAATGTTCATACTCTGTATGAACAGATGATCTGTCACTTCTCCCCTCAGCGAACCGGAAACTTTGTGTTTAGTAGGGATGGGCTTTATGTTCAGGTCGAACAGCGAACAATTTGGGCTGCAAATTCAAAAGCCGCAGAACACCCTTTGAAAGTCTATGGGAGAAATCACAAGTGCTCATTTTAAAGGCTTATATGCATGGTATTGTCACAAAAAGTGTTTGGGGACCTGGATCCTGCCCCAGGGAACATGTATCAATGCAAAAAAAAGTTTTAAAAAGGGCCATTTTTTCGGGAGCAGTGATTTTAATAAATAAAAGTAAAAAAAGTTTGCGCTAGGTGCATGTGATATGAAACTCGATAAATGCTATGAAGTAATACTACCGTGATGGAAGTCCTGCCGCTGAACACTATAACCCCAACATAAGGTCAAGAGACAGTAAATACATATAAAATTGCAAATGATTGCATATACAAAGAGCCTGTTTAAAGAGTCCCTGTGTAGTATTCCAAGTGAGAAGTGCTTCCCATCACCAGATGTAAGGAAATGGAGTCTTACCAGAAAGCCTGCGACCGCCCTTACTCAGGGGGGGCAGTACAGGCTTAGAAGATCACCGATAAGGTCACAATGAGGTGTGTACTGATGGTCCTCGATCTGCTTCCTCGTTCCCAGGAATGTCTTTAATGGTGGCTGCTAGCGTTCCAAATAATTAAGTGACAAGGTAACTTGAAAACTCAGGCACTCCAGTAGGTAAACCGGATAGGAGAAAAAAGGGGAATTCTCAGAGTGTAAATTGCCAAAAAGGTTTATTTAAATATTCCAAGTAAATGCCATGTAATTGGCACAAATGCAGAGTAAAAAACAGCAAAGAAACAGTCAGAGATAAAAAAAACGCTATAGCGCCATTTAAAATTGGATAGCGCATGCGCGATACGAGTTCACGTTGTGACCCTACGGCCATTTCGTCACAACTAACGTCATCAGGGGTACGTAATCACGTACATGCATGCGCATTAAATAGCCCAACGGCGCCACATACAGCGCCGCAATTGGCTAAGGCTACACAGATATTGGATACAATGAGTCATCTTGCAGGCTCCTCATAGCCTATCTAATAAAGTGAAGGGGGCTCCAGATACTGATTGCCCGCTATACAAATTAATTTAAAAAGCAGTATACTCTGCTATAGCAACGGATGCCCTCTAGTGGACAGTTAGAGGTAAAACATGTATTATAACTACTAGTAAATAATTACATTCAATAACAAGAGCCATCTAGTGGACAGTTAAAAGAAAAACATATATGGTAACTAGTAGTAAATAATTACATTCTGTAACAAAGGCTATAGATGTCTCTAGCCTCTGGACATAATGAATGCCTTACTTGGAAGAGGAGAAACACTTCTCCAAAACATAGACAAATCCTAATTGAATAATATGAATAGAAATACCAAATATCATATAAAAATATGTAAAGTGGAAAAAACTTTCTATATGGAGTATAAGACATATGGAAATAATCATTATAGCATAATCTAATATAGCAAAACACATATGTTGTATCAACCTATTATTCATAGAGACAGTCACTATAACCTGCAAAGCAAATGAAATCATCCACAGAGACATCAACTGTTATTATTAAAACAGTTGATGTCCCATTCGATGTTCAAACCATTGGGGGCATGAGAGCCAAGTTTATGGATCCAGTGGGTCTCGGATCTGGAAATGGCTCTCTTGCCATTACTGCCATGCCAATGGGGGATGTATTTTTCGATACCAATAAAGGTAGTACCTTTACGGATGTGCGTACGTGATTACGTACCTCTGATGACGTCAGTTGTGACGAAACGGCCGTAGGGTCACAACGTGAACTCGTATTGCGCACGCGCGATCCAATTTTAAACGGCGCTATAGCGTTTTTTTATCTCTGACTGCTTCTTTGCTGTTTTTTACTCTGCATTTGTGCCAATTACATGGCATTTACTTGGAATTTTTAAATAAACCTTTTTGGCAATTTACACTATGAAAATTCCCCTTTTTTCTCCTATCTGGTTTACCTGCTGGAGTGCCTGAGTTTTCAAGTTACCTTGTCACTTAATTATTTGGAACACTAGCAGCCACCATTAAAGAAATTACTGGGAACGAGGAAGCAGATCGAGGATCATCAGTACACACCTCATTGTGACCTCTTCTGTGATCTTCTACGCCTGTACTGCCCCCCCTGAGTAAGGGCGGTCGCAGGCTTTCTGGTAAGACTCCATTTCCTTACATCTGGTGATGGGAAGCACTTCTCACTTGGAATACTACACAGGGACTCTTTAAACAGGCTCTTTGTATATGCAATCAAGCTTGGATTCCTTTTTGGACTTTTCTATTGTTTTTGAATTATTTTTCACTATATTTTTTTCACCATTTTTTAGTTTGAGAATTTAAACCCATTCCATTGTATGTAGTGTTGATTTTTCATTATTTACTTACACTGTATTTATTTACTTTGTTTATAATTCATTCACTTTTGTCCAGCGCTGCACTGTTTTTATATGTATTTAGTGATTTTAATAAAGCTTAAAGTGAAACAATAAAAGTGAAATATTCCTTTAAATTTCGTACCTGGGGGGTGTCTATAGTATGCCTGTAAAGTGGCGCTTTTTTCCTGTGTTTAGAATAGTCTGACAGCAAAATGACATTTCTAAAGGGAAAAAAAAAGTTATGTAATAGCGGTGTCGGCTAGAGTGAATTGTCTATAGGAGAAATCAAAAGTGCTAATTTTAAGGGTTAATATGCAAGTTATTGTCATAAAAAGTGTTTGGGGACCTGGGTCCTGCCCCAGGGGACATGTATCAATGCAAAAAAAAGTTTTAAAAACAGACGTTTTTTCGGGAGCAGTGATTTTATTAATGCTTAAAGTGAAACAATAAAAGTGTAATATTCCTTTAAATTAGGTACCTGGGGGGTGTCTATAGTATGCCTGTAAAAGGGTGCATGTTTCTCGTATTTAGAAAAGTCTGACAGCAAAATGACATTTGTAAAGGATAAAAAGTAATTTAAAACTACTCGCGGCTATAATGAATTGTCGGTCCGACAATACACATAACTTCATTGATAAAAACGGCATGGGATTTCCCCACAGGGGAACCCCGAACCAACCCTTCAGATCTGGTATGAATATTAAGGGGAACCCAGCGCCAAAATTTAAAAAAAAATGGCGTGGGGGTCCCCCTAAATTCCATACCAGACCTGACTGATACGGATGGAGCGGAGAAGAAGCAGGAGGAAGATGCGGGACGAGAAGAGCGGAGGAAGAAGAAGATGGAGAAGAAGATAGAGGAAGAAGAAAAACACCGAAGGAAGATCAGAAGAAAGAAGAAGAAATTACCGTATTTATCGGCGTATAACACGCACTTTTTTCCCCTTAAAATCAGGGGAAAGTCGCTAGGTTCGGATAGCTCCGCTCGGGACTACGAGTGGAGCCGAAAGTGAACGAGAGCCGCCGGAAAGAGCCGAGGACCGGCTCGGTGTATTTCGGCGCCGGCGGCGCCATTTTCAAATCGCGGTCGTCGATTTTAAAGCTCAGGACAGGGGATCAAAGCGAAGGCTGCACTGGGAAAGGCTGCACTGGGGAAGGCTGCACTGACATGGCTGCACTGACATGGCTGCACTGACAAGGCTGCACTGACAAGGCTGCACTGACATGGCTGTACTGACAAGGCTGCACTAACAAGGCTGCACTGGGGAAGGCTGCACTGACATGGCTGTACTGACAAGGCTACACTGACAAGGCTGCACTGACATGGCTGTACTGACAAGGCTGCACTAACAAGGCTGCACTGGGGAAGGCTGCACTGACATGGCTGCACTAACAAGGCTGCACTGGGGAAGGCTGCACTGACATGGCTGCACTGAGAAGGCTGCAATGATGGGCATTTAAATGTAAGTTTTTTTCCCTTCAACTTCCCTCCTAAAAGTTTTTTTTTCCTTAAAATTCCCTCCTA
Source organism: Lithobates septentrionalis (assembly GCA_037952835.1). Lineage (NCBI taxonomy): Eukaryota > Metazoa > Chordata > Amphibia > Anura > Ranidae > Lithobates > Lithobates septentrionalis. The sequence goes on along the minus strand of JBBDGP010002212.1, from coordinate 705,695 downwards.
AATTGGGGTGCGTTTTATACGCCGGTGTGTGTTATACGCCGATAAATACGGTAATAAAGGACTTGTCAAAAACCGTCTCTTGTGTTTCTTAACCTTTTTGACACTTTTTTGTGAAATGGTAGGGGTACATTTGTACCCCATTACCAATTCACACAGGGGGGCGGGATCTGGGGGTCCCCTTGTTAAAGGGGGCTTCCACATTCCAATAAGCCCCCCGCCCGCAGACCCCCACAACCACCGAGCAAGGGTTGTGGGGATGAGGCCCTTCTCTCCATTAACATGGGGACAAGGTGCTTTGGGGGGCTACCAATGTTAAGGGCATGTGGCCTGGTACGGTTCAGGAGGGGGGGCGCTCTCTCGTCCCCCCTCTTTTCCTGCGGCCTGCCAAGTTGCATGCTCAGAAAAGGGTCTGGTATGGATTTTTGGGGGGACCCCACGCCATTTTTTTTTAAATTTTGGCGCAGAGTTCCCCTTAAAACCCATACCAGACCAAGGGTCTGGTATGGATTTTAAGGGGGATCCCCACGCCATTTTTTTTTAATCTTGGCGTGGGGTTCCCCTTAACATCCATACCAGACCTGAAGGGCCTGGTGTGGAATTTAGGGGGAACCCCACACATTTTTTTTTTAAATTTTGGTTCAGGGTTCCCCTGTGGGGAAATTCCATACCGTTTTTATCATTGAACTTTTATGTGTATTGTCGGACCGACAATTCATTATAGCCGCGAGTAGTTTTAAATTACTTTTTTTTTCCTTTAGAAATGAAATTTTGCTGTCAGACTGTTCTAAACATGGGAAACATGCGCCACTTTACAGGCATACTATAGACACCCCCCAGGTACAAAATTTAAAGGAATATTACACTTTTATTGTTTCACTTTAAGCATTATTAAGATCACTGCTCCCGAAAAAACAGCTGTTTTTAAAACTTTTTTTTGCATTGATACATGTCCCCTGGGGCAGAACCCAGGTCCCCAAACACTTTTTATGACAATAACTTGCATATTAACCCCTAAAATTAGCACTTTTGATTTCTCCCATAGACAATTCACTATAGCCGACACCGCTATTACTTCATGACTTTTTTTTCCCTTTAGAAATGTAATTTTGCTCTCGGACTGTTCTAAACATGGGAAAAAAGTGCCACTTTACAGGAATACTATAGACACCCCCTAGGTACAAAATTTAAAGGAATATTTCACTTTTATTGTTTCACTTTAAGCTTTATTAAAATCACTGCTTCCGAAAAAATGGCTGTTTTTAAAACTTTTTTTGCACTGATACATGTCCCCTGGGGCAGGACCCAGGTCCCCAAACACTTTTTATGACAATAACTTGCATATAAGCCTTTAAAATGAGCATTTTTGATTATTCATGTTCGTGTCCCATAGACGGTGTTCGCGTGTTCGAACAAATTTTTTGCCTGTTCGCATGTTCTGGATGCAAACTGAACCGGGGGGTTCGGCTCATCCCTAGTGTTTACACACACAGATCCCGGTTCTCCGTGTCTCAGCGGCGATCGCGGGAGCCCAGGGGTGATCGTGACCGCCAGGCACTTGCATCGGCTTGGGGGGCGTACAGCGAGCACGCCCCTAGTGGCCACAGGGCGAAGCAACGTAACATCGCTTCGCCCAGCCGTGCCATTCTGCCGCAGTGAAACTGCGGCGGCTGGTTGGCAATCGGTTCAAATAACGCAGTGCCGTATCGCAAAAATGGCCTGGTCATTAGGGGGGAAATCTTCTGGGGCTGAGGTGGTTTGAAGCTTTTGTAATACATTTTAAAGTGTTTATAAGAAAGAGAGTCTGTGTGTGTGTATGTGTATTTATGTATACATTTATTGTGCTGTGAAAACATTATTGCCCCCCCCTTGCTAAATCATGGAAGAAATGTGAACCACATTTTTTGGAAAGCTGAATTAAGTTTCACTTGCCACACCCAGACCTAATTACTGCCAATCATGTTGAATCAAGAAGTCACTTAAATAGAAGCTGTCTGATAAAGTGAAGCATGCTAAAAGATCTCAAAAAGCAACACATCATTTAAGAACAAATGAGAAATAAAGTCATTAACATGAGGGTTTACATCCACTTTAAGATCAGTGTTCATGATTCAACAATAAGGAAGAGACTGGGCAAAAATAGCCTCCACGGGAGAGTACCAAGGTCAAAGCCACTGGTGACCAAAAAGAACACAAAGGCTCGTCTCACATTTGCCAAAAAACATTTGGATTATTCCCAAGACTTTTGGCCAAATATTCTGTGGACTGATGAGACAAAAGTTGAACTTTTTGGAAGGTGTGCGTCCCGTTACATGTGGCATAAAACAAATACAGCATTTCATAAAAAGAGCATCATACCAACAGTCAGACATGGTGGTGGTAGTGTGATGGTCTGGTGCTGCTTTGCAGCTTCAATAACTGGATGACCCGCCATAATTGATGGAACCATGAAGTCTGAGCTCTACCAAAAAATCCTGAAGGAGAATGTCCGGCCATCAGTTCCTGACCTCAAGCTCAAGTGCACTTGGGTTATGCAGCAGGACAATGATCCGAAACTCACCAGCAAGTCCACCTCTGAACGGCTCAAATAAGTGCAGTTACAGTTTTGGAGTGGCCTAGTCAAAGTCCAGACTTAAAGCGGAGTTCCACCCAAAAATGGAACTTCCACTTTTTGGAATCCCCCCCCCCTCCGGTGAGAAATATGGCACCATTCAGGGGTGAGGGGGGAGAAGATACCTGTCTAATACAGATATTTTTCTCCCACTTCCGGGCATAGATATCCGAGCCACCCGTGTGTATCTACGCCACTTCCGGCGCCTTCTCCGTCCCCCCCGCTGTCTTCTAGGAGACACACAGGTCCCAGAAGACAGCAGAGACCAGTGGGATCATGCAGCGAGAGTCGCGCATGCGCAGTAGGGAACCAGAAAGTGAAGCCACAAGGCTTCACTTCCTGATTCCCTTACCGAAGATGGCGGAGCCTCCACCCGAGAGCTGAGGGACGGGTCATCCTGGACAGGTAAGTATCCTTATTTAAAAAGTCAGCAGCGGCAGTATTTGTAGCTGCTGACTTTAAAAAAAAAATTAGGCGGAACTCCCCTTTAAAGTGTTACTAAAGCCACCAGTAAAATCAGTCTGTATATCCAGTAAAGCAGGGATATGCAATTAGCGGACCTCCAGCTGTTGCAAAACTACAAGTCCCACCATGCCTCTGCCTCTGGGTGTCATGCTTGTGGCTGTCAAGAGTCTTGCTATGCCTCATGGGACTTGTAGTTCTGCAACAGCTGGAGGTCCGCTAATTGCATATCCCTGCAGTAAAGCATGCTTGTTACGGATGAGCCGAACACCCCCCAGTTCGGTTCGCACCAGAACCTGAGAACGGACCGAAAGTTCGCACGAATGCTAGAACCCCATTGACGTCTATGGGACTCGAACGTTCGAAATCAAAAGTGCTCATTTTAAAGGCTAATTTGCATGGTATTGTCCTAAAAAGGGTTTGGGGACCCGGGTCCTACCCCAGGGGACATGTATCAATGCAAAAAAAACTTTAAAAACGGCCGTTTTTTCGGGAGCAGTGATTTTAATGATGCTTAAAGTAAAAAAAAAAAAAGTGAAATATTCCTTTAAATATCGTACCTGAGGGGTGTCTATAGTATGCCTGTAAAGTGACGCGTGTTTCCCTTGTTTAGAACAGTCCCTGCACCAAATGTCATTTTTAAAGGAAAAATCTCATTTAAAACTGCTTGCGGGTTTAATGTAATGTCGGGTCCTGGCAATATGGATGAAAATCAGTGAGACAAACGGCATGGGTACCCCCCAGTCCATTACCAGGCCCTTTGGGTCTTGTATGGATATTAAGGGGAACCCCGCCCCCAAATTAAAATAAGGAAAGGTGTGGGGCCACCAGGCCCTATATTCTCTGAACAGCAGTATACAGGCGGTGCAAACAAGACAGGGACTGTAGGTTTGTTGTTAAGTAGAATCTCTTTGTAATTTTGAACGGGTACATTTTTAACGTGTTTAGCTCCAGCCAAAAAATCTTTTTTAAGCTTTTTGGAAAACATAGGGAAGGGTTATCACCCCTGTGACATTTGTTTTGCTGTCTTTCCTCCTCTTCAGAAGATTTCACCTCACTTTTTGTCCCAATGAAAAATGTTTTTTGAAAATTTGGGTTTTTTTGTGGAACAAGGATTGGAAAGCATCAGTGGAAAGGAGAAATGTTTTTCCCATATTAACTCTTACAGGAGAGAATTTCCCTTCCTAGGGGTAGATTTCATCTCACTTCCTGTTGTCTCCTTCCGTTTGCAAGTAGGAGTCGTTTGTAAGTTAGTTGTTTGAAAGTAGGGTCCTGCCCTATATACTCAGCAGAAATTTGGGCCTTAAGTGTTGCTGTGGCCACAACACTGTAAGCCCTCACAGGGCCCTGCTGTGAAATATTAGATCAAGAATTGTAATTACATGCCCCTGTTGAACAGGAGCTGAAAAATTAGGCCTTAGGCACTGGTGCTGGTGCCACAACACTGCAACCCCTCACAGACACTCTAGTTGGAACGCAGGAATGAGCCCTGCTGCAAAGTATTGCATCAAAAATTGTAATTACACGCCCCTGTTAAACAGGGGCTGAAAAATTGTGCCTTAGGCACTGGTGGTGGCGCCCAGAACCAAAAATGTTCTTACAAGCTATCAGCGTGATGATTGAGGAGGAAGAGGATAATTACTCAGGGATAGTCACTCAGCATCAGCATAGGCAGTCTTTGAAGGGATCTGAGATTTCCCAAAAAATTATTCGGTTATATCAGCATCAGGTGCTTGGTAGCTGGTGGTGATCCAAGACCGAGTCAGTGGACAGACGCACCCTGTGATCGGTTACCACGCCTCCAGCAGCACTGAATGTGCGTTCCGAAAGAACGCTGGATGCAGGACAGGCCAGTAGCTCAATTGCATACTGTGCAAGCTCTGGCCAGTGATCCATCCTCAAGACCCAGTAACCCAGAGGATTTTCGGTGGGAAAGGTGTCCAAGTCTGATCTTGCCCCTAGGTATTCCTGCACCATGTAAAACAGACGCTGGCGATGGTTGCTGGAACCGATCATACCTTGGGGCTGCGGACCAAAAAATTGTCTGAACGCATCGGTCAGATGGCCACCTTCTCCACCGCTCCTTCTTTGACTGACCGAAGCCTCAGCAACACGTTGTCCAGAAACAGGAGTTTGTAACCTCCCAGTCTCTGGGAACGCGTTGCACAGACCTTTCTGCAAGGCCTCCCGAAGATGTTTCATCCTCTGCGATGGCAAGATAAGGTCCGCAACCTTACCCTTGTAACGTGGATCAAGGAGGGTTGCCAGCTAGTATTGGTCCTCCTTCTTGATACCACGAATACGAGGATTCTTATGCAGGCTTTGCAGGATCAGGGAGGCCATGCAGCGTAGGTTTGCTGAGGCATTCGGTCCGGAGTCCTCTGGGTCACTAAGGACGACATGGTCCGCAGCCACCTCCTCCCAGCCACGTACAAGTCCATGTGTTTCTTGGGACTGATCCCTTAAAGACTGCTGCTGATGCTGAGTGCCAGGCTCCACCTCCATACTGACACAATCTTCCTTCTCCTCCTCCTCCTCGTCCTCTTCCTGTGTGATTGGCGGGCACGCAGGAACACTGTCTGGATAAAGGGGGCCTTGAGAGCTAAGGAAGTCCTCCTCTTCCTGCCTCTGTTCTGCCTCAAGTGCCCTGTCCATTATTCCACGCAGCGTGTGCTCCAACAGGTGGACAAGGGGGACAGTGTCACTGATGCATGCACTGTCACTGCTCAGCATCCTCGTGGCCTCCTCAAATGGTGACAGGACAGTGCATGCATCCCTGATCATGGCCCACTGGCGTGGGGAAAAAAAACCAAGCTCCCCTGACCCTGTCCTGGTGCCATAGTCGCACAGGTACTCATTGATGGCCCTCTGCTGCGTGTGCAGCCGCTGCAGCATGGCCAACGTTGAGTTCCACCTGGTGGGCATGTCACAGATTAGGCGGTTCTTGGGCAGGTTAAACTCCTTTTGGAGGTCCGTCAGCCGAGCACTGGCATTATATGCCTGGCAGAAATGCACACAGACTTTCCTGGCCTGCCTCAGGACATCCTGTAAGCCCGGGTACCTGCCCAAGAACCGCTGCACCACTAAGTTAAGGACATGAGCCAAACAGGGCACATGGGTCATTTGTCCCTGTCGGAGGGCAGAGAGGAGGTTGGTGCCATTGTCGCAAACCACCATTCCTGCCTTAAGTTGGCGTGGCGTCAACCAACTCTGAACCTGCCCCTGCAGAGCTGACAGAACCTCTGCCCCAGTGTGGCTCCTGTCCCCCAAGCACACCAGCTTAAGCACCGCATGGCATCTTTTGGCCTGCGTACTTGCGTAGCCCCTTGAACGACTACGGAGCACTGCTGGTTCCGAGGAAGAGGCCATGGAGGAAGAAGAAGAGGAGGGGGTGGAGGAGAGAGGTGTGTCACAATCATTAGCATTTTGGAGGCGTGGTGGCGGAACAACCTCCAACACTACTGCACCTTGTCCTGCATCCTTCCCAGCTGCCAGCAGAGTCACCCAATGCGCCGTGAAACTTAGGTAACGTCCCTGTCCATGCCTGCTGGACCATGAGTCAGCGGTAATATGCACCTTACCGCTGACCGCCCTGTCCAGCGAGGCATAGACATTGCCTTCCACATGCTGGTAGAGAGCCGGAATCGCCTTCCGTGAGAAAAAGTGCACATTCCACAAACTCACGGAAGGGGGCAGAGTCTACAAACTGAAAAGGCAGCAGTTGAAGTGCTAGCAATTTTGCCAAGCTAGCATTCAACCGCTGGGCATGTGGATGGCTGGGAGCAAACTTCTTTCGGCGGTGCAGCAGCTGGGGCAGGGAAATTTGTCAGTCATCGCCTTCCGTGAATTGCCTTCCGTGAGAAAAAGTGGCGTTTGGGTACCTGCCACTGAGGAACCGCACATTCAACAAGCTCACGGAAGGGGGCAGAGTCTACAAACTGAAAAGGCAGCAGTTGAAGTGCTAGCAATTTTGCCAAGCTAGCATTCAACCGCTGGGCATGTGGATGGCTGGGAGCAAACTTCTTTCGGCGGTGCAGCAGCTGGGGCAGGGAAATTTGCCTGGTACAATCTGACGTTGGTTTACCAAAAGCAGATTGCCCACAAGTACTTGGCTGTGACACACCTAATTCTACACCTTCATTCCTCTCAGTGCAGGTCTCAGAGAGGACTGAAGGTCTAGTGGGGTTGGAAATCTCAGCTGATGAGGAGCAAGGAGAGGTCCTCTTTGTTCTTTGGTGTGGGTCTTTTAGATACGCTTGCCAACGAACTGCATGGCAGGTCAACATATGTCTGGTCAAGCATGTGGTACCCAAGCGGGAGATGTTTTGGCCACGTGAGATACGCTTGAGACATATGTTGCAAATAGCAGCGGTGCGATCTGATGCACTCGTCTCAAAAAAGGCCCACACCAAAGAACTTTTTGAATAACGCGCAGAGACTGCAGCGCCCTGCACATGTGGAGCTTTGGGGTGTGATGCAGTCAATGTGCTGCCCTTAGGCTGGCCCCTGGAGGGCATCCTACCTTGTTGGTGATGTGCCGCCTCCTCCTCCTCTCTCCTATCAGGCACCCACGTTGAGTCAGTGACCTCATCATCCCCTCCCTCCTCATCACTGGAGCAAACCTGGCAGTATGCTGCAGCAGGGGGAGCATGACCGCCAGATTGCTGTCCTTCTTGGGCACCCCCTCTGTCCGTGCTCATGTTACTGCCTTCATCGAGCTCAGTATCATCATCAGAGCCTTCTAAAACGCTGGGCATCCTCCTGGAGCATGTACCCAACACTGTGGTCAAACAGTTCGAGGGATTCCTCAGGAGGACATGGTGGGGCTAGGGAAGGAGTCACTGATGACATTGAGCCGAGGGAAGAGGCCACTGCTTTGCCAGACAAAGTACCCTGGGCATGGGTGAGAGAGGATGAGGAGGATGAGGACGGCTTGGTCATCCACTCGACCAAGTCTTCCGCATGTTGCGGCTCAACATGGCCAGCTGCCGAAAAAAAGGCCAAGCGTGTCCCATGGCCACGTGCTGATGAGGATGCACCGTCTCCGCGACCAGCACTAGACACAGAGCCTGCTTGCCCTCTCTTATTGGCTTGTGACTGTCTGCCTCTCCTTCTTGGCCTTCCAGACATACTAATGGCCTGTAGCTGCACTAAGCTGGGATATATATATATATATATATATATATATATATATATATATATATATATATATATATATATATATATATATATATATATATATATACATATATATACTGATACTGCAGCTAGCAAAATCAACTGCCTGCCTGTAGTATGAGAACACCACCAACCTTCTACAGGTAGCTTTAGCTGAACACTGTGAGCAGGACGCACCCCACTAACTTGTAGGTTTAGCTGAACACTGTGAGCAGGACGCACTGCACTAACTGTAAATAGTCTAGCTGCCTGACTGTGGTACTAATAGGATCAAAAGAACACCAGCAATTTTCTTCAGGTAGCTGTATTTACTGTAACAAGACAAGCCTGCCTGTCAGTAAGAAGATAACAGAAATGGATCTAGCTGAACACTGTGAGTAGGACGCACCCCACTAGCTTGTAGGTTTAGCTGAACACTGTGAGGTGGCTGCACCCCACTAACTTGTAGGTTTAGCTGAACACTGTGAGCAGGACGCACCCCACTAACTTATAGGTTTTGCAGAACACTGTGAGCAGGACGCACTGCACTAACTGTAAATAGTCTAGCTGCCTGACTGTGGTACTAATAGGATCAAAAGAACACCAGCAATTTTCTTCAGGTAGCTGTATTTACTGTAACAAGACAAGCCTGCCTGTCAGTAAGAAGATAACCGAAACGGATCTAGCTGAACACTGTGAGCAGGACGCACCCCACTAGCTTGTAGGTTTAGCTGAACACTGTAAGGTGGACGCACCCCACTAACTTGTAGGTTTAGCTGAACACTGTGAGCAGGACACACCCCACTAACTTGTAGGTTTTGCAGAACACTGTGAGCAGGACGCACTGCACTAAATGTAAATAGTCTAGCTGCCCGACTGTGGTACTAATAGGATCAAAAGAACACCAGTAATTTTCTTCAGGTAGCTTTATACACTGTAACAAGACAAGCCTGCCTGTCAGTAGGAAGATAACAGGAACGGATCTAGCTGAACACTGTGAGCAGGACGCACTGCACTAAATGTAAATAGTCTAGCTGCCTGACTGTGGTACTAATAGGATCAAAAGAACACCAGCAATTTTCTTCAGGTAGCTTTATATACTGTAACAAGACAAGCCTGCCTGTCAGTAGGAAGATAACAGGAACGGATCTAGCTGAACACTGTGAGCAGGACGCACTGCACTAAATGTAAATAGTCTAGCTGCCTGACTGTGGTACTAATAGGATCAAAAGAACACCAGTAATTTTCTTCAAAATACTGTAACAAGACAAGCCTGCCTGTCAGTAGGAAGATAACAGGAACGGATCTAGCTGAACACTGTGAGCAGGACGCACTGCACTAAATGTAAATAGTCTAGCTGCCTGACTGTGGTACTAATAGGATCAAAAGGACACCAGTAATTTTCTTCAGGTAGCTTTATATACTGTAACAAGACAAGCCTGCCTGTCAGTAGGAAGATAACAGGAACGGATCTAGCTGAACACTGTGAGCAGGACGCACTGCACTAAATGTAAATAGTCTAGCTGCCTGACTGTGGTACTAAAAGGATCAAAAGAACACCAGTAATTTTCTTCAAAATACTGTAACAAGACAAGCCTGCCTGTCAGTAGGAAGATAACAGGAACGGATCTAGCTGAACACTGTGAGCAGGACGCACTGCACTAAATGTAAATAGTCTAGAAGATAACAGGAACGGATCTAGCTAAACTGAATACAGTGTATATATATATATATATATATGCAACACCTGGGATGCATATATATAGACAATACACTTTAAGTGCAGCTAACTGACTGACTGTCCTGCCTAATCTAGCTAACTCAAATGAAATGACACTGTCTCTCTCTCTCTCTCTATTTCTCAGCACACCGGAACACACTGCACAGGGCCGCCGTGCAGGCGGCCTTATATAGTGTGGGGCGTGTACTAAATCCCCTGAGCCATAATTGGCCAAAGCCTCCTTGGCTTTGGCCAATTACGGCTCTCTGTTAAGGCGGCGCTGTGATTGGCCAAGCATGCGGGTCATAGTGCATGCTTGGCCAATCATCAGCAAGCAATGCACTGCGATGCCGCAGTGAATTATGGGCCGTGACGCGCCACGCGAATTTGGCGCGAACGGCCCATATCGTTCGCAATTCGGCGAACGACCGAACAGCCGATGTTCGAGTCGAACATGGGTTTGACTCGAACACGAAGCTCATCCCTAATGCTTGTTATACTCACTGTGGAACCTAAGGGGTTAATCCTCTGCATTGTGTAAAAAAGGCTGTTTGATCCTGTCTTCTCTGATCCTCCTTCTGAGTCACTCTGCACATGCTCAGTTTGGTGTGTATTGCTAGAGAGCTTTTTTTTTTCTTGGGAGGGGTGCATGTGATCAGGTTCAGCACAGGACCAATCAGCACTGTCCAGACAGAGGGTCTGGGGTCCTGCAGCCTCATAAGACAGTAAGAGGAGAATGAAAAAACTCCTCCTACATGCTTTAACCAGACACTGATAGAAGTCACAAGACTGCTATATACTGTTGATGAGAAAAGGTATTTAGCAGGTTATATTTACTAAAATAATTGCATTTCCATGTGCTGTGTACTGTGGGAGACCAGATACAGTGAATGCAGGGTCCTGGGGAGACCAGCTATAGTGATTGTGGAGTGCTGGGGAGACCAGCTATAGTGAATGTGGGGTCCAGGGGAGAGCAGATATAGTGAATGCAGAGTCCTGGGGAGAGCAGATATAGTGAATGCAGAGTCCTGGGGAGAGCAGATATAGTGACTGCAGGCTCCTGGGGAGACCAGATATGGTGAATGCAGGCTCCTGGGGAGAGCAGGTATAGTGAATGCAGGGTCCTGGGGAGAGCAGATATAGTGAATGCAGGGTCCTGGGGTGACCAGATATAGTGAATGCAGGGTCCTGGGGGGGAGACCAGATATAGTGAATGCAGAGTTCTGGGGAGACCAGATATAGTTAATTGCAGAGTCCTGGGGAGAGCAGATATAGTGAATTCAGGCTCCTGGGGAGAGCAGATATAGTAAATGAAGGGTACTGGGGAGACCAGATATAGTGAATGCAGGGTACTAGGGAGACCAGATATAGTGAATGCAGAGTCCTGGGGAGACCAGATATAGTGAATGTAGACTCCTAGGGAGAGCAGATATAGTGAATGCAGGCTCCTGGGGAGAGCAGATATAGTGAATGCAGGCTCCAGGGGAGACCAGATATAGTGAATGCAGGATACCAGGGAGACCAGATATAGTGAATGCAGGTTCCTGGGGAGACCACATATAGTGAATGCAGGGTACTGGGGAGACCACATATAGTGAATGCAGGCTCCTGGGGAGACCAGATATAGTGAATGCAGGGTACTGGGCAGACCAGATATAGTGAATGCAGGGTACTGGGGAGACCAGATATAGTGAGTGCAGGGTACTGGGGAGACCAGATATAGTGAATGCAGGGTACTGGGGAGACCAGATATAGTGAATGCAGGGGAACTGGGGAGACCAGATATAGTGAATGCAGACCCCTGGAGAGACCAGATATAGTGAATGCAGAGTCCTGTGGAGAGCAAATATAGTGAATGCAGGCTCTGGGTGAGACCAGATATAGTGAATGTAGGGTATTGGGGAGACCAGATATAGTGAATGCAGGCTCCTGGGGAGACCAGATATAGTGAATGCAGGGTACTGGGGAGACCACATATAGTGAATGCAGGGTACTGGGGAGACCACATATAGTAAATGCAGGGTACTGGGGAGACCAGATATAGTGAATGCAGGCTCCTGGGGAGACCAGATATAGTGAATGCAGAGTCCTGGGGAGAGCAGATATAGTGAATGCAGGCTCCGGGGGAGACCAGATATAGTGAATGCAGAGTACTGGGGAGACTAGATATAGTAAATGCAGAGTCCTGGGGAAAGCAGATATAGTAAATGCAGGCTCCGGGGGAGACCAGATATAGTGAATGCAGAGTCCTGGGTAGAGCAAATATAGTAAATGTAGGCTATGGGGGAGACCAGATATACTGAATGCAGGGTACTGGGGAAACCAGACATAGAGAATGCAGGGTACTGGGGTACTGGGGAGACCAGATATAGTGAATGCAGCCTCCTTAGTGCACTTTAAATCAGATTGAGATCCTGTGGCATGACCTTAAACAGACCATTCATGCTGGAAAACCCTCCAATTTGGCTGAATTAAAACAATTCTGCAAAGAAGAGTGGGCCGAAATTCCTCCACAGCGATGCAAAAGACTCATTGCCAGTTATTGCAAGCGCTTAATTGCAGTTGTTGCCGCCAAGTGTGACACAACCAGTTATTAGGCTTAGGGGGCAGTTACTTTTTCAAGGCACTTTATATACAGTATATACACTCACACATGTGTGTTTGAGCTTTGGGCGCACACACCTATGCCTGGAGTAAATCATAATGACACTGTAATGCAACAGAACCTAAAATGTGAGAACTCAATATAGTTCATTACTTCCTGCTAGCTTCGTCTATAATGATCCTGTACTATTGTGATAAATACAGACAGATCAGTATGGAAAGTCTTCTATGACACTCACAGATGTTTGCATGCAAAGACAGTATATTTTGTAAATCAGGCCCCAATCACACTGTACTGTTATGGTAACACGTATGTGTGTCTGTGTGAGTTACTGCACTGCAAGGCAATAATGGTGTGATGCTTTGCCATTCATTATGAAAATGCCACCCCAATACCCCTCCCCACCACAGGGGGGCGCTGCACATCAGGACAATACATAGCAATATAGTATGGTGCAGTAATGTGTTTTAGGTGCGGGGATCTGTCAGAGAAGCTCAGCTCTGAGTTCTGTCAGTCCAGTCAGTGTGAATAGGAGGCCTGACACAGAGCACATCAATGTGTGGGGACATGAATGCTTTACACAGCGACCCCCAGTGGTGAGGTGTGATGACAATATTTGGAAATAATCCCCTTCTATCATCACCTCCACGCCAGGTGAAAATCCAAATCATCCTGACAGTGAGGGGGAGGGGTCAGGGTGTGTGTATATGAGGAGGGGGAGGGGTCAGGGTGTTTGTATACGAGGAGGGGGAGGGGTCAGTGTGTGTGTATACAAGGAGGGGGAGGGGTCAGGGTGTGTGTATATGAGGGGGAGGAGTCAGGGTGTATGTATATGAGGAGGGGGAGGGGTCAGTTTGTGTGTATACAAAGAGGGGGAGGGGTCAGGGTGTGTGTATACGAGGAGGGAGAGGGGTCAGGGTGGGTGTATATGAGGAGGGGGAGGGGTGTCTGTATAAGGAGGGGGGGTGTATATGAGGAGGGGGAGGGGTCAGGTTGTCTGTATATGGGGAGGGGGAGGGGTGTCTGTATATGAGGAGAGGGGTCAGAGTGTGTGTATATGTGGAGGGGGAGGGGTGTGTGTGTATATGAGGAGGGGAGGGGTGTCTGTATATGAGGAGGGGGAGGGGTCAGGGTGTCTTTATATGAGAAGGGGAGGGGTCAGGGTGTCTGTATATGAGGAGGGGGGTCAGGGTGTGTGTATATAAGGAGGGGGAGGGGTCAGGGTGTGTATATGAGGAGGGGGGTCAGGGTATGTGTATATAAGGAGGGGGAGGGGGTCAGGGTGTCTTTATATGATGAGGGGGAGGGGTCAGGGTGTGTATATGAGGAGGGGGGGTCAGGGTGTGTGTATATAAGGAGGGGGAGGGGGTCAGGGTGTGTGTATATAAGGAGGGGGAGGGGTCAGGGTGTCTTTATATGAGGAGGGGGAGGGGTCAGGGTGTGTATATGAGGAGGGGGGTCAGGGTTTGTGTAGATAAAAAGGGGGAGGGGTCAGGGTGTCTTTATTTGAGGAGGGGGAGGGGTCAGGGTGTGTATATGAGGAGGGGGGGTCAGGGTGTGTGTATATAAGAAGGAGGAGGGGGAGGGGTGTCTTTATATGAGGAGGGGGAGGGGTCAGGGTGTGTATATGAGGAGGGGGGTCAGGGTTTGTGTAGATAAAAAGGGGGAGGGGTCAGGGTGTCTTTATTTGAGGAGGGGGAGGGGTCAGGGTGTGTATATGAGGAGGGGGGGTCAGGGTGTGTGTATATAAGGAGGGGGAGGGGGAGGGGTCCGGGTGTCTGTATATGAGGAGGGGGAGGGGTCAGGATGTGTATATGAGGAGGAGGGGTCAGGGTGTCTTTATATAAGGAGGGGGAGGGGTCAGGGTGTCTCTATATGAGCAGGGGAGGGGTCAGGGAATCAGGAGGAGGGGTCAGGGTGTCTTTATATAAGGAGGGGGAGGGGTCAGGGTGTCTCTATATGAGCAGGGGAGGGGTCAGGGAATCTGTATATGAGGAGGGGGAGGGGTCAGGATGTGTATATGAGGAGGGGGAGGGGAGATTTCCATAACAGGACACAGAGAACTCCCCCGGGGGAGTCTTATCTTCTGGGAGAGACCACCCACTTCCCCTCACACATCCCTTCCTGTGATTAACTAAGGAGACCTGTCACTCATCTCACAGTTTCCCCCCCCCCCCCCAGGTGTTCCCGCCTTTCAACTTCCATCCTGTGATTGGCTGAGGAGGCCTGTCATTCACCTCACCTCACAGCTGTCTCCTCAGGTGTTCCCGCCTCCCAGCACCACTCCTGTGACTGGCCTGTCACTCTCCTCACAGCTTTCCCCTCAGGAGACTGGTCACTCACCTCAGAGCTGTCTCCACTTCTAAGATACTCTCCTGTGATTTGCTGAAGAAAACCTGTCACTCAAATCACCACACACCTGTCCCCTTAGGTGTTCTCATCTCCCAACTCCTCTCCTGTGATTGGCTGAGCTACGCCTTTCACTCTCAGTTTTTTTTTTTATTTCTATGATCCTCTTTTGTGATTGGGTGAGAAAAATCATCACTCACCTCACATCTATCCCCACCTCACAGCAGTCCTCCTGTGATTGGCTAAAGATAGTTACTGTCAGTCACTCATATCCCCTCACAGCTTCTCCTCAGATTTTCCTGCCTCTCAGCTCCTCTCCTGTGATTGGATGGGGAAAGCCTGCCACTCACCTCACAGATGTCTTCTTTCCTATTACTCACCTCTCTGCTGTCTCCTCAGGTTTTCTTTCCTCTCAGCTCCTCTCCTGTGATTGGCTGAGGATACCTGCCACTCTCCCTTAACAGCTTTTCCTCAGATTCCTCTTCCACTCAGCCCCTCTCTTGTGATTGGGTGAGATTACCTGCTACTCCCCTCACATATTCTCTTCGGATTCTCCTGCCTCTGAGCTCCTCTTTTGTAATTGGCTGAGATTACCTGCCACTCATCTCACAGCTTCTCCTCAGATTTTACCGCCTCTCAGTTCCTCTCCTGTGATTGGCTGAGGATACCTGCCACTCCCCTCACAGCTTCTCCTCAGATTTTACCGCCTCGCAGCTCCTCTCCTGTGATTGGATGAGGATACCTGTCACTCACCTCACATTGCTCAGCTCCTCTCCTGTGATTGGATGAGGATACCGGTCACTCACCTCAAATCTCTCAGCTCCTCTCCTGTGGCTGAGGACAGTCACCTCACAGTTCTCTCCTCAGGTATTGTGATCTCTGGAACTCTCCAGAATCCCCAGACTGATCCGCTCTCTACAGATAAAGAGAACTAGAACCCTCTATGGAGCTCTAAGGCTTCCCATACAGTGAGTGATTTTTTTTTCTTTCGGCACGCATTCGCATGTGTGTAACATGACGCATCACGTCGCCTCTTCAGGCCTAAAATTATTTTTTAAACGTGCAAAAAAAACCTCCACAAAAACAGCTCTGGCAGCAAAAGGGTTAAATAACGACTCCTGGTGTCCGCGCTGCAAGCGCGGCAAACCGCATCAAGTGAAGCTTGTCGCCCCAAAAAAATGTCCAGGAGCTTCCTTTGAGCGACACGCTTCGAGCGATACAGTTGGCCGCAATTGCAACACGACAATCGCGGCAGAACCATATCACATTTTTAGGTGCCATTTAACCACTTCAGCCCCGGAGGATTTGGCTGCACAATGACCAGAGCACTTTTGACAATTTGGCACTGGTAATTGCGCGGTAATGCAATGTTGTACTCAAACAAAATTTGCGTCATTTTTTTCCCACAAATAGAGATTTCTTTTGATTTCCTCTGCAATTTTTATTTTTTGCGATATAAACAGAAAAAGACCGAAAATTTTGAAAAAAAATGATATTTTCCACTTTTTGTAATAAACTCAATTTCTGTCATACATTTAGGCCAACATTTATACAGCCACATGTCTTTGGTAAAAAAAAAATGTCAATAAGCGTATATTTATTGGTTTGCGCAAAAGTTATAGCGTCTACAAACTAGGGTACATTTTCTGGAATTTACGCAGCTTTTAGTTTATGACTGCCTATCTCATTTCTTGAGGTGCTAAAATGGCAGGGCAGTACAACCCCCCCTCCCCCAAATGGAAAGTAGACACCCCAAGGAAATTGCTGAGAAGCATATTGAGCCCACTCACATGTCACTGTCACAAGTGATTAAAAAAAAAAATTACACAAAGTTGTCACTAAATGATATATTGCTCACACACGCCATAGTTATATGTGGAATTACACCCCAAAATACATTCAGCTGCTTCTCCAGAGTACGGGGCCCCGAAAACCAAGCACCGCCTTTAGGCTTTCTAAGGGCGTAAATTTTTGATTTCACTCCTCACTACTCCTCACTACCTATCAGCAGAGACAATTGAAATATATATAAAGACACTTTTTTATACCAGTGTCTGGCTCTATGGGCAATTAAGTATGGCGCCATCAACTGGTCATTGAAGTCCACCCCTCCCATATTTAGGTTATATTCGTGGACACAGAGGGGCTTCTCAACAACACCAGTCGCCATTGCAATTTGGACTGTCGTATCTGCGTGAAGCGAGGACAGAACGAAAACATTCCGATTATCCCTCCACTTCACTGCAAGCAAATTATTACATCTCATTATTACATCTCAAGCAGGCTCTCTCCCCCCGTCTAAGTTGGGATTCTATAAGCCGTTGTGGGAAAAGCCCCGGCGATCAGATCGCACGGTACCACATGCGCCAATTCCACAATCAAAAAGGTGACTAAAAAGTGGCACGCATGTGTAATAATTGTCCATGTACATGCTTGCCTGTGCCCAGACTCATGATTGGTCTGTAAGTATGAGCGGGGCATTGTTCCTGTACTATTCTCTCTATATAATACCCAATCTAATATTTACCTTAATACCTTTATAGACATCTGCATCGCATCTGCTCCCGAGGCATGGCAACAGCCACGAAACGTACATTATCTATAATACAATGAAACCTCGGTTTTCAAGTAACAAGCGTTTCGTGAAACGAGCACTGTATTTCTAAAAAGCCTAACTCGGTTTGCAAGTGTTGTCTTGCAAAACGAGCAAGATTCAGGCCAAAAGCGGTGTGCAGTACCACTTTTGGCCTGAGGTGGGGGGGGCGCCGATCGTCGGCGTTCGGAAATGCACGGAAAGGCCCGTGAATGGAGTCTTTCCGAGGTTTGCCGAGGTCAGCCAAAGTGTGCTCGGCCTTTTCGGCCATTTCCGAGGCGCTCCGGCGCCCCCGCCTCTGGCCACATGCGGTATTGCATCCCATTGAAGTCAATATGGAACTAATTATTTTAGTTTCCATTGACTTCAATGGGAAAACTCACTTTGATATGCGAGTACTTTGGATTACGAACATACTCCTGGAACGGATTATGCTCGTAATCCGAGGTTCCTCTGTATGCTCTTTTGAACTCTACCAATCTTTATTATGTTGTTACTGTGGAGACACGCAACTCTGAGTCTGGTGTTTTTATTATTTTACCACTGTGATTATATTATGCTGCTATACCATTATGTTACTTTATTACTGTACTATGTTATGGAATTAAACTTTCCTTGTTTTATTATATTTTATTGTATGTATTCTGGTATTATGCAAAATATATGGTCACAAATATGGTTTACCCACCAGACATCATCATTAGTATTATTATGTTGTGTTGTCTCCCCGGCTGCATGCTTCACACAAAGTCCCAAACCTTTTTTCTCATATATCCAAATGTCGGGCATGGAGATACATTCTAATACCCTCATATAAAGTTCCAAACCGTTTCTTCTCTTGTTTTATATGTATAGCCTGTTGACCTGTCACAGAGCTTATACAACTTGACCCCATATCTGGCACTCTTGCTGGGAAGATACTGTTTGAAAGACAAGCGGCCAGAAAACTTAATCAGGGACTCGTCAACGCAGACAACTTGTTCTGCAATAAACAAGGCTGCAAACTGTTGGTTGAAGTGGTTTACGAGGGGCCGAATTTTGTGGAGCCGATCAAACCCAGGGCCCCCCCGAAGACGACAGAGTTCATTGTCATTAAAATGCATGAACCACAAATCTGCTTGCATCGCGTCCTGGTCATGGAAGCAGAGAACACGGGCATATGGTGAATTGGGTCAGTGGACCAATATGACCGCAACTCACTTTTTTTAGTTATGCCCATGAGAAGGGATAGGCCCAGAAAGGTCTTAAATTCGGAAACCGTAATAGGTTTCCGTTCTCTGGCAAGGGTCCACTGGGGAATAGCAGCGATAAATTTACCAGCGTACAAATTGCTTTGGTCCACAATAGATCTATAGAGATCTTCCGTAAAAAACAGTGAATAAAAATCAAGTGACATAAAATCAACTAAATCAAATATATATGCTGTGCTTCCAAATAGACTATACACTATGTGTATGTAATAACCAAAGTGCATAAATATATGTGCAAAACCATGAAAATCATACAGTGGAAAACACTGTCGTTACCGACTATATAGGTGACAATAATGCAACACATGTATACAAAATATATATATGAAAAATTCCTTATGATAATTAAACAAACATATAAAAATACTAATAAACAAATATATTTATATAAAGTGCTATTGTGCATCCATGTGGTTAATAGTTATACCAGTTATGATAGTGTCCATAGGATCATATATAAAGGTTGATCCCCTGGTTTAAAAAAAAAAAAAGTGCTCATGTGAGTGCGTGTGACATCCAAAAAGTGCTTTGAAGTCCATGCGATTCGGGAACTGCTGTGTGGGTGATCCAAAGCAAGCCGCAGTGTTCACACTCAGGTGCTTCCCCCTAGGTAATAAATGCTCACCTCTGAGCGTGTGACTTTGCATTCAAGCTTAGTCACTACACGCCTGTGACCCACCTCTGGGCTCTGCAGTATTACCGGAATCCTGGACCCGTCAGCACAATACCTTGGTTTATTAGTGGAAAAAAGGACTTGATAGTGTGATATAGTTTCAACAGTTTATTAATCACAATAAACCCCCCATATGGGGTACTCACATAGATCGGGCGCATCAGTGCGCCACTCTACATCAAGCGAAAGCACGTAATAATACCGGACTGGTATCGGGATGGTATGGGCTTCCTTCCTGGCAGATCACCTGCCTAACGTCCGTCCTGTCCCATGATCTGCCAGGAAGGAAGCCCATACCATCCTGATACCGGTCCAGTATTCTCACGTGCTTTCACTTGATGTAGAGTGGCGCACTGACGCGCCTGATCTATGTGAGTACCCCATATGGGGGTTTTATTGTGATTAATAAACTGTTGAAACTATGGGGTTGATTTACTAAAGGCAAATTGACTGTGCACTTTGCAAAGTGCAGTTGCATACTGCAAGAGCAGTTGCTCCAGAGATTAGTAAATGAGCAGAAGCTCTGCTGACTTCCATCATCCAATCACGCGCAAGCAAATATGCTGTTTTTTTATTTTCCTTTGCATGTGATTGGGTGTTCTTTGCAAAGTGAAGCTTTACCTCATTTACTAAGCTCTGGAGCAACTGCACTTTGCAAAGTGCACAGTCTAGTTGCCTTTAGTAAATCAACCCCTATATCACACTATCAATTCCTTTTTTCCACTAATAAACCGAGGTATCGTGCTGACGGGTCCAGGATTCTGGTAATACTGCAGAGCCCAGAGGTGGTTCACAGGCGTGTATTGACTAAGCTTTAAATGCAAAGTCACATGTTCAGAGGTGAGCATTTATTACCTAGGGGAGAAACGGGGATATCCAAAACAGTCTGTTTATAATGAGGGTGTGCCACATCCCAAATGTAAATAGAACTGGAGAAAACCCCTAGGGGTGGGATTTTAAAGGCACTACCAAGGCAACAATATAAAAAGTATATAAAGTTTATTGATCATAAGAAATATATATAATACAAGAAACAGGTATACAAAACAAAGGATGCATACAGATTGTACAGACATGCGACATAGGATACACAATCCAGAAACCCTACGTTTCGGAGATGGACTGTAGTCTCCTTCATCAGGGGTTTTTCTAGAAGGCACAGTGTATCACAGTAAATGGACAGGTACAAAAAATGCATCCACAATTTTAAAAGAATGTGAGGAAGAACCGGAGCAGGGGATCCCCAACAAGCTCAATCCATCGAGGAACAATTGTTGTACTCAAAAAATATAATATGAAAAAGGAGGGGGGAGAGAAAACTCTCCCCCTCCAAACACCCAACAGCCCCGCCGGATCTGTGGAACCAGATCAGCGACAGTATGACACATGTACTGAGGCCCAAAAATGAATTGGAGGATCTAGGTTAACTGAAACAATCAGACAGTCGGTGGAAACAGGGGAGAAGTGCTGCTACGCAGTCTGGAGAGCCGAAATTGCAAATGGTCACAGTGCAACAGGTCTCAATAAAATGTACAAATAGTCTCCAGAGAGCGGCAGGTCCCTGGTCCTCAATATATTTTTTGATTACATCAATTGTTCCTCGGTGGATTGAGCGTGTTGGGGATCCCCTGCTTCGGTTCTTCCTCACATTCTTTTAAATTGTGGATGCATTTTTTGTACCTGTCCATTCACTGTGATACACTGTGCCTTTTAGAAAAAACCCTGATAAAGGAGACTACAGTCCATCTCCGAAACGTAGGGTTTCTGAATTGTGTATCCTATGTCGCATGTCTGTACAGGACCAGGGACCTGCCGCTCTCTGGAGACTCTTTGTACATTTTATTGAGACCTGTTGCACTGTGACCATTTGCAATTTCGGCTCTCCAGACTGCGTAGCAGCACTTCTCCCCTGTTTCCACCGACTGTCTGATTGTTTCAGTTAACCTAGATCCTCCAATTCATTTTTGGGCCTCAGTACATGTGTCAGCCTGTCGCTGATCTGGTTCCACAGATCTGGCGGGGCTGTTGGGTGTTTGGAGGGGGAGAGTCTGGGCTGATCCTGCTAATGCTGCATTTTTGGGAACCCTAAACTACTGTTCAGACACTATACTAGTAAGGGAGGTGTATGGTGCGTGGGTGTTAGCGCTACTGGCACTAATCTGATGCCATCTGGGATTGACGCTGACCCTAACTGACGCTAAAACCTAACTGATGTCCCCTGCCGGGTGATCAGGGGTTAAACCTTTATTAGGTAATATACGGCGGGTGCCCTGACGCTATAAAAAACAAAACTAGCGTCACCCGTGACACTAATACAGTGATCACTGGTGACAGGGGGTGAAAGGGTTAACTAGGGGGCAATCAGGGGGTTAAAACCTTTATTAGGTAATATATGGGGTACCCTGATGCTATAAAAGACTGACGGTGAAACTAACTAGCATCATCCGTGACACTAATACAGCGATCAGAAAATAGATCTGCACTCTATACTAGTGACACTGGTGACAAGGGGTGAAAGGGTTAACTGGGGGTGATTAAGGGGTTAAACCTTTATTAGGGGGTTAATGGGGGGTACCCTAGACCTATCTTGGCCTACTACTAACTGCCCTAATGCTGATTAGTGTCACAAGTGACACCAGTACAGTGATCAATGAAAAAATCAGAAAACTGCACTTGGTGACACAGTGACAGGGAGTGAAGGTTAACTGGGGGGGGGGGGTGGCGATCGGGGGGGGGTGAAAAGTGTGCCTACCTGTACTGTGTCAGTGTAGTGTTGGTGCAACTCCCTGTTAGATGTCCTCTCACTGGAACCGATAGGAGCTCAATGAGGGGAGGTGACATCACTTCCTCTGCTGTGTTTACACTTACAGGCAGGGGAAGCACTTCATTCCCCAGAACTGATCAGTAGGTACAGGCCAGAAATCATTGGTTTGTACTTGAAGACAGGATTGGTTCTGTAACGAATCCGATCACTGTGGGCATGGCGGGGGCGCACGCCCCCTACCCGCGGGCATGAGCTCCGCATGGGTATAGCAAATCGCACAGCACTGCCACTCTGCCGTCGTATATCAGCGTGAGCTGGTCGGCAAGTGGTTAACATTACACAACTGTACATTATATTAAAAAGCAGAACAAAAAAAAAAGATTTTGTTCTAGAAACTGCATCGAAATATAAGAATCTTAATAATTCCACCTTCTCAGGTCTAGGCGGGCTCTGTATTTTACAAACTGTTGCCTGCAGCAGGGAATAGGCACTCTGACGGCGTGGAGGTGCTCGGGATACACAACGAGTATTTCGCTGGTTTTTCCAAGGTAGGATATTTTTCTTGGTTACTCTTCTGGCAATTCTAATGCCCCGTACACACGGTCGGACTTTGTTCAGACATTCCGACAACAAAATCCTAGGATTTTTTCCGACGGATGTTGGCTCAAACTTGTCTTGCATACACACGGTCACACAAAGTTGTCGTAAAATCCGGTCGTTCTAAACGCGGTGACGTAAAACACGTACGTCGGGACTATAAACGGGCCAGTGGCCAATAGCTTTCATCTCTTTATTTATTCCGAGCATGCGTGGCACTTTGTCCGTCGGATTTGTGTACACACGATCGGAATTTCCGACAACGGATTTTGTTGTTGGAAAATTTTATCTCCTGCTCTCAAACTTTGTGTGTCAGAAAATCCGATGGAAAATGTCCGATGGAGCCCACACATGGTCGGAATATCCGACAACACGCTCTGATCGGACATTTTCCATCGGAAAATCCGACCGTGTGTACGGGGCATTAGGGTTTCCCTCCTTGATAAGGGGCTTCCCTCCAAAATAAAAGAATAAGGTATCAGCTGTAAAGAACAAGCTGAGAAAAAGTATGTAATCACACCCTTGCAGATTAGGCTTAGTAAAATATACAAAACTTTATTGATGAGTAAAAAACCTCAATTGGAAAAAAATATATAGAAGAACACCTTCCAATAACTTGGTAACTTGGGGGGGTTGGATAGAAGAAACATAAAGAAAGAAGAAGAGGAAAGGGAAAGGGCAAGGATAAGAGATCAGCTGAATAAGAAATCATCGAAATGTAGTCAAGTGACACAATCTATACAAGTTTTTGCAACAATATCTCATCTTGCTGCCTATGAACTCTCTCATCTCTGCTGTGCAATCTGCCAATACTGTCATTCCATTGTGCAGAGTCTATCCAGCCATTTTGCTTTCACTGCCAACTTGCTGCTATTTTCATTAACTAACTGATTCCTTTTATCATTTTAACAGATCTATCCATGAATTCTTTTGATTATACAGTATTTCATGTATGGTTTATTGTATATGAGGCTTGTGCGTTATTCCAGGAGGCTTTAACCTCTTAGTGCCTGGACCTTTAAAAGGTTAAGATCGTGTGACTGCCGTGATTGGCTGTCATGGTGGTCACATAATCGGAAAACTTGATCGCGAGTAGTGATTGGAAGCTTTTGGTCAGACGCCGGTAACTGTGCTGGGAGAATCCAGGGTGCTGCTCTATTGACCCTAATTCACGCAAATATGTGGGCGCTCGGCACCAAGGCCTGGGCACCGAGCAGCTGTATATTTGCATGCAGCCAGCGCCAAGGGGTTAATGATATGGATCAACCGGAATGACTAAGTTATTGGAAGGTGTTATTCTATATATTTTTATCCAATTGAGGTTTTTTACTCATCCAATAAAGTTTTGTATATTTTACTAAGCCTACTCTGCGAGCCTGTGATTATTACATGCTTTTTCTCAGCTTGTTTTATAGGCTACTTTCACACTGGCAGCGACAGCCATTAGAGCTTGTTTTAGCGGCGCTTTAGCCCTGTTTCAGCTGCGCTTTTTCGGCTGCTAGCGGAGCGGTTTTTACCAGAAAAAAAGGGTAAAAACTCCTATTTTGCGACGCTTCCAAATTGCTTTTAACGGCGATTTGGAAGCGCTGCCTGTTCATTGCAATGGGCAGGGCATTTTGGGAGCAATAAATACTGCGCTCCCAACCAACTCTGAAGATGCTTTTTGCAGGACCTTTCATAACGTCCGACAAGTGCACCACCCCAAAGACACACTGCAATAAATGGGGAGGCGGTTTTCAGGCGCTTTGCAGAGGCTCTTTCTACCGCTAAAGCGCCTAAGACCCGCCCCAGTGTGAAAGGGGTCTTACAGCTGATACCTTATTTCCTAATTTCATTGTTTTTTTTACACCCACACCCCTAATAGGGGTGAGACAGAGAGCATTATTCAAATTAAACTCCCTACATCCTTGTGGTGCAGTACTCCATTTTTTTCCTGTACAAAATAAGCCTGAACTTCATTTCTTACTTGAATATTGTCAGGTCTGTACAGAATATGGACCTACAGCACTGCTTCCAGCTGGCCAGGTCCAAATGCCGTACGGACCTACATTCCTCAATTCAGTGACCATAAACTTACAGTGCCTTGAAAAAGTATTCATACCCCTTTAAATTTTCCACGTTGTCATGTTACAACTAAAAACATAAATATATTTTATTGGGATTTTATGTGATAGACCAACACAAAGTGGCATAATAATAATAATAATAATAATAATAATAATAATTGTGAATTGGAAGGAAAATGATAAATGGTTTTCAATTTATTTTACAAATAA
The DNA here is from genome assembly GCA_037952835.1 of Lithobates septentrionalis. Taxonomy (NCBI): domain Eukaryota; kingdom Metazoa; phylum Chordata; class Amphibia; order Anura; family Ranidae; genus Lithobates; species Lithobates septentrionalis. The sequence goes on along the minus strand of JBBDGP010002212.1, from coordinate 680,641 downwards.
ATATGTTCAGCTGTTCTGTGAAGCCCTCAGAGTTTTGTTAGAGAACCTTAGCGAACGAACAGCATCATAAAGGCCAAGAAACACACCAGGTTATAAAAAAATATGTGTGTAAACAATTGTATCAGAATCTCTTACCTCTTCCAGTCTAATGAGGACCTTTAAGGCCAAAGATAGCTGACATCCTTCAATATGTGGTGGGTTGTGAGGCAAAGTGGGTGCAAAAAAAGTCATTGGGCGCCAGACACTTCTTGGATGTAAAAGAGGTTTTATTTCTTTTGACAGTCCTTTTTATATAATAAGTTTAAAAGCAAAACAGAAAATTTGGGACTTTAAATGAGGTTTGGTAGGGGGCGTTCAACTCCCCTCCTCCATCCCGGTTCAATATATAACAAAGAAGGGAGAGCAAAGGCGGGACTTTAAATGAGGCACACGGGGACAGGTACAAAAATCGGGTAAAAAACAGGTTTTATTATATTCAAAATGGGCATATATTCACATGATTTAAATGTACATGGGTACTAATCTTACTTTATAGTTCATCAAAGTATACATTCCAACAAGGACTTATATTTACATTGCATGAACAGTTAAATCGCTAAAATCGCAAATAGAAGATATATGACACATTGAAGTGTCAAATAAACAGGTTACAAAAGAGAAACAATGAGTGAAAATGGAACGCTCATACATGGTTAATGGTGAGGTACGCCTATAGGTAGATGTAAGCTCTACGCGTTTCGGGACTTTATAGCCACTCTTCAGGAGCAAAAACCAAGGGTAACCTAGGGATATGAAAAACAGTCGTATTTAAAGAAAAAGAAATATTTTGGGAGAGAGTGGTGGATAAATGTGGAGGGTGTCCCCCACGTAGTATACCTAACCCATCAAAACTTACACACATATACTTGCGCACAGGCAGCGGGGCCCCGCAAGTCAGGTCGGCCAATGATATCACGTCTCGGAGCTGAGGGGGCCCCCTGGGGGCGGCACACCACCAACCCAGGCACCACCCCAGGTGGGTCACAGAGAGAAAACGTGGTGATGATTGGTGAAATGTGAAGCTAAAGATGAGTGGGGCAGTGAACCCCAAAAAGGGTGGAGAGCCTATGAAAAATAAGTGACATATATATTAAACTGGTGGCAACCATGTAAAATGAGTGAAAATAAAGTGAAAGGAAAAGGAAGGTAAAAAACAAAGAAAAAGTGATAAACGGACAGAGAAGGGAGAGGAGGGAGAAACTGAGGTGAAAGGTGGAGGAGAAGGAAGGAAAGGAGCAGAAAGAAATACTAGGGGTGGTAAAAGGAGAGTTTACCTGCTGCAGAGTGAGTAGGGGTTGGTTGCCAATGTACATAAAGTGCCAGGGAGGAGGTGACCAGAGAAAAACCAAAAGTGAGGGACCCGATCCCGGGGGAGGCCCAGGAGGGACGCGCCGCCACAGGAGGGCCCCCAACGTCATGCATCAGCTGGAGATGGGGGCGAGGAAGGCGCAGCGGTGGAGATGGCCAGATGCACCAAGCCACTCCACCAACAGCGTCATGACAAGCCCCTCCGACCGCTGGAGATGAAAAGCTCACTGGCCGGCTTTAAATACGCCACGAGGACGCCAAGCCGCCGGCACAGGCAGCATGACGTCGACGCGCAGTGGAGGAAACCCCTCCCCCCGCGTCACATCGAGGGGGCGGGGAAACCCCCAGTGCGCGTCGCAGCTCCGGAACGCGATGCAAGGTGCAACCACAACAGATGACAGCCCGACCAACCAGGCACAGATACAGTGTGCATAGTTTTAACAAGGACAATGGGAAGATATGGCATCACATTTTTTGAGGGTTCACTGCCCCACTCATCTTTAGCTTCACATTTCACAAATCATCACCACGTTTTCTCTCTGTGACCCACCTGGGGTGGTGCCTGGGTTGGTGGTGTGCCGCCCCAGGGGGCCCCCTCAGCTCCGAGACGTGATATCATTGGCCGACCTGACTTGCGGGGCCCCGCTGCCTGTGCGCAAGTATGTGTGTAAGTTTTGATGGGTTAGGTATACTATGTGGGGGACACCCTCCACATTTATCCACCACTCTCTCCCAAAATATTTCTTTTTCTTTAAATACGACTGTTTTTCATATCCCTAGGTTACCCTTGGTTTTTGCTCCTGAAGAGTGGCTATAAAGTCCCGAAACGTGTAGAGCTTACATCTACCTATAGGCGTACCTCACCATTAACCATGTATGAGCGTTCCATTTTCACTCATTGTTTCTCTTTTGTAACCTGTTTATTTGACACTTCAATGTGTCATATATCTTCTATTTGCGATTTTAGCGATTTAACTGTTCATGCAATGTAAATATAAGTCCTTGTTGGAATGTATACTTTGATGAAATATAAAGTAAGATTAGTTCCCATGTACATTTAAATCATGTGAATATATGACCATTTTGAATATAATAAAACCTGTTTTTTACCCGATTTTTGTACCTGTCCCCGTGTGCCTCATTTAAAGTCCCGTCTAGTCCTTTTTATATATTTTGAGGGAAAGGGGTCTAGGGCCGGGACACCCTTAGATAGTTGCAAACTCAATTGACAGACTCTGAGACTTCACTAGGAAGACAGCCGTACAGGGAAAGGCCCCAGCAAGGCGCCACTTATGCACGTGCAGGATTGCTGTCTCCTATGGTAACAGTCCTTTTACAGTTCCTAATGCAAACATATCAGTTCTTTCAGTTCCCCTACAACTGCTCCTTGTAGTTCTTCAATACTGAGCCCCTGGTCTCTCACTGGACCCTCTGATTCACTGACTATGAATCCCTCAAGCTCCTCCAAGGTTTGCTGTAGTCTTTTTGACCCCAGATCTCATATTTAAAAGGTCATGTCATGCTTTTTTTCTATTACAAGGGATGTTTACATTCCTTGTAATAGGAATAAAAGTGAATTTTTTTTTTTAAAAGAACAGTGTAAAATTAAAAAAATAAAAGGTAAAATAAATAAGAAAAAATAAAGTTTTTTTTAAACGCGCCCCGTCCCGCCGAGCTCACGTGCAGAAGCGAACGTATACGTGAGTAACGCCCGCATATGAAAACGGTGTTCAAACCACACATGGGTACTATGGGTACTAGATCTTGTTGGCAATCTAATTTCTTTTCTTTAATTAGATCTCCCCTGTGCATATGTGTTACTTCCAGGATTTTTCCCTTTAAAAAATTCCTTGTCGTATCCTTTCTGTACAAATCTATCACCAATCTTATTGGCCTGTATAAGAAAGTCCCCTACATTGGTGCAATTACGTCGTCTAATCTATCCTTTTGGAATATTGAACAGCCAGTTTTTATGGTGGCAACTTTTAATCGGTAAGTAGCTGTTTCGATTGACGTTTTTAAAATGGGTTTTGGTGACAAATTTGTCATGAGAAACTTGGTTATACAGTCTGTGTCAAAACGTCAGGGTGAAATTACACGGCAACAGGGAGTGAGAGCCAGGTGTGAAGCAGATCTGTAGGAGCGGTGAGACCTTATGCAAAACATTGATGGCCTCAGCTTGTTATATTTTAACAATAGTTTTTTATTCAGTTTTTTTTCAACATACAAAGGTAAACAACAGTTGTCAATCATCAAGATGTAGCATAGGCTGTAGTATAGATAATTATAATTCTAATTATAATAGCTAACAGAATCGTGCATCTACATAACATTAGTGTGGTTATTGAAGAATGAGTAGAGGACGGAAGGTGTTGCCTCTCTCCACAAGACACCCCTGTGGGAGCTTACTGTGACTCTGTGAAGGGGCCTTCCCCACACGTCCTCTCCTCTGTTGTAACAATATGGGGGAAGTTCAACTAGACAATTACTGTTAGCATTTTTACAGCAAGAGCGTATTGTTCGTAATCAATAAGTAAAATAAACAAACAAACAAGGATCAACTCAGAGACAATAGAGAAAAGGAGGGGTTCGAACCTCAATTAGAGTATTTTTATTCAGTTCTACTCGGAGAGTAGGGATGGTGTATAGTTATATGCTTATTAGGAATTTAGCTATGTGTGGTGCATATTGTACCAAGTTATCCATTGTTGCCAATGTGGAAGAAAGGTCTCGTATTTTCCCTCAATGGTTGCGAGCATGCGTTCATAGGTATAGTGTATGGAAAGTGTGCGTATAGTTTCTGTTACTTCTGGGGGATTTGGTGATCTCCACAGTCTCAGTATCACTAACTTGGCTGCTAGAAATAAGTGGATGGTGAATTTCCTATGGAGTGGTGGTATGTCTTCAATTCCTACATTTAATAGAGCTAATGAAGGAGAGTATGGAATCCGTATGCCTGTCACTTGGTGTAGGATAGTAAAGATGTTGGACCAAAAGTTGGCCAGTCTTTTACAACACCAGAGAACATGAAAGATGGTGCCTGATTGTTCACATCCTCTCCAGCACAAAGGAGATGTGGAGGAGTCAAATTTAGCTAACCGATATGGTGTTAGGTACCATCTCTGTGTAATCTTGTGAGAGAGTTCCCAGAGGTTGGTGCATTTAGTGGCCGAATGGATAGATTGTAAGGCTTTGTGCCATTGTTCCTTTGAGAAAGAATCGTTAAGATCTCGTTCCCATGCTAGCATGGAGTTTGTTTTGGTGAGTATGGATTTGTCATGGAGGAAATTGTAGAACAGTGAGATACCACCTCTACGAGAATGTTTGGCAGTAAGGTAAATTTTGATCTGCCAGAATAATTTGTATTGAAGGGTGCCGTTACTTTTCAGATAAGATGTAACTCGGAAGTGATTAAATTGTTCCGAGGCAGGTAAACCATATTCCCGTTGTATTTGAGCGAATGGTTTAATATTAATGCCTGAGTATAGATCCGATACCCATTTCAGTTCCCCACTTTTCCACCTATTTAGGTTCATGTCCGGGATTATCAAAGCTAGGATAGAGATGGGTATGGATAACGGAATAGTGAGGGATGACAGAGATTTGGAAGTCACCATAGTCTTCCATGAGTACAGAGTTGCTAGAATTGGTAGAGGAAGATCAGTAGTTTTAGTTTTAAGATGGGGATAAGCTAGGATATATTCATATAGGTTACCTCCTGGTATTGCGGCTTGTTCAATGCTCCCCCAGAGTGGGGTAGGTTGGTCAGGAAACCATCCTCTAAGTTGAGCTAATATGGCAGCTAAATGGTAGTCAGCCAAGACTGGTAGACCTACTCCGCCCGCTTGTTTTGTCTTACGAAGTTTGGAGAGAGCGCTTCTGGGTTTCTTGCCTTCCCAAAGGTATTTGGAAAGAATGGTTTGTAAGGTTTGAATGAATTTTCTGGGGACCGGAATGGGTACCGTTCGGTATATATAAAGTAGTTGTGGTAGGAGTTGCATTTTGAAGGCTGCCAGTCTTCCTGACCATGATAATGTGTGTTTGCCTAAGGTTTGAAGTCCTGCTTGTAATTTGCGTTCTAGCGGCAGGTAGTTAGCATTGAACAATTGTTTAGGTTGAGAGGTGAGTTTAATCCCTAAATATGTAATTTCTTGAGGATTCCATACATACGGGAATCTGTTTTGTAGGTCTGCTTTGTCACTTGGATTTACACCTAGATCCAATATATAAGATTTGGCGTCATTTACCTTGTAGTATGATACCATACCGTACCTATGCAATAGTTGAGATACATTTTCCAGGGAAGACACCGGATTAGTGAGCATTAGGATCACATCATCTGCAAAGAGACTTATGACGTGTTTGCGTTTGTTGATCATAAATCCTTGTATGTTAGGGTTTTGTCTAATGCTGGCGGCTAATGGCTCTATTAACAAATTAAAAATAAGGGGAGACAGTGGGCATCCTTGGCGAGTGCCGTTTGTGATCCTAAAGGGTTTAGACAGCATGCCCGAAGTGTACACTCGGGCTGACGGGGAAGTATACAGGGCTAGTATTGCAGAAAGCAGATGGCCTTTGAAGCCAAATTTCTCCAATGTTGTTGTTAGGTACATCCAGTGTACTCTATCGAACGCCTTCTCTGCGTCCAAAGCAAGGAGCAGAGAAGGCGTCCTGTGTTTCGTAGCCAAGTGGATTATATCTATTAGTCGTCTGGTGGCATCAGAGGTCTGTCTACCCTTAGTAAATCCAGATTGGTCCGAGTCCACTAGGGTGGGCAGAATGTCCACAAGTCTCAGTGCTATTAATTTAGCATAAATCTTTAGGTCATTGTTTAATAAAGAAATGGGCCTAAAATTTTGGGGAACGCCTGGTGTCTTGCCCGGTTTAGGCAGAGTAACTATTAGAGCTTCTAACATCTCAGTTGGAAAGGAAGCAGAGGCAGCAGCGGTCTCAAACACCCTAAGAAGGTGTGGGCCTAAAGTTTGTTTAAAATTTTTGTAGTATTCCCCTATCAGCCCGTCCGGTCCTGGGGATTTGTTATTGGGAAGAGTATCGATAACCTTCATTATTTCTGTCAGGGAGAAGGGGGTATTTAACTCCTGTAATTGTGAAACGGAGAGTTGTGGAAGGTCAATGCCTTTTAAAAATTTAATTATAGCTGAGTTAGAAGGTTGTGCAGTATTGCCATCTTGATTCAGGTTATAAAGGGACCCATAGTATTCACTAAAGGCATCTGCGATGTTTTGGGGATCAAATACTTTTTGTTGAGACTTAGGGTTGATGATATGAGGTATTTTGGTTTTAAAGCGCTGGCCTTGTAGTTTGCGAGCGAGTGCTTTACCAGCTTTGTTACTAGACGAATAGAAAGACATTTTCACCTTTCTTTCAGTTTGTTCAAAAGACTGAAGAAGTTCTAGCCTAAGGTTGTGTCTTAGGGAGGTGAGTTTCGCGCTGATGTGGTGCGTTGGATTTATTTTGTTTTGAGCCTCAAGGGTACTAATTTCAGATAGTAGGGTATTAAGCCGCTACTGTCTCTGCTTTTTGAGCCTTGCGCCCAGTTGGATAAACATTCCTCTAATGTACGCCTTATGCGCGTTCCAGAGTACAAATGGATCTTTTGTAGAGGAGGAATTGATCTGAAAATAATCGGACAAGTGACCCTCTAGTATTTTTTTAGTTGCCAGGTTTTGTATTACCTGGGGATTAGAGCGCCACACATATGCCCTATTGTTGGGGTAGTTATCCCCTAGAGTCAGGAGGACGGAAGCATGGTCCGACCACGTTATATTATTGATTTTGATTTGAATTATTTTTTGAAGCAGCCACTTGTCCATCAGAAACAGATCAATCCTCGTATATGTGCAGTGTCTATGAGAGAAAAACGAAAAGTCCCTTTCATTGGCATGCGTGCATCGCCATGCATCAAACAGGTCCTGGGAAAGTAAGAAATTAGCTAAAGAGGCTGACCTATGGGAGGATACCGATGTGGAATCTATGCGTGGGTCTGGTGTAATGTTAAAGTCTCCACATAGTACTAGAGAACCTTGTTGGAGCTTCTTGAGCTTTTCCATCAGCCTGTTCAGGAATCGAATTTGGTGGTTATTGGGAAAATATACGTTTACTAGAGTATAGCGGGTGGCATTTATGTCACACACTATAATGAGATAGCGACCAGCCGGATCAGATGTTACTGAGTGGAGTTGGAAGGATATCGAGTCCTTGATTGCCACCATAACCCCTCTCTTTTTCGCTGGCATATTGGAGAAAAAATAATGTTGGAAGCATCTGTGAGAGCATCTGGGTGGAGCTGTGTGGTGGAAATGTGTTTCTTGGACACATAAGATGTCACATTGGGAAGAGTCTGCTTCTTTCCAGAGAGATGCCCTTTTGGCCGGATGGTTCAGGCCATGAGCATTAATGGAGAGTATTTTAACTGGCATGTGTTAATTTGGGGGTTCGTTAAATGTCAGGTGTCGATTGTACTCACAATTGAGATGCTGATCGATGGGCCAAGGGAGGAGTAGTTTCTTATGTTCACGGGCGATGATATTTTGTAGGTGTACCATGACCTGGGCTAATGGAAAGGAGAATCCTAGCATATTCTTCAAGTCCTGGAGTGCCATGTGATGGGATGTCGGTACAGTGCAGGTCGATGAGGTTCAGTGGAAGGAATCCCGAAGATGTCTCTGATGCCGGTTGTTGATCCGAAAAAAACAGAAAAAACAAAGAGAGATGCAAAACATAGCAAACTGAAATAGAGAAAAGGAACAGTTGACAGGGTAAAAGGAGAATCCACTGGGGGATTCTTGAACCGTGTATACTGTTCAGCAGAAGTGAGGGGAAATGGAAGAATTTCCATGTGGTGTGTACCAATGCCGGGGGGTATTTAGCACTAGATCATATTTAGATGTGTAAGAGCGTTCTTTTGAGGTGAACATTCTGCTTATCATTTTTTCTTTCGATTAACCACTTGCCACTCAGGCTGTACGTGTGGGGGACCATCTACTTGAATGGGGACTGGAGGTGAGTCCAATAAAATTCCCCATTGGCGGAGGGCTGTCAATCCTTCCTCAAGGGTTGAGACATTGGTATCAGTTCCGTTGTAAGTGATGCAGAGTGTGGCAGGGTATTTCCACTTGTGTAGGATATGATGGTTGCGCAGGGCCTTAGTTATGGTGGCTAGGTTGCGGCGACGCTGAAGAGTGTGTCTGGAGAGGTCCGGGAGTAGTTGCAGGGAGGCATAATGAGCTGGGCGTTGGTCAGTTTTGCGAAAAGCAGCCAATAAACTTTCTTTTGCTCTGTAAAAGTGCAATCTCAGCAAAACATCCCTGGGTATATCATCAGCTAAGAAAGACGGTTTTGGAACTCTATGTACTCTATCCACTGTGAGTTCCAATGCAGACATCGTGGGTATTATGGCAGAGAATAGATCATGGACATATTGTGGCAGCTGTGACGCAGCTACTGTCTCAGGGATACCTCTAATTTTTAGGTTATTCCTTCTGGACCTGTCCTCGAGGTCTGCTATTTTATCTTTGATCCATGTGATTTCATCATTGTGGGCACTGTGGGCGTCCACCATCTTGTTGAAAGAGGTAGCATATTCTCCCATAGCATTCTCTATCTGATTCACCCTCTCTCCCACTCTGTGGACCTCTGCCTGACATTTGCTCATTGTGTGCAGCATATCATTATGGAGTGATGATCTCAGTGACATTAGCATGTCTTTTAAAACTGTATCTGATACAGGCTGCCCAGTGGTAGGGAATCCAGCTATGGGATCTGGAGTTCCTGTAGTGTGAGGCTGTGATAAGCCGTGCCCACTCACCTCCATTTCCTGAGGCCGTGGGCCGTCTTGTGGAGAAGCCGTGCGTTGCCTAGACTTGGCAGGGCTTCTGGTTGTGGGTGTAGAGGCTGCGGATGATGATCCGCTGGAGGGATTCCCCTTGCTGTTCCCGCCGTGAGGAGAAGGATAGGCCGCGGCCGCGGCCTTCCCGTTCTCACTCTCCGCTCAGGCGCCATTTTGTTGGAGCCGCGCTGCATTAGGGAAGTAGCCCTGCAGCTTACGAAGCTGCGGCGGCGGCTCTTTTCTCCTCCTCGGCATCCCGATCGATTCTCCGGACTGTGCTGGGTCAGACTAGGGCGGGTAAACCGTGTCCGCGCTCCGATGACTACGGGTTCCCCCGGCTGTGTGGCGGAGCTCTCAGGCTAATCGGCCATCTTCGGGCTCAGACGCCACGCCCCCCCTCAGCTTGTTATATTGATGAGCGTTTTTGATCCTTTAAAATTGTGAGTGTGCATTTTATACATTTTAACCACTTAAGGACCGATCCTCTTTTTGAGATTTGTTGTTTACAAGTTAAAAACATTTTTTTAGCTAGAAAATGACTTAGAACCCCTAAAAATTATAACATTTTTTTTCTAACACCCTAGAGAATAAAATGATGGTCATTGCAATACTTTCTGTCACACCGTATTTGCGCAGCGGTCTTACAAGCGCACTTTTTTTGGAAAAATACACTTTTTTGAATTAAAAAACAACAGTAAAGTTAGCCCAATTTTTTTTTTTATATTGTGAAAGATAATGTTATGCCGAGTAAATTGATACCCAACATGTCACGCTTCAAAATTGCGCCTGCTCATGGAACGGCAACAAACTTTTACCCCTAAAAATCTCCATAGGCGACATTTAAAAAATTCTACAGGTTGCATGTATTGAGTTACAGAGGAGGTCTAGGGCTAGAATTATTGCTCTCACTCTACCGACTGTGGTGATACCTCATATGTGTGGTTTAAACATCGTTTTCATATGCGGGCGCTACTCAAGTATGCGCTCGCTTCTGCGCGTGAGCTCAGCGGGACGGGGCGCGTTTAAAAAAAAAAATGTTCTTATTTATTTTATCTTTTATTTTACATTTTTACACCGTTCTTTTAAAATAAAAATTGTGTCACTTGTATTCCTATTACAAGGAATGTAAACATCCCTTGTAATAGAAAAAAAGCATGACAGGACCTCTTAAATATGAGATCTGGGGTCAAAAAGATCTCACATCTCATATTTACACTAAAATGCAATAAAAAATTTGTATGCACTTCTGTCATTGGGAGGTGATGGCTTCTCTACTGTATCTATCTGCTGAAGTGGTTATGCTTCATCTTGGAAATCTTGGAAATGAACTTATAAAGTGGCCGGAGCCACATGACGTCACTCCCGTGCATTCGCGCGGAAGCCGCCGGTCACGGCACATGCTTCTGAAGAAACGGCACGGGCGTCCGTTCCTTCAGAGCGTATCATCGGTGCAGTATACAGTAAATATCTCCTAAACGGTGCATGTTTAGGAGATATTTACAGTACCTATAGGTAAGCCTTATTCTAGCCTTACCTATAGGTACAAAGTATAGAGGAAGGTTTACCTCCTCTTTAATGGCACCCTTAGAATTATTGCTCTCACTCTCCTGAATACCTGGTATGTGTAGCAAAAATTGGCATTTTTTTACATAGCCGCTCCATCCACATGCATTTGCGTATACCTGCCCTTTAAAAAAGTTGGTGTTTTTTAGGGCTTTTCATAATTAATTAGTTGGCCAATTATTGTTTCGATTAATCAACAATAAACTTCAATATGCAATTTTTTTTTTTTTTTTTGTATTTAACAACAATTTAATGAACAAGCTGCAAATTAATGTGTTACAAGCTGTAAAATAAAATAACTTAAAAACTTTACATTAACCACTGCAGCCCTGGAAGGATTTGCCCCCTTAATGACCAGAGCACTTTTTAGAATTTGGCACTGCGCTGCTTTAACTGGTAAATGTGCAGTCATACAACGCTGTTCCCAAACCAAAATTGACGTCCTTTTTTCCCCGCACAAATAGAGCTTTCTTTCGGTGGTATTTGATCACCTCTGCGGTTTTGAAATTTTTTACTTTTTGTTATTAAAAAAAATACAATAAACTAATTTTTAGTCATACATTTAGGCCAAAATACATTCAGCCACACTGTAAAAATTCAATAAGCGTATATTTATTGGTTTGCGCAAAAGTTATAACGTCTACAAACTAGGGTACATTTTCTGGAATTTATGCAGCTTTTAGTTTATGACTAATAAAACAAATTTCTATCAGCCCAAATAATAATAACCTTAATCACTAAATAGTGATATGTGTAGTAGGTGATATAACAAAAAATCCCACCTAAAAAAAAAAAAAAAAATCGAAAAGTTGAAAATACCCCCCCACACACACACCTGGCTGCTGCACACACAGAAAATGCGTTCACTTCACATATAAAATATACATAACAAAAAACAGTGTTGCGCTTCCTAAATAACTACCAATAAATCCTTAATAAGAATATGTGATTAACTTGCAATATAGCAAGATACTGAGTGCACAATCAAATATTCATGTTCCCTGACTTGGAATAGTAAAAAAAATACCCAATAATGAAATATACGTGTTCCCTAAGTGGGAATAGTGAACAATAAACAATAAAGATAAAGTCCACACACTCAAAAAATAAATTGAATAAAAATAAGAGTCCGAATGCACAAATCCTCAGAGTCTTCTGCACAAAAACGCACAACACACCACCAGTGCTTAAACGTTGAAAATGCAAGTGCTCTCCTCCACCTCAATATCCTAGCGGCTCACCTCACATTCTGACCCCTGTTTCACTAGAAGGTCAGAAAAAGCAGGTTCTCTCTCTGGCATACAAACAGATCAGCTGGTAATGGAACTCCTATTCCGTCCGTGCTGCCCCCGGCTGATTAGATGGATACCAGCCAGTACAAATTCCCTCAATGTGGTCCGGTGCCCATGGGAATAGAAAAGGCAAAATCTAGTGCTCTCTGTATATCAAAATGGTTTATTTCCTCATTAAAACTTTAAAACGTTACTCACAAATGCAGCACTTAAGCAGTGCGTGCTCAGGATGCATAGAAACGTCAAGATGCTCGCGGGAAGATGCTGGCACTGTGACTCCTTTCCCCTATACGCGTTACGTCAAATGGGCTGCTACACCACTGTGACTTCTTCAGTAAGGGCTAGAGACTGATCAGAAGTTACGGTGGTGTAGTATTGAGGTGGAGGAGAGCACTTGCATTTTCAATGTTTCGATGTTTAAGCACTGGTGGTGTGTTGTGCGTTTTTGTGCAGAAGACTCTGAGGATTATATTTGTGCATTCGGACTCTTATTTTAATTCAATTTAATTTTTTGAGTGTGTGGACTGTATCTTTCTTTATTGTTTATTGTTCACTATTCCCACTTAGGGAACACGTATATTTCATTATTGTGTATTGTTCACTATTCCCAGTCAGGGAACATGAATATTTGATTGTGCACTCAGTATCTTGCTATATTGCAAGTTAATCACATATTCTTATTTAAGGATTTATCGGTAGTTATTTAGGAAGCGCAAAAATGTTTTGTTATGTTTAGTTTATGACTGCCTATCTAATTACTTGAGGTGCTATAATGGCAGGGCAGTACAACCCCTCCCCCCCAATGACCCCAATTTGGAAAGTATACACCCCAAGGAATTTGCTGAGCGGCATGTTGAGCACATTGAACATTTTATTTTTTTCACAAGTGATTGAATAAATGACAAAAAAACAAAAACAAATTTACACAAAGTTGTCACTGAAATGATATATTGCTCACACATAGTAAACCCCAAAATACATTCTGCTGCTTCTCCTGAGTACGGGAATACCACATGTGTGAGACTTTTTGGGAGCCTAGCCGCGTACGTGGCCCCGAAAACCAATCACCGCGTCTCTTTTCTAAGGGCGTAAATTTTTAATTTCACGCCTCACTACCTATCACAGTTTCGGAGGCCATGAAATGACCAGATAGCACAAACCCCCCCAAATGACCCCATTTTGGAAAGTAGACACCCCAAGCTATTTGCCGAGAGGCTGAGTATTTTTCAGATCTCGCTTTTTGTAACAAAGTTTTGAAAATTGAGAGCTGCAAAATACTCACCATGCCAGAGAAAGCATTTAATTCACCAGAACCGATCAGCAGGTCCAGGCCAGAAATCATTGGCCTGTACTTGAAAACAGGATCGGTTCTGTAACAAATCCGATCGCTGTAGGCACGGCAGGGGCATGTGCCCCCTACCCCCGGGCGTGAGCGCCGTATGGGTACGGCGATTTGCACAGTGCTGCCACTCTGCCGAAGTATATCAGCGTGAGCTGGTTGGCAAGTGGTTAACATTACACAACTGTACATTATATTAAAAAGCATAACAAAAAAAAAAAAAGGATTTTGTTCTAGAAACCTTGCATCGTAATATAAGAATGTTAATAATTCCACCTTCTCAGGTCTAGACAGGCTCTGTATTTTACAAACTGTTGCCTGAAGCAGGGAATAGGCACTCTGACGGTGTGGAGGTGCTCGGGATACACGAGGATTTCGCTGGTTTTGCCAAGGTAGGATATTTCTCTTGGTTACTCTTCTGCCAATTATAAGGGTTTCCCTCTTTGGCAAGGGGCTTCTCTACAAAATAAGAGAATAAGGTATCAGCTGTAAAGAACAAGCTGAGAAAAAAGTATGTAATAATCACACCCTTGCAGAATAGGCTTAGTAAAATATACAAAACTTTATTGATGAGTAAAAAAACCTCAATTGGATAAAAATATATAGAACAACACCTTACAATAACTTGGTAACTTGGGGGGAGGGGGGGGGTTGGATAGAAAAAACATAAAGAAAGAAGAAGAGGAAAGGGCAAGGATAAGAGATCAGCTGAATAAGAAATCATCAAAATTTAGTCAAGTGATACAATCTATACAAGTTTTTGCAATATCTAATCTTGCTGCCTATGAACTCTCTCATCTCTGCTGTGCAATCTGCCAATACTGTCATCACATTGTGCAGAGTCTATCCAGCCGTTTTGCCTTTACTGCCAACTTGCTGCTATTTTCATTAACATGATTCATTTCCTCATCTAAACAGACCGATCCATGAATTCTTTTGATTATACAGTATTTCATGTATGGTTTATTGTATATTAGGCTTGTGCATTATTTCAGGAGGCTTTAACCTCTTAATGCCTGGACCTTTAACCAGCCCCGGAAGAATTTACCTCCTTCCTGACCAGTGCGTTTTTTTCGATTCGTCACTGCGTCGCTTTAACTGACAATTGCGCGGTCGTGCGACGTTGCTCCCAAACAAAATTGACGTCCTTTTTTTCCCACAAATATAGCTTTCTTTTGGTGATATTTGATCACCTCTGTGGTTTTTATTTTTTGCGCTATAAACAAAAAAATAGCATTAATTTTGAAAAAAACGCATTATTTTTTACTTTTTGCTATAATAAATATCCCCAAAAAATTATAAAAAAAACATTTTTTCCTCAGTTTAGGCCAATATGTATTCTTCTACATATTTTTGGTAAAAAAAAATTCCAGTAAGCATTTATTGATTGGTTTGTGCAAAAGTTATAGCGTCTACAAAGTAGGGGATAGTTTTATGGCATTTTTATTAATTTTTTTTTACTAGTAATGGCGGCGTTTAGCGATTTTTATCGTGACTGCGACATTATGGCGGACACATCGGACATTTTTGACACATTTTTGGGACCATTATCATTTATACAGCAATCAGTGCTATACAAATGCACTGATTCCTGTGTAAATGACACTGGCAGTGAAGGGGTTAAGTATGTCCTGGGGAGTGTTTCTAACTGTGGGGGGGCATGGCTGTGTGTGACACGTCACTGATCTCTGCTCCCAATCACAGGGAGCAGAGATCAGTGACACTGTCACTAGGCAGAATGGGGAGATGCTTGTTTACATTAGCATCTCCCCATTCTTCCTCTCCGTGAGACGATCGCGGCGATCGAGTCCACGGGACCCGCGACCCAACTCATGGAGCTCCCAGCTGGCACGCGCGCAATGGCATGGCGGCAAGTTTAAAGGGACGTACAGGTACGCCCATTTGCCCAGCTGTGCTATTCTGCCAACGTACATCGGCGTGCGCCGGTGGGGAACCGGTTAAGGCCTCATGCATATTCGATGTTAAAATAACGTTATAAAAATGTCAGTAGCTTTGCATTGAGTTTTTCAACTTTTTTCAATGTATTTGCAATAGCGGTTTTTAGCGTTTATTAGCGTATTTAGCGTTTTTCCCGTGTTAGCGTTTTAGCGTGTTTTTTTTTTTTTTTGAAGAAATTTTTTTTTCAATGGATCAAAAATGTTAAACACTGGTGAGCGACGTTTTTGAGTGTTTATCAACTTTTATCAGGGCTTATCAGCGTTAGAGCATTTTTACTTCTGAAAAACTTCTCTCAGAACCCAATGGTTTTGGGGTTTTTTTACTACTCAAAAACGCCACTGCCCAAAACTGCTAATAACAGCCTATGTGTGCATGGACACATAGGATAACATGATGGAGAGTTTAATGACTGTAGAAAAAAATGTCTACAGCCAAAAACAGCTGCTGTAAAAACATCAAAAAACGTCCAGTGTGCATGAGGCCTAAAAGGTTAAGATCATGTGACTGCTGTGATTGGCTGTCACGGATTGTAAAACTTGATTGTGAGTAGTGATTGGAAGCTTTTGGTCAGACGCCAGTAACTGTGCTGGGAGAACGCAGAGTGCTGCTCTATTGACCCTAATTGGCCCTAGTATATGCATGTGAGTTGGGGACCTTGGATTGTGGGCTCCTTGAGGGTAGGGACCAATGTGAGTGTGCGATGTATGTGTGGAGCGCTGCGTAAATTGACGCTGCTATATGGGTCATTTTGAAAAAGCCTCTCGCGCTACTTTTAAGCAGTGGACTAAATCAATATGTGATATAGATAAAAGTGCAGCAAAATCTATAAGTATAACACATAACACTAAACAATCTAAGTGAATGAAGTGATTTCGCGCAAACAGTCATATATGATTCAAAATAAATGATCCCATATGGTATATAGAAAGTGTTTTAAATATTTTAAAATAAATAAATAGTGTATTAGACATCTATCTACAATAACCATATAAAAATGCCATGTGTAGATGATGTAATCTCAATCTTGCCGTGTATACTCAAATAACATCCTTAATATACTCATGTGCAATTGGATGTGTAAGCAAAAAACAAAAATCAAAAAGAAACAGAAAAAACACAGCTTCAAATTTCAATAAAATAGTGACAACAAAGTCCAGTGATTGCTACAGTGAATGGGGAGTGGTGAAATTCTGTGGTTGTTAGAATAGGTGGAGATGATTATTCATAATAATCCTGTTGTGGCTCCTTTAACAGTCTGGTCTCCCAGAACTCTTACCTCAGTGCTATAAATAGCATGCAATGTCATCTGGGATATCCACTGACCTCCCTGGTCGATGTGATCTCTCTGGATGAATACTGTTAAATACATCATCCAGAGAGATCACATCGACTATCCAGGGAGGTAAAAG
This sequence comes from Lithobates septentrionalis, assembly GCA_037952835.1. Lineage (NCBI taxonomy): Eukaryota > Metazoa > Chordata > Amphibia > Anura > Ranidae > Lithobates > Lithobates septentrionalis. The sequence continues at coordinate 663,883 of JBBDGP010002212.1, read as the reverse complement.
AGGTTTTATTTCTTTTGACAGTCCTTTTTATATATTTTGGGGGAAAGAGGGTTAGGGCCAGGACACCCTTAGATAGTTGCAAACTCAATTGGCAGACTCTGAGACTTCAATAGGAAGGCGCCACTTCTGCACGTGCAGGATTGCTGTCTAGTATGTTAACAGTCCTTTAACAGTTCCTAACACAAATGTATCAGTTCTTTCAGCTCCACTACAACTGCTATTTGTAGTTCTTCAATACTGAGCCCCTGGTCTCTCCCTCTGATTCACTGACTATGAATCCCTTGAGCTCCTCCAAGGTTTGCGGTGGTATCCCCTCAAGCGTCACCCCCGCTTCTCTGCTGGGTCCTTAGCTTGGCACCCAGATACTTCTCAAGCTTCACCCCTGCTAACCGGCTTGGTCCCTGGATTGACACACAAGGCTGCTCTGCAAGCGTCTCCTCTGCTGGTTGGGTCCCTGGCTTGATCACCGCCTGAAGTCTCCCGATTCTCCACCGTGCCCTTCGGTGAGAATATGATTTCGGTACTTGTTTCAGTTACTCACTGTGGTTCCTGGTAAAGGCGACTGGTCCCTTCGTGGGGACAGCTTCCCTTCTACCTCCAACCACTGACAGGTTCTCTGACTGGGAGAACCGTCACTTTTGGTTGGACTGCAAGCCACAGTCCCAACCCTGCGCTGCCTTCTTACTTCTGGATAGCCCCCCCCCCAGCCTGGCAGCCAGATGCCCCCGGGATAGGCCCAATCTCTGGCCTAGCAGCCCGTCCACAACACACGTCCACCCAGATGGCATTCCGGGTGGCACAGAACACAGATCACCTGACCTCACAGAATATATAGGCTCTTCCAGCAGGCCAAGAGATTAAAGAAAACCCCTGTCCATTGGCTGGAACACCCACATACCCATAACCTGACCTTGGGTTGTCCTTCTCATATCTAGTACCACCAAGTACCCGGCCACCTAGTGGTAGAAGAGAAAAGTGCAACAAGGCCAAGCTTAGGGAGAAATCAATAGATCCCTATCAATCGAGCAAGATAACTACTCTTTGCAAGAAAATTTGTAAAGGCGCTCCCTGACTAAACTCCAGGGCGCTACACACTTGATAAAACAAAAAAATTACAAAATACGTGAAACAAAGTCTGAGAAACAAGAGACCTGAAATAAAAACAAAAATTATGAATGCAGAAAAACTCTAATTAGTGAGTTCAAAATTATGGTTATGTTGAGAACAACCTAAATAACAAAAAAAAAATTGTGTATATAAAAATTAGTCCATCTGTGAATCAACTGCTAGATCCAATGAAAATGTCCATCCAAAACAATACAAGAGTAAAGGTTCAGTGCAAACATATGCAAAGAAAAGAGAAAAAAAAAAATAGAATAAGAAAAGAAAACAAGCCAAGCAGGCTTGTAAATGGGCTTCGATATGGAACTCACAGCGGCATAGATACAACGTTTATTAATAGAAAAGAGAAACAATTCCACTAATTTATGGTTATTAGCCACAATAACAGTAAAACCTTCACCAATATAAAAAATCATGACATCTTTGTCACAATAAAAGTGAAAAAGGAGGAAGCTCACACAGCTCAGCGAAATGCATGAACACCACAGTGTTTAGCAGCCCGGTCTTGGAGCCACACACATGTAGTGTATATTCGCTCCACTCATCACCACACGAAGCGGGGCCACTGCTGAGAATCAGTGTACATCTACATCAAGGCAAAGGATAACTGCTTCCACTACCTGAACCATCCCAGGGACTGGCTTTTTTGGACATCTGAGGAGTCAATCGGTACCAGACTAAGGAAGCAGGCAGCACGGCCGGTGAGATTGTGCAGTCCCGTCATTTAAACTTTTCTCCATGCCTTGTATATGCTAAATCTCGTGCCATCTGGCTGTGGTGGCTTCCTACACCAGGGATCAAAGACCTATATTATATGCTCCCTTATAGCCAAGTCTAGATGCCTATCATATTTTGAAGCTCATCCATACATATGACAGTAACTTTGAACTATATGCTGGATTATCCTCTTTACTGCTGACTGTAATATCTCACTGATTTTCAGGATTGACATTTCCGTTTTTCTTACTGTGACATCACTACTTCCTCTCTACTCAGGAGATTCCTGCTTTTGTGGTATATCCATACCTGTTGTCACTGGGGGCTGATTTTAGACTTTCAGCACTGAGTCTAATACCCACCCCTCCCCCACATGTCTGCTGAGTGTCTGTGTGTGCGCAACTGAGCCCGGGCTGCTATGTTTTTCACTTTTATTGTGACAACGTTGTCATGATTTTTTAATATTGGTGCAGGTTTTACTGTTATTGTGGCTAATAGCCATACATTATTGGAATTGTGTCTCTTTTCTATTAATAATCTTTTTATCTATGCCGTTGTGAGTTCCATATTGAAGCCCATTTACAAGCCTGCTTGGCTTGTTTTCTTTTCTTTGCATACTCTATTTGGCTTTGGGAACCCCAACCTACTAAGTTGAGTCGGTAAAATACATACTATTAAAGTGGTTGTAAACCCTCCTCTACTACTTTAGCTCATCTTAATCTATATAACACAGGCAGCTGATCGCTGCCTGTGAAAGTGCACTCACAGTTTTGGTTTCGATATAAATTAACCTTCTATGTGCTGTGACATGTCCTGCGCTTGCGCACTGTGTATATCCTTTAACCGCACACAATGTGTGCCGTTTCTGTCTCCTCTGCTTGCCGGGTCATTAGCTGACAATGAGAACGGCACAGAGCTAAGCCTTGCGATGCTGCAGTAGCTGCAGTATGATCCTCTCTGCCTTGCTAGTGATTTGCCGTCCTCATTGTGTTCGCTCTGTTGCCTTAGTAACGGCAATCGAGATAGAGACGTGGTTCCAATGCTACGGCACATGCACGAGATTTCCACAGGGAAACGAACTAAGGGCGGAAATGACGTCCACAAAAGCTTCAGCATACAGGAGGATGAATGGCACAGGCGATACCCAGAAGAGCCTAAATAATAAAACTGATAAAAAAGGTATTTACAAAGCTCATTTAGGACAAATTTAAATATGTATGGCTTGGCAATGTTTAACACCATTTATATATTTTTTTAAAAAACAAGATAAGCTACAGGGTTTACTTCCTCTTTAAACTTTCGATGTTGATATTTTCCCTATTTTATCATGTAATTTTCAGTGCAAACGTATCCAAAAATTCTTCATCACCATGCTAAGGAATAAATAGATGGCAGCTTAGCAGATCCAAAGATCCTAAGGCCCGGTTCACACTTGTGCGATGCGAGAACACCGCAAATCCACTGCGGGTTCCCGCATCACACCGACTCGCATGTCAGTTTACACTGCCATATGCGAATCGCTGGGGAGTGTCAATACATTGTTAACGACACCTCCAGTTCAGCTTGCATATCACACTGCGAACTGACAGTTCGGACATGAATCAGATCGCATATGTGTGAACACACATGCGACCCGATTCTGGTCCGAACAGAAAAAAGGGTCCTGTGCGTGTTTGGACCGAATGCGGTGCGATATCAGCCATACTATCTGTATGGCTGATATCGCACCGCACAGACATCGCATGTAATGTGAACAGCAGGGCACTGCGAATTACATGCAATGTCCGGCATCGCACAAGTGTGAACCAGGCCTTAAAGGATCTCTATGCACATCTCTATCTCCACAATGGGAAATCAGCTGTTAACCACCACGTCGATATATGTCCTAAATTTGAAGAGGAATACCGTTGTTATGGCAGCAGCTAGCTGCCATAACCTGGGTATCCTCTTCTTCGGTCGGTGGTCCGGTTTCCGATAATAGTGGTCTCTGCGACTAATTCGCCGCAAGATCACTTTTATTGCCCCCCCCCTCCCGCCGCTCTCTAGTGCCCTCCGCTGCTTACCGGAGCCGTCGGCAGCAGCAGCGGAGGTGATCAGATCCTCTTCCTTGCTGGGTATGGAGACGAGTGAGGGGAAGATGGACCCCACCCATCTCCATAACATTGCAGGGTGGACTTCCGCCCATAGCTCTTAAAGGGCCATTTTTTTTTTTTTGCATTTTAGTGTAAATATGAGATCTGAGGTCTTTTTGACCCCAGATCTCATATTTAAGAGGTCCTGTCATGCTTTTTTTTCTATTACAAGGGATGTTTAATAGGAATAAAAGTGACAATTTTTTTTTTTTAAAAGAACAGTGTAAAAATAAAAAATAAAACTTGCAACCTGTAGAATTTTTTAAACGTTGCCTATGGAGATCATTAAGGGTAAAAGTTTGTCGCCATTCCATTAGCGGCTGCAATTTTGAAGCGTGACATGTTGGGTTACTCGGCGTAACATTATCTTTCACAATATAAAAAAAAAATTGGGCTAACTTTACTATTGTTTTATTTTTTAATTCAAAAATGTTATTTTTTCCAAAAAAGTGCGCTTGTAAGACCGCTGTGCAAATATGGTGTGACAGAAAGTATTGCAAAGACCGACATTTTATTCTCTAGGGTGTTAGGAAACACTGGGTTCTAAGTAATTTTCTAGCAAAAAAAACTGTTTTTAACTTGTAAACAACAAATCTCAAAAAGAGGCCCGGTCCTTAAAAGGTTAATGATCACTTGCGGGACCTCAGGCTGAGCACAGACTTCCCCTACTGCTGAAGAAATTCCAACAGGATCTTTGTGTGTGTGTCCCCACCAGGGTAATTCAGCTAATTATGATCAGTCGCTGGGATTCACATTTGACGTCAGCTTGAAGTGCTCAAAAATAAGCGTGTTGGAGAGGTAGAAAAAAGCTCATAGTGCATTAACTTTTTAAACAGATAAAAGTTTAAAAAAAAGTTGCACTTACAAAAAATTAGATAAAATAGCACAATAATGTGAGCAGTGCTGTGTCTTGGCCTAGGCCGACAAGGCCCAGGCCTAGGGCGGCACTTTGGGGGGGGGGCGACAAAAAAGCTGCTCCCCACTGCAAGAAAAAAAACCTCCCCTTCTCCCGAGTCAGCTCATTTACTGCCATGGCTGCTGGCTGCAGCATTCAGAGAGCGTCTCTCTCGTGAAGCATAGAGCGTGACAGTTCTCCTCCCCTCTGCACAGACAGGAGAGCAGATGACAGCTGGTCAGCTTCTACAAGTGTACATGGAATCAAATCCGGGCAGATCGGATTGTGGCTTCAGCAGACGGACCTAGCTACATAGTGTATATCATGCCGCTTATCTGTGCTCCAGCTTTCCGACTTTCTCCTAAACTGTTATCTTGTGCTTCTCTACTCTGCTACAATGAACTTATGTACACCACTGTTTCCCTAAATGGTTAACTTTTTACATCTCAATATCTGCAAGCTAGTGTTTCTGGTATAAATTTAACACCTCAGTGTCTGCTTGTTTATATTGGTTAACGTTTTGTAGCTACCTGTATGGCTAATGATGCCTTCTGACATATGAAGAAAAGTGTCATTTCTCATTATAGATCAGTCTGGATTTTAGTGTCCATCCTGCAGACTACATCTAAGACTGACGAATATTTTTTTTACTTTTTTTGTGTTTTTACCTTCACATGTCTCCATTCGGAGTGAACAGCACAGTTTGCTGAAAAGGCCATTGATTTTGCCCTGCCTCCTTATGATCTATCCAATCTCTGTTGTGCCTGCTTCATCAGCTGCGTTCATACTCCACCCCCTGATGCACACACAGACACACTTTCTGTCTGTATGTTAAAGCAGAGTTCCACACAAAAGTGGAACTTCTGCTTATCCGTACCCCCCCCCCCCCCGGTGTCACATTTGGTACCTTTTAAGGGCGAGGGTGGATCAGGTACCTGTTTTTGACAGGAACCTAGCCCCACTTCCGGGAGACGGGGCCGCGGCCCTGTCTCTCAGAAATTCGGCCCCCCTACTTCCTTCCTTCCACCAGGCCAATTAGAAAGCACAGCGTGCTTCACGCCGGGTCCCCTTAACAGTAATAGCGGTGGCTGCACCCAACAGCCAATCCGAAGATTGGCTGGGGTGCCGACATTGTGGGCTCCTTGGACAGGTAAGTGCACTGGTGAGGTTGCTTTGATAGGCACTGGTGAGGCTGCTTTGATTGGCACTGGTGAGGCTGCACTGATGGGCACTGATCAGGCTGCACTGACAGGCACTGGTGAGGCTGCTTTGATGGGCATTGGTGAGGCTGCTTTGATGGGCATTGGTGAGGCTGCACTGAGGGGCGCTGATCAGGCTGCACTGATGGGCACTGATAAAGCTGCACTTGGTACCCACATTTAATGTATAGAGAGGAAGAGGTGGAGCCTAAATAGGAAGGGGTGTGGTTTTACAGATGACAGGGTGGGTCTTAAACAGGAAGAGGTGTGGCATTGGCAGGAAGGGATGGGTTATATATAAATTAGGGGGTGCATGAGTTTAGTCAGGCCTAGGGCAGAACAAAACCTAAATACACCACTGAATGTGAGCATGACCGCCTGCAGTATGATCTGTGCTCTAAAAACGCCACACTAGAAAAAAAAACTAGCTCCTTGTCCAATGCATTTCCCCTGTATAGGCATCAACTGGGCTTGGAGGCCTCCAAGCCCAGTTGATGCCTATTCAGGGGGAACGTGAAGCACGCCACAGATCACCATCTCCCTGGTAGGGGCCCTAGTGCATTAGTTTGCCCAGGGGCCCATGAGTTTAATAAGATGGCCCTGGCTGCATGGTGTGGCCAGTGCAGTGGATACTGGTCCATCCATTCTTGTCCTGGAGCCGTACTTCATAGGGACGCACAGCGGGGCTTAGCCACACTCCCTGCTTCCTCCTCAAATCATTTGATTGACAGCAGCAGGAGCTAATGACTTCTGCTGCCGCCTCGAGTCCCTGTGGAAAGAGGAAGAGAGGGGAGAAGAGATGCAGCCATGCACAGCGCAGGATCTCTCTTCCCCTTCACACAGAGGAGGGGGGGGACAGAAAGCCATAATATGCTTTTTACCTTAGTGCAGGGAATGCATTAAGGTAAATAACATTTTGGCTTTAGAAACCCTTTAATTTACCTCCGGTCTATCAGACTTCAGCTTCTCTGGGTTCCGATGATGATCTTCCCTGTACAGAGTTCATCGCTTCCTTCTCCTGCCCAGGACTACATGTCCCATGAGGCATTGCTCCTCACACATTCACAAGTTCTCAGGCACTTACTAGCATGTATGAACGGTGTACTGATCTGTATGTGTACTGCACTATGTACACTGACATATAAACAAATAATGCATTCTGTATGAAGGCCAACTAATTAGCTGACTAACTAATCAATGATAAGCAGCTATTTTTAATATTGATTATGTATATTAGTTGTTTCAGTCCTTGTGTTATTGATTTTTATTAACTTTATTTCTTAACCTATATTTATTGCTATTACAGTACAGTGGAAGAAACAGATTATCTTTAATGAGACAGCAGGGGTCTATTATCACATATATATGTGATTTTTATTAGTTTGTAGAGTGCAGGGTTGCATTGCTTGCATTCAAAAATGTAAAAATGTAATTTATTGATGTATTGGTAAATACAAAAGTCTACTAATTTGTGACTTTAGTGTCTGCCTAGAGTTCTGTAAAAGATGACTCTGATTTTTAGTTTTGAATATACCGTAATTAAAAATAAAATTCCACAAAGATTTCAGTCTGCAGTATTTAACAGATCCTGAGCCATGCTATTTTTTCTGGTCGTTCTGCATAACACAGCAGCCATTAGTGACAATGTATCTCTGTGTCTAGGTGTTCCATGACATGACTGGGATTCTGCTGTAGAAAAACTAAGAGCAAAAAGATGGGGGCGTACCTGGGAAAAACCATCAGTCTTGGTAATCAGAGATCAGTCACTGTTTGTCTTTTATATATATGATCAGTTTTGTGTAATTATTACTAAATATATGAAGCAACAATGCCTGAATGCATCTATTTCTTTCTTTATTAACTTGTAAAATATTTTTGCAAAGTAATTCATTGCTATATACATTATAGTCAGTGTTTATCTGGCACTAAAATGGAGTAATCCTTAGGAGTATAGTCTGTGGCTGTAATAGCTGGATGGTGATGTATCCATAGGTTGGGTAATTGGAAAAGAAAGGGGTATTAAGGGTTTAAAAAGGAAGGCACCCATCCTTCAGAGTGTGTCCAGAACTCTGCAAGATATGTAAGGAAAAAACAGGGAGGGGGAGACGCCGACCTAAATGTAGTGTTAAAATAATGATTTTAATAGGATAGGATTAAAAACACTTACTTAAAGATGATAGAAAATGCATGCTCATCAAAGTAAAGTGCAGTCCTGGCATTCCACATGGCTCTGCGGGTCCCACCGCTGTTCCAGGTAGCTGGAAAGTATTGGGCAGCTGGCTGGAAAGGATCACAGTGTTTCTCAAGGAACCAGGAAGCTCCACACTGACCAGCATGGACCGTGGAAAAGGAAGTGATGTCACCAGCGTCTGATTGGACCAAGGCAGGGCTGGAATCTTGTCAATCAGGGCTGCAGTGGTCAGGCTGCGCGTTCAGAGCTGGCTGCTTCTTCTATTGGCCTCTATTGGCCACACTGCTGCACTGTGTCTCACTCCTCTCCTCACACACTGTATCAGTGTGAGGAGAGGAGAAAGCTGAACTGGACATGATGCTGGTTTGTTGACAAAGTGATCGCTCTGTCATTGGACAGAACAATCATGTGGTAAAGGGCCACTGTGATTGGCCCTTTACCCAGATCTGTGATGTGCGGACCCAGCAATCATGCACACTTCCAGGTGCGCACCCCAGTGGGCATGTGAGAAGCGCATGCACGGGAGGATGTCAATAGATGCCCTCCCAGAACTAGCCGGCCACGCTGTAGCCATCATTCGACTATAGCGCAGTCAGCAAATGGTTAAATATGCAAAACTGTATATAAAAAATATATAAAAAATTAAAATGAAGCTGAAAATTATGAATTATCTTAATTTAATATGAAAAAGAGTAAAAAAACGGTATTTATGTAAAAATAATTTTATTTATGTAAAAACAATCCTGTAGTCTTCCTTTACAAAGACAAAAATCATAAAATACATCAAAAAAACATTTAAAAAGTTTCAGGCTTCCGATAAAGTAAAAAAAAAAAAAACAGAGAAAATGGATATCTAACTGTTGTTAATAAAGGCATTGACATCCCATTCAATATTTAAACCGTGTGGCAAAAAAGCTCTCAAATCATATATTGATTTAGTCTACAATTTAGAAATATCCTTTTTAACAGAGCTACCCCTCCAATGTGGCTATTAATAGCCATAAAAAGAGTGCAGGAGGGGTCCCTGTTATATACACATGCGTAATGTTTCGATACGCTTTGGTCTTTGAAACCCCTCCTTATACTCTCTACATGTCCACCCAAGTGTACTTGTAAAGTTGTACAACCTAAATATTGCAGGCCACAAGGTCACTGCAACAAGTAAACCATGTTATGTGTGGAGAAGGTAATAAAGGACTTAATTGCATAAGACTCAGATGAAGCCTGGACTGAAAAGACGTAATTCTTATTCCCTAACTTATTGATCTGACAGATGTTACATATTTTACAAGGGTAAAATCTCTTCATATCCTAAAAGAAGGCCGATCTCACCGGTGGATCCAAAACATTAGGCACAAATAGATATACAAAATTTCCAGAAATGTTGAAACCATGGGAAAATAACATTTTTTTTCCCTGCTTTTTTTTGGGAAAATGTTTAAAAAAATTCAGTGTGGAGTAGTTTTAGGCTGGGTTCAAGTATGTGAGGCATGAATTATTGAAGCTCAGTTTTCACAGCTAATTGACAAAGTAGTTGTTAAAGTGGATGTAAACCCCAATTTTTTTTTTATGTCATAATGTAGAGTATAACATTTCCTATCATTTGAGCCTAGTCTTGCCACAAAGAGTTAATCCAGCTCTGAGCTAGGGATGAGCCGAACACCCCCCTGTTCGGTTCGCACCAGAACATGCAAACAGGCAAAAAATTTGTTCTACTCAAAAATTTGAGTCTACTCGAACATGAATAATCAAAAGTGCTAATTTTAAAGGCTTATATGCATGGTATTGTCATAAAAAGTGTTTGGGGACCTGGGTCCTGCCCCAGGGGACATGGATCAATGCAAAAAAAGTTTTAAAAACGGCCGTTTTTTCAGGAGCAGTGATTTTAATAATGCTTAAAGTCAAACAATAAAAGTGTAATATTCCTTTAAATTTCATACCTGGGGGGTGTCTATACTATGCCTGTAAAGGGGCGCATGTTTCCCGTGTTTAGAACAGTCTGACAGCAAAATGACATTTCAAAGGATAAAAAGTCATTTAAAACTACTCGCGGCTATTAATGAATTGTCGGTCCCGGCAATACACATAAAAGTTCATTGATAAAAATGGCATGGGATTTCCCCACAAGGAACCCCGAAACAAATTTTTTTTAAAAATGGCGTGGGGGTCCCCCTCAAAATCTATACCAGACTCTTCAGGTCTGGTATGGATTTTAAAGGGAACCCCGCGCCAAAATTAAAAAAAAATGGCGTGGGGTCCCCCAAAAATCCGTACCAGACCCTTATCCGAGCACGCAACCTGGCAGGCCACAGGAAAAGAGGGGGGGACGAGAGAGCGCATCTGGGTTCTTGCAGGGTTGCTGGGTCGATTCATGTTTCGTCCTATGGACACTGTGAATGGGTTTGACTCCTCCCTCCCCTGCAGAGCCTTATGGGTATTGTAGTCTTAAGGACTCCCCGGCATCCGGCGCATGCGCTTTGGCGTCTTTTCGTCCGCCTCGAGTCGGTGACGTCACACGCCGACTTGTTGGAGGACAGATAAAACTGGTTTATCTGGCTGTTCATTCAGCCAGAGCCGGAGGGCTATTACTCTACCATGCGGCGCTTATGAAACTGGTATGTCAGGCTTCTGCCTGCTATTTTACGTTATCCTGTTTTGATGAATTCGCTTGTTGATTACACCTCATCCTTACCAATCTTACCTTAGCCTCTGCCTTTTGGCCTGTCGCTCATCCACATAACACATGGCGCCTTTATTACTGGCGCCCCTCCTTATCCTTAAATTAAGTTCTACTAGAGACAATGTTGTCTTATTAATTTTTAAACGAACTTAGCTACCTCTGCTACCTTAGACCTTTTATTATCTTACACTAGAACTTCCTTGAAATTTCATTCTTGACAACAGATATCTTTTATATTGGTATTTCTTATATTGGTATTTAGGTTTTCCTTTCTTGTGTTTTTAGCCGTATTCTCTGCACTTAACTCTATGCAGGTAGTTCTAAGCTGCCTCAAAGTCCATTTCTATTCCACGGACAGAAAAGTACATCATTCTTTGTAAGTATTTACTATATGAGACATTTGTCCTCCCTCCTTTATACCCACTTGAATTAGATACCCACTCTAGTTTATTTAATAATCTTATGATGATTTCTGTTCTATAGTCTTGCCCTTCTGTCCTCTATGACCACAACTCTGACTACATTCCTCATACTTGGGTTTGTTTGGAGGATTGTTAAACCCAGCCTGGTTTATTGTTGGTGGCAATTGTTGTTTGAGTGAGTGGTTTTATCTGTGGTGTTCTCTAGAAACCAAGCTCACTTATATTGTTTCATTTTTTATTTTCTTAATACAATTTTCCAATATGCTTGTTATAATATTTTTTTGTTTTCACTTCTGTTTAGTTTTTTACTTGAATCCTATCTTGAATTGCACATCCCCTGAAGAAGCAATTAGTGAAACATGTTGGGCTAGTGTGCAAGATATTTACCTCTGCTTTTGAACCTACCAACCAATTTGACCACCAGATATGTGTTAATATTGTGAACATCTATCCTGTAATTTTTAACTTTGTAATAATAAAGTTTATTGTTCATTTTTAATTTATGCATTTTTCCTGTACTCTTATTGGCACAACAAAAATCCCCTCAACCCCCAGTTCTTTTACTTGATTATTTGGGATAAGGTGCCTGTTTGAGGGTGTTGCACCATGAACCAGACCAACCTTTTGCTAAAAAAAAAAATGGCGTGGGGGTCCCCCTCAAAATCTATACCAGACCCTAAGGTCTGGTATGGATTTTAAGGGGAACCCCGTGCCAAAATTGAAAAAAAATGGCGTGGGGTCCCCCCAAAAATCCATACCAGACCCTTATCCGAGCACCCAACCTGGCAGGCCACAGGAAAAGAGGGGGGGCGAGAACCATACCAGGCCACATGCCCTCAAAATTGGGAGGGTGCTTTGGGGTCCCCCCCAAAGCACCTTGTCCCCATGTTGATGGGGACAAGGGCCTCATCCCCACAACCCTTGCCTGGTGGTTGTGGGGGTCTGCGGGTGTGGGGCTTATCGGAATCTGGACCCCCAGATCCCGACCCCCCCCCTGTGTGAAATGGTAAGGGGGTACAAAAGTACCCCTACCATTTTACAAAAAAAATGTTAAAAATGACGAGACAGTTTTTGACAATTCCTTTTATTTGAAGTCTTCTTCTTTTCCATCTTCTTTCTTCTATGTTCCTTTGGTTTCTTCCTCCATCTTCTTCTTCCTCTTGTTCTTCCTCTGATTCTCTACTTCTTGCTCCGGTGTTCTTGTCCGGCATCTTCCTCTGCGGCGTCTTCTTCCCTTCTTCGTTCTCGGGCCGCTCCGCATCCATGATAGGAGGCTCCCGCTGTGTGACGCTTCTCGTATTCTGACACTTCTTAAATAACGGAGGGCAGGGCCACCCAGTGACCCCTCCCCCCTCTGACTTGACGGGGACTTCCCTGTGGCATTCCCCGTGACGTCAGAGGGGGGCCATTTTACCCGTTATGTAACATAACATGGATGCGGTGCGGCCTGAGAACGAAGAAGACGCCGCGGAGGAAGATGCCGGACTAGAACACCAGAGCAAGAAGCAGAGGATCGGAGGAAGAACCAGAGGAAGAAGAAGATGAAGGAAGAAACCGAAGGAACATAGCAGAAAGAAGATAGAAGAAAGAAGATGGAAAAGAAGAAGACTTTAATAAAGGAATTGTCAAACTGTCTCTTGTCATTAACATTTTTGACAGTTTTTTTGTGAAATGGTAGGGGTAATTTTGTACCCCCTTACCATTTCACACGGGGGGGTCGGGATCTGGGGGTTCTCCCTTGTTAAAGGGAGCTTCCAGATTCCGATAAGCCCCCCGCCCGCAGACCCCCACAACCACCGGGCAAGGGTTGTGGGGATGAGGCCCTTGTCCCCATCAACATGGGGACAAGGTGCTTTGGGGGGACCCCAAATCACCCTCCCAATGTTGAGTGCATGTGGCCTGGTACAGTTCAGGAGGGGGGACGCTCTCTCATCCCCCCCTCTTTTTCTGCGGCCTGCCAGGTTGCGTGCTCAGATAAGGGTCTGGTAAAGATTTTAAGGGGGACCCCCACGCCATTTTTTGTTAACATTTTGGCCGGGGTTCCCCTTAATATCCATACCAGACCTGAAGGGCCTGGTATGGAATTTAGGGGGACCCCCACGCCATTTTTTAAAAAAAATTTGGTTCAGGGTTCCCCTGTGGGGAAATCCCATGCCGATTTTATCAATGAACTTTTATGTGTATTGTCGGACCGACAATTCATTAATAGCCGCAAGTAGTTTTAAATGACTTTTTTTCCTTTGAAATGTCATTTTGCTGTCAGACTGTTCTAAACACAGGAAACATGCGCCCCTTTACAGGCATACTATAGACACCCACCAGGTACGAAATTTAAAGGAATATTACACTTTTATTGTTTGACTTTAAGCATTATTAAAATCACTGCTCCCAAAAAAACTTCCGTTTTTAAAACTTTTTTTTGCATTGATCCATGTCCCCTGGGGCAGGACCCAGGTCCCCAAACACTTTTTATGACAATACCATGCATATAAGCCTTTAAAATTAGCACTTTTGATTTCTCCCATAAGACTTTTAAAGGGTGTTCCGTGGCTTTCGAATTTGCCGCAAACACCCCAAATTGTTCGCTGTTCGGCGAACTGGCGAACAGCCAATGTTCGAGTTGAACATGAGTTCGACTCGAACTCGAAGCTCATCCCTACTCTGAGCAATCCTCTTTTATTGTTCAGTGAGATAAAGCTTGACAAACAGAGAAAACCTTTGTCAAATCCTCCCCCTTGCTGTGAGTGACAGGTGATTTACATATCTTGTGCACTAGCCTAAGACATGCATTATTTTTTAATTCCCACCCCCACTCCTTTCGTCAGCAGCTCTGCAAGGATTGGCTGTTCCACACCTTAGCATGATTTGGCATGCTGAAGTCATGTGGTTACTTTCCTGCCTTTTCACTGGATGTTAGAGATCATAGCAGAAGTTCAGTGTAAGAAATACACAGGAAAAAATGCATATTGACAAGGGGAATGTAGAGGTGGGCGGGGAGTCTACCGACATCACGACTCCACCCACCGAGCTCCAGACAACAGACCCACCCACAGAATCTGCAGTTTTTCGGATCTCATAACAGACAGAGGGAAGACATTTGACAGGTAAAGATATATGTAGGAGGCATGTATATCCTTATAGATAACCCCTATGGCAGTAGTTTATAAAGGATGACATTGGGTTTACATCCACTTTAAGTGTTCCAGCAGGGGCGGCTGGTGAAGTTTTAGGATGGGGGGCGCCAGACCCCACCCTTCCTTTTTGACCCCTCCCACTTCTCATAAGCCCCACCCCTTATAAAATCCACCCACTCCATCCCCTGTATTCCACCCATAGTGTCAGGAGTATACAGCTCAGCATCACAGGACAGAGTATATAGCTCAGCATCACAGGACCGAGTAAATAGCTCAGAATCACAGATCATGGTATATAGCACAGCCCCACAGATCATGGTATATAACACAGCCTCACAGATCATGGTTAGGGATGAGCCGAACACCCCCGGTTCGGTTCGCACCAGAACCTGCGAACGGACCGAAAGTTTGCGCAAACTTTAGAACCCCAATGAAGTCAATAGGACTCGAACGTTCGAAATCAAAAGTGCTAATTTTAAAGGCTAATATGCATGGTATTGTCCTAAAAAGGGTTTGGGGACCCGGGTCCTGCCCCAGGGGACATGTATCAGTGCAAAAAAAAGTTTTTAAAACGGCCGTTTTTTCGGAAGCAGTTATTTTAATGATGCTTAAAGTGAAAAAAAAAGTGATATATTCCTTTAAATATCGTACCTGGAGGTTGTCTATAGTATGCCTGTACAGTGGCGCTTGTTTCCCATGCTTAGAACAGTCCCTGCACAAAATGACATTTTTAAAGGAATAAAAGTCATTTAAAACTGCTTGCGGCTTTAATGTAATGTCGGGTCCCGGCAATATGGATGAAAATCAGTGAGACAATTGGCATGGGTACCCCCCCCAGTCCATTACCAGACCCTTTGGGTCTTGTATGGATATTAAGGGGAACCCCGCACCCAAATAAAAAAAGGAAAGGCGTGGGGCCCCCAGGCCCTATATACTCTGAACAGCAGTATACAGGCGGTTCAAACAAGACAGGGACTGTAGGTTTGTTGTTAAGTAGAATCTGTTTGTAATTTTGAACTGGTAAATTTTTAAAGTGTAGCTCCAGACAAAAAAAATCTATTAAGCTTTTTGGAAAACATAGGGAAGGGTTATCACCCCTGTAACATTTGTTTTGCTGTCTGTGCACCTCTTCAGAAGATTTCACCTCACTTTCTGTCCCAACGACAAATGTTTTTTTGAAATTTGGGGTTTTTAGTGAAACAAGGATTGGTGATAAAGAATCAGTGGAGAGGAGACACGTTTTTCCCATATTAACTCTTACAGGAGATAATTTCCCTTCCTAGGGGTAGATTTCATCTCACTTCCTGTTGTCTCCTTCCGTTTGCAAGTAGGAGTCGTTTGTAAGTTGGATGTTTGAAAGTAGGGGCCTGCCCTATATACTCTGCAGAAATTGGGGCCTTAAGTGTTGGTGTTGCCACAACACTGTAAGCCCTCACAGTTACTCTTGGTGGGCACAGAAATGGGCCCTGCTGTGAAATATTAGATCAAAAATTGTAATTACATGCCATTGTTGAACTGGGGCAGAAAAATTGGGCCTTTGGTGGTGGTGGTGCTGGTGCCACAACACTGTAAGTCCTCACAGTTACTCTTGGTGGGCGCTGGAACGGGCCCTGCTGTGAAATATTAGATCAAGAGTTGTAATTACATGCACCTGTTGAACAGGGGCAGAAAAATTGGGCCTTTGGTGGTGGTGGTGGTGGTGGTGTTGCCACAACACTGTAAGCCCTCAGTTACTCTTGGTAGGAGCAGGAATGTTCCCTGCTGTGAAATATTAGATCAAGAATTGTAATTACATGTCCCTGTTGAGCAGGGGCAGAAAAATTGGGCCTTAGGCACTGATGCTGGTCCCATAACACTGCAACCCCTCACAGATACTCTAGTTGAGCGCAGCAACGAACCCTCTTGCAAAATTTTGCATCAAAACCTGTAATTACACGCCCCTGTTAAACAGGGGCTGAAAAATTGGGCCTTAGCCACTGGTGGCGACGCCCAGAACCAAAAATGTTCTTACAAGCTATCAGCATGATCATTGAGGAGGAAGAGGATAATCACTCAGCATAACAGGATAGTCACTCAGCATCAGCATAGGCAATCTTGAAGGGATCTGACATTTCAAAAAAAATTATTCGGTTACATCAGCATCAGGTGCTTGGTAGCTGGTGGGGATCCAAGACTGATTCATTTTTATGAAGGTCAGTCGATCGACTGAGTCGGTGGACAGGCGCACCCTGTGATCAGTTACAAAGCCTCCAGCAGCACTGAATGTGCGTTCTAAAAGAACGCTGGATGCAGGACAGGCCAGTAGCTCAATTGCATACTGTGCAAGCTCTGGCCAGTGATCCATCCTCAAGACCCAGTAACCCAGAAGATTTTTGGTGGGAAAGGTGTCCTGCACCATGTAAAACAGACGCTGGCAATGGTTGCTGGAACCGATCATACCTTGGGGCTGCGGACTAAAAAATAATCCAAACGCATCGGTCAGATGGCCACCTTCTCCACCGCTCCTTCTTTGACTGACCGAAGCCTCAGCAACACGTTGTCCAGGAACAGGAGTTTGTAACCTCCCAGTCTCTGGAACTTGTTGGACAGACCTTTCTGCAAGGCCTCCCAAAGATGTTTCATCCTCTGCTCCCTCTGCGACGGCAAGATACGGTCCGCAACCTTACCCTTGTAACGTGGATCAAGGAGGGTTGCCAGCCAGTATTGATCCCTCTCCTTGATACCACGAATACGAGGATCCTTCCACAGGCTTTTCAGGATCAGGGAGGCCATGCAGCGTAGGTTTCCTGAGGCATTCGGTCCGGAGTCCTCTGTGTCACTAAGGACAACATGATCCGCAGCCACATCCTCCCAGCCACGTACAAGTCCATGGGCTTCTTGGGACTGTAAATAATCCCTTGAAGACTGCTGCTGATGCTGAGTGCCAGGCTCCACCTCCATGCTGACACAATCCTCCTCCTCCTCTTCCTGTGTGATCGGCAGGCATGCAGGAACACTGTCTGGATAAAGGGGGCCTTGAGAGGTAAGGAAGTCCTCCTCTTCCTCCCTCTGTTCTGCCACAAGTGCCCTGTCCATTAATCAACGCAGCGTGTGCTCCAACAGGTGGACAAGAGGTACAGTGTCACTGATGCATGCACTGTCACTGCTCACCATCCTCGTGGCCTCCTCAAATGGTGACAGGACAGTGCATGCATCCCTGATCATAGCCCACTGGCGTGGGGAAAAAAAACCAAGGTCCCCTGACCCTATCCTGGTTCCATAGTCGCATAGGTACTCATTGATGGCCCTCTGCTGTGTGTGCAGCCGCTGCAGCATGGCCAACATTGAGTTCCAGGGCACATGGGTCAGTTGCCCCTGTCGGAGGTTGGGAGGAGGTTGGTGCCATTGTCGCAAACTACCATACCTGCCTTAAGATGGCGTGGCATCAACCACCTCTGAACCTGCCCCTGCAGAGCTGACAGAATCTCTGCCCCAGTGTGGCTCCTGTCCCCCAAGCACACCAGCTCAAGCACCGCATGGCATCTTTTTTGCCTGCGTGCTTGCGTAGCCCCTTGAATGCCTACGGAGCACCGCTGCTTCCGAGGACAAATAAGCACAGGAAGAGGCCATGGAGAAAGAAGAGGAGGGGGTGGAGGAGAGAGGTGTGGCAGAATCACCACTAGTAGAATTTTGGAGGAGTGGTGGCGGAACAACCTCCAACACTACTGCACCCTGTCCTGCATCCTTCCCAGCTGCCAGAAGAGTCACCCAGTGCGCGGTGAAAGATAGGTAACGTCCCTGTCAATGCCTGCTGGACCATGGGTCAGCGGTAATATGCACCTTACCGCTGACCGCCCTGTCCAGCGAGGCCAAGACATTGCCTTCCACATGTCGGTAGAGAGCCAGAATCACCTTCTGTGAGAAAAAGTGGCGTTTGGGAACCTGCCACTGAGGAACCGCACATTCCACAAACTCATGGAAGGGGGCAGAGTCTACCAACTGAAAAGGCAGCAGTTGAAGTGCTAGCAATTTTGCCAAGCTAGCATTCAACCACTGGGCATGTGGATGGCTGGGAGTGAACTTATTTCGGCGGTGCAGCAGCTGGGGCAGGGAAATTTGCCTGGTACAATCTGATGTTGGTGTACCGATAGCAGATTGCCCCCAAGTACTTGGCTGTGACACACCTAATTCTACACCTTCATTCCTCTCAGTGCAGGTCTCAGAGAGGACTGAAGGTATAGTGGGGTAGGAGATCCCAGCTGATGAGGAGCAAGGAGAGGTCCTCTTTGTTCTTTGGTGTGGGTCTTTTAGGTACGCTTGCCAACGAACTGCATGGCAAGTCGACATATGTCTGGTCAAGCATGTGGTGCCCAAGCGGGTGATGTTTTTGTCACGCGAGATACGCTTGAGACATATGTTGCAAATAGCAGAGGTGGGATCTGATACACTCGTCTCAAAAAAGGCCCACATCAAAGAACTTTTGGAATAACGCGCAGAGACAGCAGCGCCCTGCACATACGGAGCTCTGCGTTGTGATGCAGTCGGTGTGCTGCCCTTAAGCTGGCCCCTGGAGGGCATCCTGCCTCGTTGGTGATGTGCCTCCTCCTCCTCTCTCCTATCAGGCACCCACGTGGAGTCAGTGACCTCATCATCCCCTCCCTCCTCATCACTGGAGCAAACCTGGCTGTATGCTGCAGCTGGGGGAACATGACTGCCAGATTGTTGTCCTTCTTGGGCACCCCCTCTCTCTGGGCTCACGTTACTGCTTTCCTCTAGCTGGGTACCATCATCGGTGCCTTCAAAACGCTGGGCATCCTCCTGGAGCATGTACCCAACACTGTGGTCAAACAGTTTGGGGGACTCCTCAGGAGGACATGGTGGGGCTAGGAAAGGAGTGACTGATGCCATTGAGCCGAGGGAAGAGGCCGCGTTGGCAGCTGCTTTGCCAGACAAAGTACCCTGAGCCTGGGTGAGAGAGGATGAGGAGGATGAGGATGGCTTGGTCATCTACTCTACCAAGTCTTCCGCATGTTGCGGCTCAACAAGGTCAGCTGCCGAAAAAAAAACCAAGCGTGTCCCGCGGCCACGCGCTGATGAGGATGCACCGTCTCCACAACCAGCACTGTTGCCTCTAGACACAGAGCCTGCTTGCCCTCTTTCAATGGCTTGTGACTGCCTCTCCTTGTTGGCCTTCCAGACATACTAATGGCCTGCAGTGAGATGTAGCTGAACAAAGCTGGGATGTATATATATACTGATACTGCAGCTAGCAGAATCAACTGCCTTCCTGTAGTATTATTAGTATGAGAACACCAGCAGTTGTCTTCAGGTAGCTTTAGGTGCACACTGTGCAGAGGACACAGTACACTAACTTTAAATACTGTAGCTGCCTGCCTGTGGTATTAATAGGATCAGAAGAATGCCACCAATTTTATTCAGGTAGCTTTAGGTGCACAGTGTGCAGAGGACACAGTACACTAACTGTAAATACCGTAGCTGCCTGCCTGTGGTATTAATAGGAGCAGAACAACAGCAATTGTCTTAAGTAGGGATGAGCTTCGTGTTCGTGTCGAACCCATGTTCGAGTCGAACTTCGTCTGTTCGCCCGTTCGCCGAATTGCAAACGATATGGGCCATTCGTGCCAAATTCGTGTGCCGCGTCATGGCCCATAATTCACTGTGGCATCGCAGAGCATTGCTAGCTGATGATTGGCCAAGCATGCACTATAAACCGCATGCTTGGCCAATCACAGCGCCGTCAGTAGAGAAAGCTGTAATTGGCCAAAGCCAGGGTGGCTTTGGCCAATTATGGCTCAGGGGGTTTAGAACACGCCCCACACTATATAAGGCCGCCTGCACGGCGGCCCTGTGTAGTGTGTTCCGGCGTGCTTAGAGAGAGAGAAAGAGAGAAACAGTGTCATTTCATTTGAGTTAGCTAGATTAGGCAGGACAATCAGTGAGTTAGCTGCACTTACAGTGTATTGTGTATATATGCATATGGAAAAATGCAGCGCATGTACAAATGAATATAGGTCTTTAAAATGGTGAAACAGTCAAGAAATAACTAATTGACCACAGGTGCCTTGAAACACAAACGTCCATAGATGGATGTAAATGTCTAACCGCACAGGAGGTATAAGTACTCCAAGGGGTGGTGATGGTCTGATGGTTGTCAGAAAACACCTGGCATCATACAGCGACTTCCCAACCGAGAAACCGGGTCCCAATGGGTCATTCAGAGAAAGTGCAAAAAAGCCTCTTACCAGATCCTGTGGATTCCCATGTCAGCGACAGGGAATCGCATGCGCAGTTTGTCACAAATGACGTGGAATGGGAGCTCAGGAATCGCCAATCTCTTGGATTGTGGTCTGTATGGATATCGGCCGGCAACCGGATGGGTCCTCACAACGAACCGTCCTCACACCGAACCGTCCCAGCGTGCATCAGAAGTTTCACAAACGGTCCCCCGAAAGGAGCAGTTGTAGGGACTGGATCTCATGCGGTAAATGTGGAAACAAAAAGAATGTGCCTCCACATGGTATATTGTGTATATATGCATCCCAGGTGTTGTGTGTGTGTGTGTGTATATATATATATATATATATATATATACACTGTATTCAGTTTAGCTAGATCCGTTCCTGTTATCTTCCTACTGACAGGCAGGCTTGTCTTGTTACAGTATTTACAGCTACCTGAAGAAAATTGCTGGTGTTCTTTTGATCCTATTAGTACCACAGTCAGGCAGCTAGACTATTTACAGTTAGTGTAGTGCGTCCTCCTCACAGTGTTAAGTTAAAGCTACAAGTTAGTTTAGTGTGACCTCTGCACAGTGTTCAGCTAAAGCTACAAGTTAGTGTAGTGCATCCTCTGGACAGTGTTCAGCTAAAACTACAAGTTAGTGTAGTGTAGGGATGAGCCGAACACCCCCCCGGTTCGGTTCGCACCAGAACCTGCGAACGGACCGAAAGTTCGCACGAACATTAGAACCCCATTGACGTCTATGGGACTCGAACGTTCGAAATCAAAAGTGCTCATTTTAAAGGCTAATTTGCATGGTATTGTCCTAAAAAGGGTTTGGGGACCCGGGTCCTACCCCAGGGGACATGTATCAATGCAAAAAAAACTTTTAAAAACGGCCGTTTTTTCGGGAGCAGTGATTTTAATAATGCTTAAAGTGAAAAAAAAAAGTGAAATATTCCTTTAAATATCGTACCTGAGGGGTATCTATAGTATGCCTGTAAAGTGACGCGTGTTTCCCGTGTTTAGAACAGTCCCTGCACCAAATGTCATTTTTAAAGGAAAAATCTCATTTAAAACTGCTTGCGGGTTTAATGTAATGTCGGGTCCTGGCAATATGGATGAAAATCAGTGAGACAAATGGCATGGGTACCCCCCAGTCCATTACCAGGCCCTTTGGGTCTTGTATGGATATTAAGGGGAACCCCGCAAATTAAAATAAGGAAAGGTGTGGGGCCACCAGGCCCTATATACTCTGAACAGCAGTATACAGGCGGTGCAAACAAGACAGGGACTGTAGGTTTGTTGTTAAGTAGAATCTCTTTGTAATTTTGAACGGGTACATTTTTAACGTGTTTAGCTCCAGCCAAAAAATCTTTTTTAAGCTTTTTGGAAAACATAGGGAAGGGTTATCACCCCTGTGACATTTGTTTTGCTGTCTTTCCTCCTCTTCAGAAGATTTCACCTCACTTTTTGTCCCAATGAAAAATGTTTTTTGAAAATTTGGGTTTTTTTGTGGAACAAGGATTGGAAAGCATCAGTGGAAAGGAGAAATGTTTTTCCCATATTAACTCTTACAGGAGAGAATTTCCCTTCCTAGGGGTAGATTTCATCTCACTTCCTGTTGTCTCCTTCCGTTTGCAAGTAGGAGTCGTTTGTAAGTTAGTTGTTTGAAAGTAGGGTCCTGCCCTATATACTCAGCAGAAATTTGGGCCTTAGGTGTTGCTGTGGCCACAACACTGTAAGCCCTCACAGGGCCCTGCTGTGAAATATTAGATCAGGAATTGTAATTACATGCCCCTGTTGAACAGGAGCTGAAAAATTAGGCCTTAGGCACTGGTGCTGGTGCCACAACACTGCAACCCCTCACAGACACTCTAGTTGGAACGCAGGAACGAGCCCTGCTGCAAAGTATTGCATCAAAAATTGTAATTACACGCCCCTGTTAAACAGGGGCAGAAAAAATGGGCCTTAGGCACTGGTGCTGGTGCCACAACACTGCAACCCCTCACAGACACTCTAGTTGGAACGCAGGAACAAGCCCTGCTGCAAAGTATTGCATCAAAAATTGTAATTACACGCCCCTGTTAAACAGGGGCAGAAAAAATGGGCCTTAGGCACTGGTGCTGGTGCCACAACACTGCAACCCCTCACAGACACTCTAGTTGGAATGCAGGAACGAGCCCTGCTGCAAAGTATTGCATCAAAAATTGTAATTACATGCCCCTATTAAACAGGGGCAGAAAAAATGGGCCTTAGGCACTGGTGCTGGTGCCACAACACTGCAACCCCTCACAGACACTCTAGTTGGAACGCAGGAACGAGCCCTGCTGCAAAGTATTGCATCAAAAATTGTAATTACACGCCCCTGTTAAACAGGAGCAGAAAAAATGGGCCTTAGGCACTGGTGCTGGTGCCACAACACTGCAACCCCTCACAGACACTCTAGTTGGAATGCAGGAACGAGCTCTGCTGCAAAGTATTACATCAAAAATTGTAATTACACGCCCCTGTTAAACAGGGGCTGAAAAATTGTGCCTTAGGCACTGGTGGTGGCGCCCAGAACCAAAAATGTTCTTACAAGCTATCAGCGTGATGATTGAGGAGGAAGAGGATAATTACTCAGGGATAGTCACTCAGCATCAGCATAGGCAGTCTTTGAAGGGATCTGAGATTTCAAAAAAAATTATTCGGTTACATCAGCATCAGGTGCTTGGTAGCTGGTGGTGATCCAAGACTGATTCATTTTTATGAAGGTCAGTCGATCGACCGAGTCAGTGGACAGACGCACCCTGTGATCGGTTACCACGCCTCCAGCAGCACTGAATGTGCGTTCCGAAAGAACGCTGGATGCAGGACAGGCCAGTAGCTCAGTTGCATACTGTGCAAGCTCTAGCCAGTGATCCATCCTCAAGACCCAGTAACCCAGAGGATTTTCAGTGGGAAAGGTGTCCAAGTCTGATCTTGCCCCTAGGTATTCCTGCACCATGTAAAACAGACGCTGGCGATGGTTGCTGGAACCGATCATACCTTGGGGCTGCGGACCAAAAAATTGTCTGAACGCATCGGTCAGACGGCCACCTTCTCCACCGCTCCTTCTTTGACTGACCGAAGCCTCAGCAACACATTGTCCAGAAACAGGAGTTTGTAACCTCCCAGTCTCTGGGAACGCGTTGCACAGACCTTTCTGCAAGGCCTCCCGAAGATGTTTCATCCTCTGCTCCCTCTGCGATGGCAAGATAAGGTCCGCAACCTTACCCTTGTAACGTGGATCAAGGAGGGTTGCCAGCCAGTATTGGTCCTTCTCCTTGATACCACGAATACGAGGATCCTTACGCAGGCTTTGCAGGATCAGGGAGGCCATGCAGCGTAGGTTTGCTGAGGCATTCGGTCCGGAGTCCTCTGGGTCACTAAGGACGACATGGTCCGCAGCCACCTCCTCCCAGCCACGTACAAGTCCATGTGTTTCTTGGGACTGATCCCTTAAAGACTGCTGCTTATGCTGAGTGCCAGGCTCCACCTCCATACTGACACAATCTTCCTCCTCCTCCTCCTCCTCGTCCTCTTCCTGTGTGATCGGCGGGCACGCAGGAACACTGTCTGGATAAAGGGGGCCTTGAGAGCTAAGGAAGTCCTCCTCTTCCTGCCTCTGTTCTGCCTCAAGTGCCCTGTCCATTATTCCACACAGCGTGTGCTCCAACAGGTGGACAAGGGGGACAGTGTCACTGATGCATGCACTGTCACTGCTCACCATCCTCATGGCCTCCTCAAATGGTGACAGGACAGTGCATGCATCCCTGATCATGGCCCACTGGCGTGGGGAAAAAAAAACAAGCTCCCCTGACCCTGTCCTGGTGCCATAGTTGCACAGGTACTCATTGATGGCCCTCTGCTGCGTGTGCAGCCGCTGCAGCATGGCCAACCTTGAGTTCCACCTGGTGGGCATGTCACAGATTAGGCGGTTCTTTGGCAGGTTAAACTCCTTTTGGAGGTCCGTCAGCCGAGCACTGGCATTATATGACCGGCGGAAATGCACACAGACTTTCCTGGCCTGCCTCAGGACATCCTGTAAGCCCGGGTACCTGCCCAAGAACCGCTGCACCACCAAGTTAAGGACGTGAGCCAAACGGGGCACATGGGTCATTTGTCCCTGTCGGAGGGCAGAGAGGAGGTTGGTGCCATTGTCGCAAACCACCATTCCTGCCTTAAGTTGGCGTGGCGTCAACCACCTCTGAACCTGCCCCTGCAGAGCTGACAGAACCTCTGCCCCAGTGTGGCTCCTGTCCCCCAAGCACACCAGCTCAAGCACCGCATGGCATCTTTTGGCCTGCGTACTTGCGTAGCCCCTTGAACGACTACGGAGCACCGCTGGTTCCGAGGAAGAGGCCATGGAGGAAGAAGAAGAGGAGGGGGTGGAGGAGAGAGGTGTGTCACAATCATTAGCATTTTGGAGGCGTGGTGGCAGAACAACCTCCAACACTACTGCACCTTGTCCTGCATCCTTCCCAGCTGCCAGCAGAGTCACCCAATGCGCCGTGAAACTTAGGTAACGTCCCTGTCCATGCCTGCTGGACCATGAGTCAGCGATAATATGCACCTTACCGCTGACCGCCCTGTCCAGCGAGGCATGGACATTGCCTTCCACATGCTGGTAGAGAGCCGGAATCGCCTTCCGTGAGAAAAAGTGGCGTTTGGGTACCTGCCACTGAGGAACCGCACATTCCACAAACTCACGGAAGGGGGCAGAGTCTACCAACTGAAAAGGCAGCAGTTGAAGTGCTAGCAATTTTGCCAAGCTAGCATTCAACCGCTGGGCATGTGGATGGCTGGGAGAAAACTTCCTTCGGCGGTGCAGCAGCTGGGGCAGGGAAATTTGCCTGGTACAATCTGACGTCGGTGTACCAAAAGCAGATTGCCCACAAGTACTTGGCTGTGACACACCTAATTCTACACCTTCATTCCTCTCAGTGCAGGTCTCAGAGAGGACTGAAGGTTTAGTGGGGTTGGAAATCTCAGCTGATGAGGAGCAAGGAGAGGTCCTCTTTGTTCTTTGGTGTGGGTCTTTTAGATACGCTTGCCAACGAACTGCATGGCAGTTCAACATATGTCTGGTCAAGCATGTGGTACCCAAGCGGGAGATGTTTTGGCCACGTGAGATACGCTTGAGACATATGTTGCAAATAGCAGCGGTGCGATCTGATGCACTCGTCTCAAAAAAGGCCCACACCAAAGAACTTTTTGAATAACGCGCAGAGACTGCAGCGCCCTGCACATGTGGAGCTTTGGGGTGTGATGCAGTCAATGTGCTGCCCTTAGGCTGGCCCCTGGAGGGCATTCTACCTCGTTGGTGATGTGTCACCTCCTCCTCCTCCTCCTCCTCCTCCTCCTCTCTCCTATCAGGAGAGTCAGTGACCTCATCATCCCCTCCCTCCTCATCACTGGAGCAAACCTGGCAGTATGCTGCAGCAGGGGGAGCATGACTGCCAGATTGCTGTCCTTCTTGGGCGCCCCCTCTGTCAATGCTCATGTTACTGCCTTCATCGAGCTCAGTATCATCATCAGAGCCTTCCAAACGCTGGGCATCCTCCTGGAGCATGTACCCAACACTGTGGTCAAACAGTTCGAGAGACTCCTCAGGAGGACATGGTGGGGCTAGGGAAGGAGTCACTGATGACATTGAGCCGAGGGAAGAGGCCGCTGCTTTGCCAGACAAAGTACCCTGGGCATGGGTGAGAGAGGATGAGGAGGATGAGGACGGCTTGGTCATCCACTCGGCCAAGTCTTCCGCATGTTGCGGCTCAACATGGCCAGCTGCCGAAAAAAAGGCCAAGTGTGTCCCATGGCCACGTGCTGATGAGGATGCACCGTCTCCACGACCAGCACTAGACACAGAGCCTGCTTGCCCTCTCTTATTGGCTTGTGACTGTCTGCCTCTCCTTCTTGGCCTTCCAGACATACTATTGCAGCTAGCAAAATCAACTGCCTGCCTATAGTATGAGAACACCACCAACCTTCTACAGGTAGCTTTAGCTAAACACTGTGAGCAGGACGCACCCCACTAACTTGTAGGTTTAGCTGAACACTGTGAGCAGGACGCACTGCACTAACTGTAAATAGTCTAGCTGCCTGACTGTGGTACTAATAGGATCAAAAGAACACCAGCAATTTTCTTCAGGTAGCTGTATTTACTGTAACAAGACAAGCCTGCCTGTCAGTAAGAAGATAACAGAAACGGATCTAGCTGAACACTGTGAGCAGGATGCACCCCACTAGCTTGTAGGTTTAGCTGAACACTGTGAGGTGGACGCACCCCACTAACTTGTAGGTTTAGCTGAACACTGTGAGCAGGACGCACCCCACTAACTTGTAGGTTTAGCAGAACACTGTGAGCAGGACGCACTGCACTAACTGTAAATAGTCTAGCTGCCTGACTGTGGTACTAATAGGATCAAAAGAACACCAGCAATTTTCTTCAGGTAGCTGTATTTACTGTAACAAGACAAGCCTGCCTGTCAGTAAGAAGATAACAGAAACGGATCTAGCTGAACACTGTGAGCAGGACGCACCCCACTAACCTGTAGGTTTTGCAGAATACTGTGAGCAGGACGCACTGCACTAAATGTAAATAGTCTAGCTGCCTGACTGTGGTACTAATATGATCAAAAGAACACCAGTCATTTTCTTCAGGTAGCTTTATATACTGTAACAAGACAAGCCTGCCTGTCAGTAGGAAGATAACAGGAACGGATCTAGCTGAACACTGTGAGCAAGACGCACTGCACTAAATGTAAATAGTCTAGCTGCCTGACTGTGGTACTAATAGGATCAAAAGAACACCAGCAATTTTCTTCAGGTAGCTGTATTTACTGTAACAAGACAAGCCTGCCTGTCAGTAAGAATATAACAGAAACGGATCTAGCTGAACACTGTGAGCAGGACGCACCCCACTAACCTGTAGGTTTTGCAGAATACTGTGAGCAGGACGCACTGCACTAAATGTAAATAGTCTAGCTGCCTGACTGTGGTACTAATATGATCAAAAGAACACCAGTCATTTTCTTCAGGTAGCTTTATATACTGTAACAAGACAAGCCTGCCTGTCAGTAGGAAGATAACAGGAACGGATCTAGCTGAACACTGTGAGCAAGACGCACTGCACTAAATGTAAATAGTCTAGCTGCCTGACTGTGGTACTAATAGGATCAAAAGAACACCAGCAATTTTCTTCAGGTAGCTGTATTTACTGTAACAAGACAAGCCTGCCTGTCAGTAAGAATATAACAGAAACGGATCTAGCTGAACACTGTGAGCAGGACGCACCCCACTAACTTGTAGGTTTTGCAGAACACTGTGAGCAGGACGCACTGCACTAAATGTAAATAGTCTAGCTGCCTGACTGTGGTACTAATAGGATCAAAAGAACACCAGTAATTTTCTTCAGGTAGATTTATATACTGTAACAAGACAAGCCTGCCTGTCAGTAGGAAGATAACAGGAACGGATCTAGCTGAACACTGTGAGCAGGTCGCACTGCACTAAATGTAAATAGTCTAGCTGCCTGACTGTGGTACTAATAGGATCAAAAGAACACCAGTAATTTTCTTCAGGTAGCTTTATATACTGTAACAAGACAAGCCTGCCTGTCAGTAGGAAGATAACAGGAACGGATCTAACTGAACACTGTGAGCAGGACGCACTGCACTAAATGTAAATAGTCTAGAAGATAACAGGAATGGATCTAGCTAAACTGAATACAGTGTATATATATATATATATATATATATATATATATATATATATATATATATATATATGCAACACCTGGGATGCATATATATACACAATACACTCAGTCAAACAATAAAAGTGTAATATCCCTTTAAATTTCGTACCTGGGGGGTGTCTATAGTATGCCTGTAAAGGGGCGCATGTTTCCTGTGTTTAGAAAAGTCTGACAGCAAAATGACATTTGGAAGGAAAAAACACATTTAAAACTACCCGCGGCTATTGCATTGCCGACAATACACATAGAAGTTCATTGATAAAAACGGCATGGGAATTCCCCACAGGGAAACCCCGAACCAAAATTAAAAAAAAAAAAAATGACGTGGGGGGGTCCCCCTAAATTCCATACCAGGCCCTTCAGGTCTGGTATGGATATTAAGGGGAACCCCGGCCAAAATTTTAAAAAAAAATGACGTGGGGTTCCCCCTAAATTCCATACCAGACCCTTCAGGTCTGGTATGGATTTTAAGGGGAACCCCGCGCCAAAAAAAAAAACAAAAAACGGCGTGGGGTTCCCCCAAAAATCCATACCAGACCCTTATCCGAGCACGCAACCTGGCAGGCCGCAGAAAAAGAGGGGGGGACGAGAGTGCGCCCCCCCTCCTGAACCGTACCAGGCCACATGCCCTCAACATTGGGAGGGTGCTTTGGGGTAGCCCCCCAAAACACCTTGTCCCCATGTTGATGAGGACAAGGGCCTCATCCCCACAACCGTGGCCGGTGGTTGTGGGGGTCTGCGGGCGGGGGGCTTATCGAAATTTGGAAGCCGCCTTTAAAAAGGGGACCCCCAGATCCCGGCCCCCCCCTGTGTGAAATGGTAAGGGGGTACTTACCCCTACCATTTCACTAAAAAACTGTCAAAATAGTTAAAAATGACAAGAGACAGTTTTTGACAATTCCTTTATTTAAATGCTTCTTCTATCTTCCTTCATCTTCTTCTTCTTCTGGTTCTTCTGGCTCTTCTGGTTCTTCCTCCGGCATTCTCGTCCAGCATCTTCTCCGCGGCGTCTTCTATCTTCTTCTCCTCGGGCCGCTCCGCACCCATGGCATGAGGGGAGGCTCCCGCTCTTCTCTTCATCTTCTTCTTCATCCTCTTCTCTTCTTCATCTTCTTCATCTTCATCTTCTCTTCTTTTCTTCTCCGGGCCGCTCCGCATCCATGCTGTGGCATGGAGGGAGGCTCCCGCTGTGTGACGGCGTCTCCTCGTCTGACGGTTCTTAAATAATGGGGGGCGGGGCCACCCGGTGACCCCGCCCCCCTCTGACGCACGGTGACTTGACGGGACTTCCCTGTGACGTCACGGGGAATGCCACAGGGAAGTCCCGTGCGTCAGAGGGGGGCGGGGTCACCGGGTGGCCCCGCCCCCCGTTATTTAAGAACCGTCAGACGAGGAGACGCCGTCACACAGCGGGAGCCTCCCTCCATGCCACAGCATGGATGCGGAGCGGCCCGGAGAAGAAAAGAAGAGAAGATGAAGATGAAGGGCCTGGTATGGAATTTAGGGGGACCCCCCCACGTCATTTTTTTTTTAAATTTTGGTTCGGGGTTTCCCTGTGGGGAATTCCCATGCCGTTTTTATCAATGAACTTTTATGTGTATTGTCGGACCGGCAATTCATTAATAGCCGCGGGTAGTTTTAAATGAGTTTTTTCCTTCGAAATGTCATTTTGCTGTCAGACTGTTCTAAACACGGGAAACATGCGCCCCTTTACAGGCATACTATAGGCACCCCCCAGGTACGAAATTTAAAGGGATATTACACTTTTATTGTTTAACTTTAAGCATTATTAAAATCACTGCTCCTGAAAAAACGTCCGTTTTTAAAACTTTTTTTTGCATTGATACATGTCCCCTGGGGCAGGACCCGGGTCCCCAAACACTTTTTATGACAATAACTTGCATATAAGCCTTTAAAATTAGCACTTTTCATTTCTCCCATAGACTTTTAAAGGGTGTTCCGCGGCATTCGAATTTGCCGCGAACACCCCAAATTGTTCGGTGTTCGGCGAACTTGCGAACAGCTAATGTTCGAGTCGAACATGAGTTCGACTCGAACTCGAAGCTCATCCCTACACACCAACATAATGCAACACAGAGGCGGCTCTAGGCTTTGTGAGGCCTTAGGCAAAACTTAGACATGAGGCCCCACTCACACCCATAATGGGATCAGCACCACTTCCAGGGCACCCTCTTCACCCATCAGACATATTCAGCCAATGCCGGGGGGGGGAGAGGGTGAGGTGAGAAAGAGAGAGGGGTGATAGAGAGATCCCTAGCCCTGTCCCTGTATGCAGCCCCTCCCGTACCCCATGTGCCAGTCTGCAGTCTCTGTCTGTGGGAAGGTTTGTGTGATGCTTGGTACAGTACCTTCCATGCCAGCAGGATGTTCATGACAGCCAGCAGCAGACAGGGTCCATTCTTGTTCCGGGTGGGGACAGTGTTCTCCTCCTTCCAGAGGATCTCTTTGCTGTGAGATTGAGTGGTCCCTGGTCGCCAGCACCTTCTGCCCGTCTTTGTATTCTGGGTCCCAGTCAGCCTGTCCTCCAGTCCTTGGAGGTCTTCAGAGCTCTTCTCACTCCAGGGCTATCGGTCCTTACTGTTGATGCTGCTCACCTTCCCCATCGGGCCTGGACTGGGACAAAAAAAAGGGGCCCATGCATTTTAGACTGAGCAGTCCATGGGACTGGTCCCCTCTCCGCTCTCCATCCTGACAGATCCACTGCAGCAGCCAGCGGGAGAAAGGAGACTGGAACCTTGCAGAGCTGCAGGGGGTAAGGGGGGCCGAGAAAGAGCACAGGGGTGGCGGATAGCATGGGAGTGAGGCGGAGAGCATGGGGGGGTAGAGAGCAGCCAGGCTGAGAGCACTGGGGGGGGTGTAGAGCACAGGGGGGCAGAGAGTAGGAGGGAGTGGGGGAGCGAGAGAGCTCTGGTGTGGGGGGGGCAGAGAGCACTGGTGGGGAAAAGAGAATGGGGGTGGAGAGCACTGGGAGGAGCCAGGGAGCACATGGGGGGCAGAGAGCACTAGGGGAGCTGAAGAGCACTGTGAGGGGGAGCTGAAAAACATAGTGGGGTGGAGAGCATGGAGGGGCGGAAAGCAGTGGGGGGGGACTGGAGAGCACGGTGGGGTGGAGAGCATAGTGGGGAGCTAGAGAGCACATGGGGGTTGGCAGAGAGCACTGTGGGGGGGACTGGCGAGCACGGTGGGGTGGAGAGCACTGGGGAGGGGAGCCAGGGAGCACATGGGGGACCAGAGAGCACTGTGCGGTGAAAAGCACTGGGGGGAGCCAGGGAACACATGGGGGGGCAGAAAGCACTGGGAGAGCTGAAAAGCAAGGTGAAGTGGAGAGCATGGGGGGGCGGAGAGCAGATGGGGGTTAAGAGCATGGTGGGGTGGAGAGCACTGCGGGGCGGAGAGCAGATGGGGGACTGAGAGCATGGTGGGGTGGGGTGGGGAGCACTGGGGAGGGAGCTGGAGAGCATGGGGGGCCAGAGGAGATCATAGGGGGTGGAGCAAGGGAGCACATGGGGGGACCGAGAGCATGGTGGGGTGGAAGAGATCATGGGGACGGAGCCAGGGAGCACATGGGGGGACCAAGAGCATGGTGGAGTGGGAGAGCACAGGGGGGCCCAGCCAGGGAGCACATGGGGGGAACTGGAGAGCACGGTGGGGTGGAGAGCACTAGGGAGGGGAGCCAGGGGGCACATGGGGGGGCAGAGAGCACCGGGGGAGCTGAAGAAGAGCACTGTGTGGGGAGCTGGAAGGCATGGTGAGGTGGAGAGCATGGGGGGTGGAGATCAGATGGGGGGATAAGAGCATGGTGGGGTGGAGAGCACTGGGGGACTGAGAGCATTGGGTGGGGGGGAGAGCACAGGGGGGCCAGAGAAGATCATTGGGGGTGGAACAAGGGAGCACATGGGGGGATCGAGAGCATGGTGGGGTGGAGAGCACAGGGGGGGTGGAGGAGATCATAGGGGTGGAGCCAAGGAGCACATGGGGGGACCGAGAGCATGGTGGGGCGAGTCAGGGAGCACATGGGGGGAACTGGAGAGCACGGTGGGGTGGAGAGCACTAGGGAGGGGAGCCAGGGAGCACATGGGGG
Source organism: Lithobates septentrionalis (assembly GCA_037952835.1). Lineage (NCBI taxonomy): Eukaryota > Metazoa > Chordata > Amphibia > Anura > Ranidae > Lithobates > Lithobates septentrionalis. Next base: position 631,287 of record JBBDGP010002212.1, on the reverse strand, counting down.
GGCAGAGAGCACTGGGGGAGCTGAAGAGCACTGTGTGGGGAGCTGGAAAGCAAGGTGAGGTGGAGAGCATAGGGGCGGAGATCAGATGGGGGGCTAAGAGCATGGTGGGGTGGAGGAGAGCAGATGGGGGGACTGAGAGCATGGGGTGGGGTGGAGAACACAGGGGGGCCAGAGAAAATCATGGGGGTGGAACAAGGGAGCACATGGGGGGATCGAGAGCATGGTGGGGTGGAGAGCACAGGGGGGGTGGAGGAGATCATGGGGGCGGAGCCAGGGAACACATGGGGGACCGAGAGCATGGTGGGGCCGAGCCAGGGAGCACATGGGGGGTACTGGAGAGCACGGTGGGGTGGAGAGCACTAGGGAGGGGAGCCAGGGAGCACATGGGGAGGCAGAGAGCACTGGGGGAGCTGAAGAGCACTGTGTGGGGAGCTGGAAAGCAAGGTGAGGTGGAGAACATCGGGGCGGAGATCAGATGGGGGGCTAAGAGCATGGTGGGGTGGAGAGCACTGGGGGGGTGGAGAGCAGATGGGGGGACCGAGAACATGGGGTGGGGTGGAGAGCACAGGGGGGCCAGAGAAGATCATGGGGGGGTGGAACAAGGGAGCACATGGGGAAACCCAGAGCATGGGGTAGGGTGGAGTGGAGAGCACAGGGGTCAGGCCGGAGGAGATCATATTCCTCCTGCAGCCGGCGAATGCTAGTTTCTCCTCCCCCTCCTGCAAACATTTAGCGGCTGCAGGAGGAATATGGAAAGATCAATTCTTCTATATGCAGTGGCCCCGCCGCTCCTCCTATCCGGGAGCATAGGGGAGCTGCATGGCCAGGCACTCACTTTCTCTCCAGACGGCCAGGCAGCATCCGAAGATTGGATCCATTGAAGCTCCTTCCCCTTCACAGTCATAGGGTTGCGCTGCTGGGTAGTTTCTGTGCCTGACTGCTGAACTGAATTGGCGGTCGGGTCAGGGGTGAGCGGCGCAGACTGAAGGAGCAGCCCAGCTACCTCAGCAGCTGTGTGTCCTATGGCTACCCGCGTCCCCCACGCCTTGCTGAGATCGCACCTGGAGTCAGGTGCTGGCACCTAGAGGTCTTTGCTGTCCCGCTCCCCACACCTGCTGCCACCAGACCGGGATGCTCCATGATTTGCCCAGGGGGCCTTCAGGCAGTGCCCGATTGGTCAGTCCATCCCGGCGGCGGGTCGGGGGGAGGTGGAGCCGCTGGAGCCGACATCAGTATTGATCACAGGCAAATTAGGCGGCCGCGAGGCCCCTGTGAGTGCAAGGCCTTAGGCGGCCACCTAGTTTGCCTAATTAGAGAGCCGCCTCTGATGCAACAGCCCAATGAGTACACACAATATTTGGAACACATAAGGTTATATCATCCCTGGAAGTGCGTCTCCAAGTGGGACTAATGCAGAATGGGAAATATCTTAATTCTGGGCACCTTCCCACTTCCCCACCAACGTCAGATGTCAGAAGAACAATTCAGTCTGTTCTGGGGCTGACTATCGGAAGCTACGATTCTTCTCAGGAAGAGTTCCCATCCCCTCTGAAGAGGATGATTTTGACACTTAGCTTGATCAAGCTGTCCAGGCAGTTGAAGAATGGGAGGTAGCTGATACAATAAAAAGACAGAGACTGGTCGAAAGCCTGCGAGCTCCAGCTTCTGATGTAATTCAGAACCTGAAGAGAGACAAGCCCAGCTGTGCCACCTCTGAGTGCCTGGAAGCACTTCGAGAGAATTATGGGGGAACTGAAGATTGCACAGAGTTACTCTATCTTTTCTCTCACACCTATCAAAAGAAGGATGAGAAGTTATCAGACTGTGTCAAGCATCTAGATCAGATTCTACACCAGATCATAATGAAGGGTGGAATGGAAGGCAAAGTAGCAACCAAGAGCCTAGTATCACAAATGATCAGAGGAGCACAGCCAATGGATCCCATAGTGCTACAGTTTCGGGCCCAGGGTTCGGGTAACCTTCACACTTACTCAAAATTAATGAAGATTATCAGAGAAGAGGAGACACTCATTACAGCAAAGGAGTCCAGGCCTGAGTTTACTAGAGAACCCAAACAGGGTGCCTCAGCGTGCATCATACAACTGGGATCTGGAATAGAGACCAGTACAGAGGAAGAGATTTACAATTCCATTGACATTTTGGTACAAGCCGTGGCTCAACTGACACAAACACAGACTGCTTTACAGAATACCTGTAGTAGGTTTCAGCAGAAAATCGATGAAGTAATGGAAGTTCAAGCTGATATACAAAAGGCACTCTCAGAAGGGAAACACGTTGTGCCCATCCCTACGGCTGGAAAAAGAAATGTGATCTCTCCCCCAGCTGCGAAATGTAATCAATGCGGGGAGATAGGACACTTTATCACACAATGCCCAGATGGGAAGGACTTGGCAGATATAGCAGTGGAAGTTGCCAAAGCACTGAAGAAAATAACTGCCAAGAAGCCAGCGGAAAACTCCAGGGGTCCCCGGTGAAGGAGCCAAATGGGTACCCATCTATGATGGCTCAACCCAGGAATGACAATGCAACCAGACCACATCGGGAGCTAAGGTCCTTACCGAAGGCTTCCACCGCTGCCACGGTGCAACCTGATGACCCTCTCCCTTCTGCTGTGACTATTGGGCATCAGAAGATCAATGAACACCAGACCCCCCGGTTTCGACAGAAGATTAAGCCGGATCCAAACCCCTGCAAGGAAGGAGTGAAGATACTAACCACCGAACAGGCTCAGCCTGCCACCTCTCACAAATTCCCCCCCAAACTAGTGGGACCTTCTCCAGTTGTCCCCATCCAGGTAGAGGGAATCTATGCCAAGGTTCTTTTGGATACTGGAGCTCAAGTGACCCTTCTCTACAGAGACTTCTATAATAAATATCTCAAACACCTTCCGATACAAAAGTTAGAGGAGATGGAGATATGGGGCATTGGGACTCAGAACTTCCCCTATGATGGCTATCTACCCATTAGACTTACCTTCGACCCGAGTGTGGTAGGGAAGGCCGAGACTTTTGACACCGTGGCAGTGGTGTGTCCTCGCCCCCCAGGGGCTGATAGAAGTTTCCTCATTATAAGAAAAAGGAGCAACAAGGGTGGGACTTTAAATGAAGTGCGTGAATGTCCAGAAACGAAACCTGTGAACAACTAGGAAAATGTATTTAATTCATAAAAATATAACATGCATATAATAAATATACATCAACCACAAATGGAAAGAAATATTGGCAATAATAGCAGCAATTATACATGATTATATGAATATAACAATCTTCCATGGTACACCAATTAAATATAAATACACAACCATATAATAGGGTATCGTCTACAAAACAAGCCTCCAAGAAACTAAAAAAAACAGAATTGCATGACGCTGGTGAAACATGCGACAGTGGTAGCTCTACGCGTTTCGTGGCTGTTGTGCCACTCGTCAGGAGCAAGCGCGTGTCTAATCTAGAATGGGAGATATAAAAATTGGTCTGGTAAATATATACATGAAACAGAGGTGGGGTAATTGAGAGAGCCCCACACAAAGTGCATGCTTACGCATTGTGGTTCGCAGGATGGTGGCAGAAGGCCATACACCGTTCGACAATTGGAGACACCACCCCCCGGGAGCTGAGGTGGACCATGGAAGATTGTTATATTCATATAATCATGTATAATTGCTGCTATTATTGCCAATATTTCTTTCTATTTGTAATTGATATATATTTATTATATGCATGTTATATTTTTATGAATTGAATACATTTTCCTAGTTGTTCACCGGTTTCGTTTCTGGACATTCACGCACTTCATTTAATGTCCCACCCTTGTTGCTCCTTTTTCTTATGCCGCGTACACACGAGCAGACTTTATGGCAGACTTTGCCCGGCGGACGGGATTTCGTCGGACAATTCGATCGTGTGTGGGCTCCAGCGGACTTTGCTTTCTCAAAAGTTGGACGGACTTAGATTTGAAACATGTTTCAAATCTATCCGACGGACTCGAGTCCGGTCGAAAAGTCCGCTCGTCTGTATGCTAGTTCGACGGACAAAAAGCCACGCTAGGGCAGTTATTGGCTACTGGCTATGAACTTCCTTATTTTAGTCCGGTCGTACGTCATCACGTACGAATTCGACGGACTTTGGTTGATTGTGTGTAGGCAAGTCCATTCATTCAGAAAGTCCGTCAAAGTTCGCCGGGCAAAGTCTGCCGTAAAGTCTGCTCGTGTGTACGCGGCATAAGACTAGTATAGGGATGGAAACACATGACCGCACCAGGTAATGGTTTCATTTAATGTTCCATGGGATGGTCAGTCCCAAACCCTTCTCTAATAATTAATAGGGATGGAAGTGCGTGAAATGGCTCTGTCCTTTAACCCCATCACATTCGTTGTGATGTACTATATATTTTTCATTTGCCTCCCTATATCCAATTGCTCGATCCCAATATCATCATTAGCTACCTATATTTTGGACTTATATTTATTTTTATCTGTAGTTTAATTTTGATACCAGTTATGTCTATGGTTTGTTTGTTCTGGTGGTGGCCTTTCTGGCCCAATGCACCGCCGATTGTTTTGGTTTTTCCCCTCTCCGGGAGCTGTGACGCGCCTGTCGGCCCCTCCCCTCTGGGGGGGTGGATCTGCCGCCACTGCGTGTCAGCGTCACGCACTCCCCATCGGACATGCGCGCCCTCTGGACGCTGGCACACTCGATTGGATGGTGTCCTGCTCGCACACTATAGGGATGGGGCGTTGACGTCGGCAGGCCGGGCGCTCAGTGCCCGATCGGCGATGCCGTTCACCCCTCCCATGTGTTTGCGGCGTGACGTTGGTGGGCGGTCGCCGTGGTGGTGCCTATATGGGCGTAGCCTCGGCGGTGCTGCCGAGGGTGAGCTTGCTTGCAGAGTAACAGGATACCGGATGAGCCCCCATGTGTAGCACTGACCCCCCGAAGGAGCTGCTAATATTTGATTGGGCCTGTACTCTGCTTTATTACCCCCAATGACTTGACTCAATCCCCTTGACACAGCTGTGGTGCAGTGTTAGTGTGAAGCTAATAGTAAAAAATAACACCACAATGTACAATATAATAACAGTATACCTTTGTATTACCTGGGTTATCCGATGTTCCACCTGATGGAAAAGGAACAACACTCCACACAAGTTATACTCATCCAAAAACGTAATTTTACTGGGATTGGTAGAAAGGTGATAATACAATATTTAGACTGTCACACCAACATAATGCAAAAGCCCAATGAGTACACAAATAGTTGGAACACATAAAGTTATATCAGAGGATCCCTGGAAGTGCGTCTCCAAGTGGGACTAATGCCAGAATGGGAAATATCTTAATTCTGGGCACCTTCCCACTTCCCCTGCGCCCTTGTAACCACAAGAAGACAACGTTATTAAATAAAACACGAATGCAATCCCCAGGGAGCTCCCCCTGCTTTAGAGTGTAAACTCTCTATTAAGCAGAAATAGGATGCAAGGCCTTGCAATTAAAGAGGCAGTCTTTTCTTTTCTTCTGTCTTCTGCTAGCTATTTATGAATCATGAATTGTAATCCAATGGTTAAATAAACCAGGGTTAGATAAAGTAGAAGTTGGAAATTAACCTGATAGCGTAGTAACCTGCAAACTGTCTTTGATGCAATTACACCGCTCCGCTCCGCACCGCACCGCAAGATGAACTGGGACCCTCTGATGGCTCCGACAGTCGTCCCTGGATCCTTTTCAGTTCTCTCCCAGCATCTCTACAGCTCACTGTTGCACAGCAGAGTCGCTGACTGTGCCGCTCCGCAGTAGGTGTGGCCGTGTTCTGTGGAACACCTCTGTACAGGTCCTCACAGGCAGGCCATGTGTCCGGAAGAGGCCTAAGATGGCCGCGCGGGCCCTTTTTATATGGTCAGTTCTTTGTCAAATGTAAACAAACCATCACTTCCTGTAACATTTCCCATATCCCAGAAAAAGGAGAATAAAATAAAGTCCATTCCACAATTCGGCCACTAGATAGCGTGCCACATACTAAATTATAATACTGTTCATAGGTTAACTTTGTATTATCTTAAGAGGTATATATATATATATATGTGTGTGTGTGTATATATATATATATATATATATATATATATATATATATATATATATATATGTAGCGCTTACCCCAAAGGAGCGGCTGATTTAATATATATGTATTAGGCCTTACGCCCACCAATGTATGCACCAGTCACTTGGTTCTGTTTCCAATGCTTTATTGCAAAACTTTTAAAGAAGTAGCAGTAAAGAGGTAGAAGAGCAGTTGCAGGAGGGTTCAGATACCTTATGCAGATCACTGAGGAATTTGAGATCCTGAAGACAAGTGCACCTTCAATCTACGGATCTTGCTCACCCGGATAGGCCTCTCTCACTGACCTAGCAGCCGGAATGGTGCACGGACGAAAAGTCTCTGCCACAGACTTGAGAAGAACAAAATGGTTGCACAATCCTCTGCCACAGGATTTACTATTAGATGAACAGAAAACACAGTACCAGAACCTTTAAGCCGACCCGGCAGTACTGTGCGGTAGGTTAGTTAGGATGCATCCTCCAATTGAGTCACCAGGCTCTTCTTGAGATACCAGCCTTTCATACGGTTCTCTCCAAGATGAGTCCTCCCCTGGATCTTTCAATTGCTCGGCTTCTTCCCGCAGGACAGACCGCACAGGACCACCTCTGAACCAGTAGGCCCCAAGCAACTTCTGGGCCTACTTGTAGTAACATAGCCTCAGGCCAGCATTGTCCCGAGACAGGAAAGTAGTTGTCACATACCTTAGGCCAGGAGGGCCAGGAGGCAAGAGAGAACCAAAAATGGCGTCTTCCCCTTAAGTAGCCTCTCCTAGAATGCACAGCGGTGGACTACCCCCATTGGGTTACTTCTGAGAAAGAAGAGTACTCAATACACTTCAGCCTGTTGCTCTTCCAACACTGGCCTGTGGTGACAACGACACCTACAGACAACAGTGTGGAACTACACGCAACACAGGCAATGCTGGAACAGAAGCTAATTTAGCCACAGATTAAATATGAACTATATACAGAACAGATAACCCCCTAAATTTACATGCAAGCGCCTGATCAACAGGAGCAGGGCGCTATATATATATATATATATTTATAGGAGAACCAGCTGTGTGTACCAAATATAATATATACTATATATACATACATATACACACACACACACATTATACAGATCATATATACCATGTATAGGGGAACCGGCTGTTTGTACCCGATATGTAGATATATATATATATATATATATATATATATATATATATATACACACACCATATGCAATATACAGGACAACCATCTGTGTGTCTGTGTACCAGCTATATAATATATACTCTCCATAGATAATAAATAAATAAATGGTCTTCCCACTGATCATGCATATGAGAAAAAGTCCAGTGGATTGCTGCACTTAAAAACTTTGTTTATTTTTTCAAAGATTTATAAGGTTGCATCTCAAAAAGTGTTCATAAAGATTTCCGCTTTGAGCTCACAACCCTTCCTCAGATCGGAACACATGCTCATGCCCTTACACAGATCATGACATTAGCATTAAAAGACAAAATCATTGATGATAAAACCTATAAATTCTTATTATATGAACATCCTATTACTCCTGTGATGTATATTTTGCCTACAATGCACAAGGATCCTATCAACCCACCGGGACATCCCATAGTTTCTGGGATGGAATCAGTGACAACTACATTGGCACAATATCTTGATAAATGTATAGCTCCATTATTAATAAACACTAAATCATTTATACGGGACACTACAGATTTTCTTGATAAGATTAAAAGGATCAAATTGTCACCTGATTCCATCCTAGTCACATGGGACGTATCCAGTCTCTATACTATTATTAACCATGAATTGGGTATTGAAGCCTGTGAACGACTTTTGAAACAATCAGATTGTTACAATAGTCGACAAATTGACTTTCTGTTGGACCTACTAAAAATTGTCCTTGAGGAGAATTATTTATTTACAGCTTAAAGGGGCAGCGATGGGTTTCAATGTTGCACCCCCATACGCAAACACATTCATGAATATGATCCTTTATATATAATAATAAAATCTTCCTGGAACATTGCCAGGGATGGTATAGATTTATGGACGATGTGTTTGCAGTGTGGGGTGGCGACATTGGAAGCTTATTATTGAGCATGTGAGCCCGAAACGGAAATCTTTATGAACACTTTTTGAGACAAAGTTTTTAAGTGCAGTAATTCTACTGACTTTTTCTTATAATGTACAGGAGAAGGACAAGCTGTGTGTGTGTGTACCAGATATATATAATGCAGAGGGAAAACAAGGTGCGCCAATCTAAGTGCAGTATCAGATACAACTTTATTAAATAAATATAAAAAGGAATGGCCAAATGGCTACTCATCAGCAAAATATTTCTGATCTCAATGTGTGGATTATTGAATTCATATCAGACCAATTTACTCCAGCTGAAAGGTTTCAACATCTATATAGGCAAGAAACTTTCTGGATATACACGTCAAATAGTATGACACCTAATGGCCGAAGAACGAAGAAATAGAGATTAACACAGTAATATAATTTTTGTCTTTTACTAGCATAGCCATTATAATATGGTTTTTCTTTCTTTGCTTTCTGTATTGTCTTCAGATGTATTATGGTTACATTTCTGTTTGACAGTTATCAATTGTGTAATTTTAGGTTTCTACAGACCTCCCTTCTTTATTTCTCTTCCCATCTTCCACCATTTCCTTCCGTTACAGTGTACCTTTCCTTATATATTTTTTTTTTTCATACATGCTTTCTTGCTCCTACTCATCAGGTGAGTCAGTATTTATGCTAATATCTAGACGCTTATCCTTAGATTATGTCTCTTATATAGCACACATATATGCATACATGTGACCTAAAGACCATTAGACTCCTCCATGGGCATGTCTTTAACTACAGCCCATGGGTATAGGTGGCCCTATCCATATACATATGCACAGGTTCATGTTCATATGTTCATATGACATGTTCATGTCCTTGTTTACACATCCATCTCACACGATCTATAGACTCATGTGCGCATGTCATGTGTGCGTACTGTCCCCATCATTTCTCTTCCATACTGGTTTGTGTATAGCTCATTAGTCCATTAGCCCATTCATCCACACACTTAAATCAATTCTGCATGTCTCTCTATGATCCATGTTGACTAGGGATGAGCCGAACACCCCCCGGTTCGGTTCGCACCAGAACCTGCGAACGGACCGAAAGTTCGAACGAACGTTAGAACCCCATTGACGTCTATGGAACTCGAACGTTCGAAATCAAAAGTGCTCATTTTAAAAACTAATTTGCATGGTATTGTCCTAAAAAGGGTTTGGGGACCCGGGTCCTACCCCAGGGGACATGTATCAATGCAAAAAAAACTTTTAAAAACGGCCGTTTTTTCGGGAGCAGTGATTTTAATGATGCTTAAAGTAAAAAAAAAAAAAGTGAAATATTCCTTTAAATATCGTACCTGAGGGGTGTCTATAGTATGCCTGTAAAGTGATGTAATGTAAATGTAATGTCGGGTCCTGGCAATATGGATGAAAATCAGTGAGACAAACGGCATGGGTACCCCCCAGTCCATTACCAGGCCCTTTGGGTCTTGTATGGATATTAAGGGGAACCCCACACCCAAATTAAAATAAGGAAAGGTGTGGGGCCACCAGGCCCTATATACTCTGAACAGCAGTATACAGGCGGTGTAAACAAGACAGGGACTGTAGGTTTGTTGTTAAGCAGAATCTCTTTGTAATTTTGAACGGGTACATTTTTAATGTGTTTAGCTCCAGCCAAAAAATCTTTTTTAAGCTTTTTGGAAAACATAGGGAAAGGTTATCACCCCTGTGACATTTGTTTTGCTGTCTTTCCTCCTCTTCAGAAGATTTCACCTCACTTTTTGTCCCAATGGATTGGAAAGCATCAGTGGAAAGGAGAAATGTTTTTCCCATATTAACTCTAATGCCCCGTACACACGGTCGGACTTTGTTCGGACATTCCGACAACAAAATCCTAGGATTTTTTCCGACGGATGTTGGCTCAAACTTGTTTTGCCTACACACAGTCGCACAAAGTTGTCGGAATTTCCGATCGACTACCACGCGGTCACGTACACCACGTACGACGAGACTAGAAAAGGCCGGTTCAGAACCAAGCGCGGCACCCTTTGGGCTCCTTTTGCTAATCCCGTGTTAGTAAAAGTTTGGTGAGAGACGATTCGCGCTTTTTCAGACTCGTGGCTTTCAGATCATTTTCTGCCGTTCAGTTTGTGCTTGTGGGTTTGTATTTGCTCTTCAGTGCGTGCAGTCAGTTCGTATCGGAGTTTTCTGTGCGATCTTGTCCGCTCGTTGCTGTTTTTCAGGTCGCTCTTCACAGGCCTTGCTGTTCTTCAGTGCGTTCTGTTACTTCGTTCTGAGCAGCCGACCGTTTTCTAGCCATGTTTCGTATGCGTACTCCTCGTAGAGTTCGTGCTGTGCGGGGGCTTGGTGTTGGGGTCCTGACCTTGACACAAGTCCAGTCCATGAACAGGGCGAGGAGGAGTTCATGGACCAAGAATTGGTTGCTTCAGCGTGACCAGTTCTGTCATATGCCTTTGCTCTGTGAGATCCGTGAGAATAATCCTGATGATTTCAGGAACTTTCTCAGGATGACGGACCCCGTATTTCACCGTTTGTTGGCTTCGCTGACCCCTTATATCAGCAGGCAGGATACCTGCATGAGGCAAGCCATCACTCCGGAGCAGAGGTTGGTCGCTACCCTGCGGTATTTGGCCACAGGGAGAAGCCTGCAGGACCTCAAGTTCTCGACAGGCATCTCCCCCCAGGCTCTTCTTTGTGGACATTTACTGCTTGTGTTTGTTTTAGCTGACCCTGACAGAAATGTGTGGAGTCCAGAAAATGTCGTGATTGTGTAACCTTATACAAAGCACTGTTGGCTGTTATTTACTAAATGCAAAGACACTTTTCACTACAAGTGCACTTGCAACTGCACTGAAACTGCACTTGTAGTGCAAAGTGGATTTGCCCTTAGGAAATTACCCCCATTTTCTCATCAAACAACAATTACATCACCCCAAAAGTGTTGTAGCGTTGAGACAATAATCCACACATTCTTGATGAACAATCTTTTTAATACCTGCACAATCACATGTGCATTTACCAAAGGTTTTTCTGACAAACCAACATGTTTGTTGTATAACAATTTTTGTGGTGTCATTATCCAAAATCAAAATGTGCATTTTATAGAAAACAGGCCTGTGTAAAACCCACAAGAAAGACACAAATCTTGATCTTACAAAGTTCACATTTGGTAGAACTTGAAGGCAATATCAGACATGAGTATTTAGGAACTGTGTTTGATATTGCGTTCAGATGGGGGGAAATCACCCCAGGAAAAGCCAAATTTGGAAGATGCACACAAATTTCCCAATGTCAACATGTGCTATCTGCCATCACGGGGGATCAAGGGACGTGTTTTTGGGGAGAAAGCCCTTCCTCACCGTTACTTTATTATTGAGGAAGGGGTTGCACCCCCAAAACGCGTCCATTGATCTCCCGTGATGGCAGATAGCACATGTTGGCACACTGTGTGCATCCTCCAAATTTGGCTTTGGGAAAAATCACAAAAACATTTCGCACATTGTAGCAGACAAAAGAAGAAAGTGATTTTGAGGGGCTTTAAACTCGCCCCAAAACATCAATGATGTTTTTATATTTTGGAATAACATCATTGATGTTTTGCTTGATGTTTTCCAATTGTAAATTACACCCCATGATCTCCCCGATCAGGATCTGGGCACTTTCGGATGTGAAAGGATCTTCATCCACAACCTCACGATCACCTAAAAAGAAAGGAAACCCAAAATAAATTAGGTCTAAAAAAAATGCCGCCATCCATCTCTTATCTGAGCCTGTGGTCGCAGACACTCACCTGTTGTGGTGACTAGTTCCACCACGTCTTCTTCCTCCTGCTCATCTTGTGTTGGGGGGATTTCCCCTTCTTCCAGAGGGGGGGGGGGCTCTGGTCTCCTGGGATGAGGGGTGTCCTCCGAGTCTTTTCTCCCCTATGTAAAACAAAAATGGTATAATTAGCACACAGATATTTGATGGCAGAACTCTAAAGATGAAACATTGCTTGGAAGTGGGGTACAATTGTCTATTTTAGCAGAGCTCCAAGATGTAGCTTTTTTAGTGTCCTTTGTCAAGCTGCAATACTTTACCTGTTTAGTACAAGCTTCACAGATGGAGACCCCCCTATAGTATACACTGGAGCACCTGTGTGGCCCCCATAATAAAAAGGGTGTTCTGGGGTCCCACACTAGTGCTCCAGTGTCCAGATGTGAAAACAGCTGCTCAGTGTCCTCTCCTTACACACAATCTAGTTTGCATTTCATTCTAGTAACAAAGCCATCTACACAACCCAATTCTTTGAAGACAAGTATAGGGCCTCAAAATGGTGGCCAAATGCATATGGCCTAAACAATGGTATTTTATAGTCCGAAAAAAAAATGTGTGATCCGAACGAATAATGTGCCCATGAACATGAAAGTTGCCATTTTAAACTGTACAACAGTTCCTAAAAGCACATGGAGCAGCACGAACGTAATAAACACAAGAACAATAGGAACACAGCACAACTACTTACTTTTTTGCAGCACTCTCCGGATCTTTCTGTACTGCTCATGTTCTCGTAATTTCAGGTCCGACCACCGCTTCCTGAGCTGATCTTTCGATCGTCCTACCCTGAATTTCCGGTGCAGACTCCTGACCACTTTCGCCATGATCTTGGCCTTTCGGACATTGGGGTTGGGGTAAGGCCCATACTTTCCATCATAGTCGGCCTTCTTCAGGATGTCCACCATTTCCAACATCTCCCCAAAGGACATATTTGAGTCCTTTAATCTCCTTCTGGATCGGGACGTTTCAGGCTCCGGCCTTTCCTCCTCCTCCTCCTCCTCGTTGCTGTAATTAGCACGATCCTGCTGTCTATTCGCCATGTGCTCTTCCTCCACTGCGCCGAACAAAAAGGGGCGGGGAATAGAATAGAAAGAACGTCAGGGGCGGGCGGAGTTATACGCATGCGCAGTGTGTATAAATCGTAACGCGCGCGTCTTATGTACGATCTGTGAGCGGAGGAAGGAGCATCGGAGACGCCGATCGTGCTAACGAAGGTAGGATCTAAACTTGGGCCTATACTGCTTCGAAATTGAAGCCTATATTGTAACAAGATTAGGGGAGTTTGACCTGACATTAGGGTTTATCTTGTGTTGTGTCTTGCAGAGAAAATGGATGGGTTCAACGACCACAATTTCCTGCCCCTGTTTATTGACAAATACAGGGAGCTGCCCTGTCTGTGGCAAGTGAGACACCCCCACTATAACCACAAACAGAAGAGGCAGGCAGCGCTGGAGAAACTGCTGGAGTTGGTGAAGCCGGTGGTCCCCACAGCAACCATCCCTTATTTAAAAGCTAAAATTGGTGGCCTGAGGAGCACTTATCTTAGGGAGCGCAAGAAGGTCACAGATTCCCAGAGGTCCGGAGCTGCAGCAGATGACGTTTATGTCCCCAGGCTGTGGTACTATGAGAGACTGCGATTTCTGTCAGACCACACTGAAGTCAGGGAATCCCTCTCTACTCTTCCTTCCACGCTTCCTTCCACACCAGCTGAGGCTTCTGATGTCCAACCTAGGCCTTCCAGCCAGGAAGAAGTGGAGGAGCCCAGCTGGAGTCAGGTATAGCATTCTTCTACAGATTTCTGGGCAATAAATAAATGATGTTTACTAGATGTTATTATTGATCACTAATTGCTGCTTGAAAGTGTTTTACATATCAATACACAGTAGTGGGCACCCAAAATTGGGACAAGAATGCAAAATGCTGGGCTCAGAAGGATAGTCTGTTATATTTGTTAACATTGAATTTGCAGCAGTCAGGAGGTGAAAATTGTGTGTGATTGATGAAAACAATACTAAAACTATGTCCCTTTTTCATACACAGGAAGACCTCAGCCAGGAGGAGGCTGTGGAATGTGGCAGTCAGGAGGAGGCGGGGATTAGTGGCAGCCAGGAGGAGGCGGGGCTAAGTGTCAGCCAAGAGAAGCCAGGGACAAGTCGCAGCCTGACTGAGTCTCAGGTCCCTCCCCTCCGCCTGCCATATAAAAGGGCCAGGAAGGCCACTCCCAGTCCTGTGCAGGATTCAGCGTACAGGCTGATCCAGGAGGCTTCGGCGTCCCTCAGAGCCTTCCCCAGTCCTGAAGAGGCCTTTGCCTGCATGGCTGCCACCAAATTGCAGGGCATGCAGGAGGGCCAACGCAAGATTTCTGAGGACCTGATTTATAAAGTCCTTCGTAAGGGGGAGAGTGGGGAACTGACACCCAAGACGGATGTCATTGAGATGGACCATCCTCCTCCTCCTCCTCCTCCTGCTGCCACAACTCCACCACCACAGCCAAAGGCTGGAAGGAAGCGTGGAAGGAAGACCAAAGAGTGATGGCCCTGGGTTCAGTCTGGTCTGACTGAAGCTGCAGTCTCTTGTATGACCACAGCCTGGGGACACAGATGTCATCTGCTGCTTTCCGGATCTCTGGGACTTCTGGACCAGACTGCCCTCCCTTAGATATGGACTCCTCAGGCCACCAATTTTGCTTTTAAATAATTGATGTGTGCCCTGGGAGTCCAAGGCTTCGCCCACTTCTGCAGTTTCTCCAGCATTGCCTCCCTCTTTGTTTATAGTTGTGACCCCTTAATAAAATATTTTTAGGTAAATTCTACTCTCCTGTGTGTGTTTTCATCCAAAAAGGACAGTTTGTTGGTGAGTATTCAGGTACATTTCTAAAGTACAATGTGAAATTAACAAGGGACAACAACACCAAACAATCTCCTCCTTTAGATTAAATAGAACAACATATCAATGGTGTTGTGGGAACTTGTCACAAAAAACACACAAACATTTTCGGGAGTACAAATCAAAATCACCAAAAAAAAAAATAAAAAATAAAAAGAGATACACAAAAAAAGATTCTACATTAAAGTAAAAAAAAAAAAAAAAAAAAAAATATGTTGTCAGATGTGAGAAATCAAAATATATTGAGGGAATCCCGATAAATAGTAACGAAAAAAGTTTGTGAGAAGTGTGTGTGAATATGAGCATCAAAACGACTTAATTCTTGTCACATTATAAAGAAGAAGAGAGTGCGCTGTATTAAACCATTTTGAACATTGCAGCGTGACGAAAGTGCTTTATCCATTACGAACGCTAAGTTTACCAGAACGAGCTGTCCCGTGTCGGAATTTCTTCTGAGCATGCGTGGCACTTTGTGCATCGGAACAGGCCACACGATCGGAATTGACGCGATCGGATTTTGTTGTCGGAAAATTTTATCTCCTGCTGTCCAACTTTGTGTGTCGGAAAATCCGATGGAAAATGTCCGATGGCGCCCACACACGGTCGGAATTTCCGACAACACGCTCCGATCGGACATTGTCCATTGGAAAATCCGACCGTGTGTACGGGGCATTACAGGAGAGAATTTCCCTTCCTAGGGGTAGATTTCATCTCACTTCCTGTTGTCTCCTTCCGTTTGCAAGTAGGAGTCGTTTGTAAGTTAGTTGTTTGAAAGTAGGGTCCTGCCCTATATACTCAGCAGAAATTTGGGCCTTAGGTGTTGCTGTGGCCACAACACTGTAAGCCCTCACAGGGCCCTGCTGTGAAATATTAGATCAAGAATTGTAATTACATGCCCCTGTTGAACAGGAGCTGAAAAATTAGGCCTTAGGCACTGGTGCTGGTGCCACAACACTGCAACCCCTCACAGACACTCTAGTTGGAACGCAGGAACGAGCCCTGCTGCAAAGTATTGCATCAAAAATTGTAATTACACGCCCCTGTTAAACAAGGGCTGAAAAATTGGGCCTTAGGCACTGGTGCTGGTGCCACAACACTGCAACCCCTCACAGACACTCTAGTTGGAATGCAGGAACGAGCCCTGCTGCAAAGTATTACATCAAAAATTGTAATTACACGCCCCTGTTAAACAGGGGCAGAAAAAATGGGCCTTAGGCACTGGTGCTGGTGCCACAACACTGCAACCCCTCACAGACACTCTAGTTGGAATGCAGGAACGAGCCCTGCTGCAAAGTATTGCATCAAAAATTGTAATTACAAGCCCCTGTTAAACAGGGGCAGAAAAAATGGGCCTTAGGCACTGGTGCTGGTGCCACAACACTGCAACCCCTCACAGACACTCTAGTTGGAACGCAGGAACGAGCCCTGCTGCAAAGTATTGCATCAAAAATTGTAATTACACGCCCCTGTTAAACAGGGTCAGAAAAAATGGGCCTTAGGCACTGGTGCTGGTGCCACAACACTGCAACCCCTCACAGACACTCTAGTTGGAATGCAGGAACGAGCCCTGCTGCAAAGTATTACATCAAAAATTGTAATTACACGCCCCTGTTAAACAGGGGCTGAAAAATTGTGCCTTAGGCACTGGTGGTGGCGCCCAGAACCAAAAATGTTCTTACAAGCTATCAGCGTGATGATTGAGGAGGAAGAGGATAATTACTCAGGGATAGTCACTCAGCATCAGCATAGGCAGTCTTTGAAGGGATCTGAAATTTCAAAAAAAATTATTCGGTTACATCAGCATCAGGTGCTTGGTAGCTGGTGGTGATCCAAGACTGATTCATTTTTATGAAGGTCAGTCGATCGACCGAGTCAGTGGACAGACGCACCCTGTGATTGGTTACCACGCCTCCAGCAGCACTGAATGTGCGTTCCGAAAGAACGCTGAATGCAGGACAGGCCAGTAGCTGAATTGCATACTGTGCAAGCTCTGGCCAGTGATCCATCCTCAAGACCCAGTAACCCAGAGGATTTTCGGTGGGAAAGGTGTCCAAGTCTGATCTTGCCCCTAGGTATTCCTGCACCATGTAAAACAGACGCTGGCGATGGTTGCTGGAACCGATCATACCTTGGGGCTGCAGACCAAAAAATTGTCTGAACGCATCGGTCAGATGGCCACCTTCTCCACCGCTCCTTCTTTGACTGACCGAAGCCTCAGCAACACGTTGTCCAGAAACAGGAGTTTGTAACCTCCCAGTCTCTGGGAACGCGTTGCACAGACCTTTCTGCAAGGCCTCCCGAAGATGTTTCATCCTCTGCTCCCTCTGCGATGGCAAGATAGGGTCCGCAACCTTACCCTTGTAACGTGGATCAAGGAGGGTTGCCAGCCAGTATTGGTCCTTCTCCTTGATACCACGAATACAAGGATCCTTACGCAGGCTTTGCAGGATCAGGGAGGCCATGCAGCATAGGTTTGCTGAGGCATTCGGTCCGGAGTCCTCTGGGTCACTAAGGACGACATGGTCCGCAGCCACCTCCTCCCAGCCACGTACAAGTCCATGTGTTTCTTGGGACTGATCCCTTAAAGACTGCTGGTGATGCTGAGTGCCAGGCTCCACCTCCATACTAACACAATCTGTCGCCTCCTCCTCCTCCTCCTCGTCCTCTTCCTGTGTGATCGGCGGGCACGCAGGAACACTGTCTGGATAAAGGGGGCCTTGAGAGCTAAGGAAGTCCTCCTCTTCCTGCCTCTGTTCTGCCTCAAGTGCCCTGTCCATTATTCCACGCAGCGTGTGCTCCAACAGGTGGACAAGGGGGACAGTGTCACTGATGCATGCACTGTTACTGCTCACCATCCTCGTGGCCTCCTCAAATGGTGACAGGACAGTGCATGCATCCCTGATCATGGCCCACTGGCGTGGGGAAAAAAAACCAAGCTCCCCTGACCCTGTCCTGGTGCCATAGTCGCACAGGTACTCATTGATGGCCCTCTGCTGCGTGTGCAGCCGCTGCAGCATGGCCAATGTTGAGTTCCACCTGGTGGGCATGTCACAGATTAGGCGGTTCTTGGGCAGGTTAAACTCCTTTTGGAGGTCCGTCAGCCGAGCACTGGCATTATATGACCAGCGGAAATGCACACAGACTTTCCTGGCCTGCCTCAGGACATCCTGTAAGCCCGGGTACCTGCCCAAGAACCGCTGCACCACCAAGTTAAGGACGTGAGCCAAACAGGGCACATGGGTCATTTGTCCCTGTCGGAGGGCAGAGAGAAGGTTGGTGCCATTGTCGCAAACCACCATTCCTGCCTTAAGTTGGCATGGGGTAAACCACCTCTGAACCTGCCCCTGCAGAGCTGACAGAACCTCTGCCCCAGTGTGGCTCCTGTCCCCCAAGCACACCAGCTCAAGCACCGCATGGCATCTTTTGGCCTGCGTACTTGCGTAGCCCCTTGAACGACTATGGAGCACCGCTGGTTCCGAGGAAGAGGCCATGGAGGAAGAAGAAGAGGAGGGGGTGGAGGAGAGAGGTGTGTCACAATCATTGGCATTTTGGAGGCGTGGTGGCGAAACAACCTCCAACACTACTGCACCTTGTCCTGCATCCTTCCCAGCTGCCAGCAGAGTCACCCAATGCGCCGTGAAACTTAGGTAACGTCCCTGTCCATGCCTGCTGGACCATGAGTCAGCGGTAATATGCACCTTACCGCTGACCGCCCTGTCCAGCGAGGCATGGACATTGCCTTCCACATGCTGGTAGAGAGCCGGAATCGCCTTCCGTGAGAAAAAGTGTTTGGGTACCTGCCACTGAGGAACCGCACATTCCACAAACTCACGGAAGGGGGCAGAGTCTAACAACTGAAAAGGCAGCAGTTGAAGTGCTAGCAATTTTGCCAAGCTAGCATTCAACCGCTGGGCATGTGGATGGCTGGGAGCAAACTTCTTTCGGCGGTGCAGCAGGTGGGGCAGGGAAATTTGCCTGGTACAATCTGACGTCGGTGTACCAAAATCAGATTGCCCACAAGTACTTGGCTGTGACACACCTAATTCTACACCTTCATTCCTCTCAGTGCAGGTCTCAGAGAGGACTGAAGGTCTAGTGGGGTTGGAAATCTCAGCTGATGAGGAGCAAGGAGAGGTCCTCTTTGTTCTTTGGTGTGGGTCTTTTAGATACGCTTGCCAACGAACTGCATGGCAGGTCAACATATTTCTGGTCAAGCATGTGGTACCCAAGTGGGAGATGTTTTGGCCATGCGAGATACGCTTGAGACATATGTTGCAAATAGCAGCGGTGCGATCTGATGCACTCGTCTCAAAAAAGGCCCACACCAAAGAACTTTTTGAATAACGCGCAGAGACTGCAGCGCCCTGCACATGTGGAGCTTTGGGGTGTGATGCAGTCAATGTGCTGCCCTTAGGCTGGCCCCTGGAGGGCATCCTGCCTCGTTGGTGATGTGCCGCCTCCTCCTCCTCCTCCTCCTCCTCTCTCCTATCAGGCACCCACGTTGAGTCAGTGACCTCATCATCCCCTCCCTCCTCATCACTGGAGCAAACCTGGCAGTATGCTGCAGCAGGGGGAGCATGACTGCCAGATTGCTGTCCTTCTTGGGCACCCCCTCTGTCCGTGCTCATGTTACTGCCTTCATCGAGCTCAGTATCATCATCAGAGCCTTCCAAACGCTGGGCATCCTCCTGGAGCATGTACCCAACACTGTGGTCAAACAGTTCGAGGGACTCCTCAGGAGGACATGGTGGGGCTAGGGAAGGAGTCACTGATGACATTGAGCCGAGGGAAGAGGCCGCTGCTTTGCCAGACAAAGTACCCTGGGCATGGGTGAGAGAGGATGAGGAGGATGAGGACGGCTTGGTTATCCACTCGACCAAGTCTTCCGCATGTTGCGGCTCAACATGGCCAGCTGCCGAAAAAAAGGCCAAGTGTGTCCCATGGCCACGTGCTGATGAGGATGCACCGTCTCCACGACCAGCACTAGACACAGAGCCTGCTTGCCCTCTCTTATTGGCTTGTGACTGTCTGCCTCTCCTTCTTGGCCTTCCAGACATACTAATGGCCTGTAGCTGCACTAAGCTGGGATATATATATATATATATATATATATATATATATATATATTTATGTACTGATACTGCAGCTAGCAAAATCAACTGCCTGCCTGTAGTATGAGAACACCACCAACCTTCTACAGGTAGCTTTAGCTGAACACTGTGAGGTGGACGCACCCCACTAACTTGTAGGTTTAGCTGAACACTGTGAGCAGGACGCACTGCACTAACTGTAAATAATCTAGCTGCCTGACTGTGGTACTAATAGGATCAAAAGAACACCAGCAATTTTCTTCAGGTAGCTGTATTTACTGTAACAAGACAAGCCTGCCTGTCAGTAAGAAGATAACAGAAACGGATCTAGCTGAACACTGTGAGCAGGACGCACCCCACTAGCTTGTAGGTTTAGCTGAACACTGTGAGGTGGACGCACCCCACTAACCTGTAGGTTTAGCTGAACACTGTGAGCAGGACGCACCCCACTAACTTGTAGGTTTAGCAGAACACTGTGAGCAGGACGCACTGCACTAACTGTAAATAGTCTAGCTGCCTGACTGTGGTACTAATAGGATCAAAAGAACACCAGCAATTTTCTTCAGGTAGCTGTATTTACTGTAACAAGACAAGCCTGCCTGTCAGTAAGAAGATAACAGAAACGGATCTAGCTGAACACTGTGAGCAGGACGCACCCCACTAGCTTGTAGGTTTAGCTGAACACTGTGAGGTGGACGCACCCCACTAACTTGTAGGTTTAGCTGAACACTGTGAGCAGGACGCACCCCACTAACTTGTAGGTTTAGCAGAACACTGTGAGCAGGACGCACTGCACTAACTGTAAATAGTCTAGCTGCCTGACTGTGGTACTAATAGGATCAAAAGAACACCAGCAATTTTCTTCAGGTAGCTGTATTTACTGTAACAAGACAAGCCTGCCTGTCAGTAAGAAGATAACAGAAACGGATCTAGCTGAACACTGTGAGCAGGACGCACCCCACTAGCTTGTAGGTTTAGCTGAACACTGTGAGGTGGACGCACCCCACTACCTTGTAGGTTTAGCTGAACACTGTGAGCAGGACGCACCCCACTAACTTGTAGGTTTAGCAGAACACTGTGAGCAGGACGCACTGCACTAACTGTAAATAGTCTAGCTGCCTGACTGTGGTACTAATAGGATCAAAAGAACACCAGCAATTTTCTTCAGGTAGCTGTATTTACTGTAACAAGACAAGCCTGCCTGTCAGTAAGAAGATAACAGAAACGGATCTAGCTGAACACTGTGAGCAGGACGCACCCCACTAGCTTGTAGGTTTAGCTGAACACTGTGAGGTGGACGCACCCCACTAACTTGTAGGTTTAGCTGAACACTGTGAGCAGGACGCACCCCACTAACTTGTAGGTTTAGCAGAACACTGTGAGCAGGACGCACTGCACTAACTGTAAATAGTCTAGCTGCCTGACTGTGGTACTAATAGGATCAAAAGAACACCAGCAATTTTCTTCAGGTAGCTGTATTTACTGTAACAAGACAAGCCTGCCTGTCAGTAAGAAGATAACAGAAACGGATCTAGCTGAACACTGTGAGCAGGACGCACCCCACTAGCTTGTAGGTTTAGCTGAACACTGTGAGGTGGACGCACCCCACTAACTTGTAGGTTTAGCTGAACACTGTGAGCAGGACGCACCCCACTAACTTGTAGGTTTAGCAGAACACTGTGAGCAGGATGCACTGCACTAACTGTAAATAGTCTAGCTGCCTGACTGTGGTACTAATAGGATCAAAAGAACACAAGCAATTTTCTTCAGGTAGCTGTATTTACTGTAACAAGACAAGCCTGCCTGTCAGTAAGAAGATAACAGAAACGGATCTAGGTGAACACTGTGAGCAGGACGCACCCCACTAACTTGTAGGTTTAGCAGAACACTGTGAGCAGGACGCTCTGCACTAAATGTAAATAGTCTAGCTGCCTGACTGTGGTACTAATAGGATCAAAAGAACACCAGTAATTTTCTTCAGGTAGCTTTATATACTGTAACAAGACAAGCCTGCCTGTCAGTAAGAAGAGAACAGGAACGGATCTAGCTGAACACTGTGAGCAGGACGCACTGCACTAAATGTAAATAGTCTAGCTGCCTAACTGTGGTACTAATAGGATCAAAAGAACACCAGTAATTTTCTTCAAAATACTGTAACAAGACAAGCCTGCCTGTCAGTAAGAAGATAACAGGAACGGATCTAGCTGAACACTGTGAGCAGGACGCACAGCACTAAATGTAAATAGTCTAGCTGCCTGACTGTGGTACTAATAGGATCAAAAGAACACCAGTAATTTTCTTCAAAATACTGTAACAAGACAAGCCTGCCTGTCAGTAAGAAGATAACAGGAACGGATCTAGCTGAACACTGTGAGCAGGACGCACTGCACTAAATGTAAATAGTCTAGAAGATAACAGGAACGGATCTAGCTAAACTGAATACAGTGTATATATATATATATGCAACACCTGGGATGCATATATATAGACAATACACTTTAAGTGCAGCTAACTGACTGACTGTCCTGCCTAATCTAGCTAACTCAAATGAAATGACACTGTCTCTCTCTATTTCTCAGCACACCGGAACACACTGCACAGGGCCGCCGTGCAGGCGGCCTTATATAGTGTGGGGCGTGTACTAAATCCCCTGAGCCATAATTGGCCAAAGCCTCCTTGACTTTGGCCAATTACGGCTCTCTGTTAAGGCGGCGCTGTGATTGGCCAAGCATGCGGGTCATAGTGCATGCTTGGCCAATCATCAGCAAGCAATGCACTGCGATGCCGCAGTGAATTATGGGCCGTGACGCGCCACACGAATTTGGCGCGAACGGCCCATATCGTTCGCAATTCGACGAACGATCGAACAGCCGATGTTCGAGTCGAACATGGGTTCGACTCGAACACGAAGCTCATCCCTAATGTTGACCTTCCATGTTGACCCTATATGGACAAATTCCATCTATTATTACTATTCCTTGTACATTTCTTTTTTCCATCAGTAAGTTTTCTTTCTCATTCCTACTTCTATTTTTATTTTTACTTTATTTCTATTTCTATCTTTATCATTTGTAGCTTTATATTTTCATTTCTATTATCAACTTTCTATTATTATTATTATTATTATTATTATTATCGTTTTTACTATTTTTATTTTTATTAATAATTTTCAATTTTATTTTGTTTTTTATTTCTTATCTCTATTTTTATTTTTTTATTTCTATTTAATTTTATCTTTATTTTTATTTCATTTTCTTTTTCTTCTTTCTTTCTTATCCTTACCTTCATCTCACTTGTTCTTATTTTTCCTGTTATTTTTCTCTTCTCCTTTTTCCATTAAGGTATGAATTTTTATCATTGTATGCTATTTAAGGTATGAATTTTTACCATTATATGCTATTTATAATTACAACCATTTTTTAAAATTATTCCCCTAAATATTTCAATGTTGTCAGTACTTCCCGCTGATGCCATCGCTTAGCAACGAGCGCCAGCCTATATATATGATGAACATTCCATCAGCCTATTAGATCTGAAGAAAATGCGGATGCATTGAAACGCGTCATCTGACAAGTCCAGACGCCATTTCCGCTGCCTCTACTCCAGTGAATCGTGCGCTCCACGCTGGTCCTCATCCTGTTCTGGCTTCCGATTTCCGGCTTCCGGTGTCCGAGACGATCACTGCACTACCTTGCTGACATCAGGGATCTCCCGTTCCTTCCATGGTAGAGCCTCCACCGGCCGAGGACAGCACACTACAGACAGCCTTCGAACATCCTCCAGAAGTGCACTGCACACCCTTGGGACCCTTCACTGTGAGCCGCCGCGGTTTTGCCTATGGACTATCCACATGCTAATACATACCTTACCCCTACTGAGCTTTTATGAGTAGCCATTTGGCCATTCCTTTTAATATTTATTTAATAAAGTTGTATCTGATACTGCACTTAGATTGGCGCACCTTGTTTTCCCTCTACATTGCCTTCCAGAGTTTTTGCTTCTACTCTCCAGGCAGATGCTGCTGGTGCAAAGTGTCATCTCCATTTGGACCTGCCCTGTACACATGGTCGGACATTGATCGGACATTCCGACAACAAAATCCATGGATTTTTTCCGATGGATGTTGGCTCGAACTTGTCTTGCATACACACGGTCACACAAAGTTGTCAGGAAATTCTGATCATTCTGAACGTGGTTACGTAAAACACGTACATCGGGACTATAAACGGGGCAATAGCCAATAGCTTTCACCTCTTAATTTATTCTGAGCATGCGTGGCACTTTGTGTGTCGGATTTGTGTACACACGATCGGAATTTCCGACAACGGATTTTGTTGTCGGAAAATTTTATAGCAAGCTCTCAAACTTTGTGTGTCGGAAATTCCTATGGAAAATGTGTGATGGAGCCTACACATGGTCGGAATTTCCGACAACAAGGTCCTATCACACATTTTCCATCAGAAAATCCTATTGTGTGTACAGGGCATGAGAGGACAGAAACTATCATCTACTGCATGGGTAGGCAACCTTAGAGATATGGAGATCTACTTGAACAACAATGATGAAGTCAAAGATCACTGAGCACAGTGTCCTGTTGTTAGGGTTGGTTCACACCAGAACGTGATACCAGAAAGACATGTTACATGTGTGTTTCCTGCATAGTGTTCAAAACGCACTGCCTTTGTGATCTACTGTGGTTGATGATACATTGTTAACCCAAAAATAGAGGCCAAACACAGTGGACACATAAAAAAGTATTACAAAATAGTGCAGTGTTTAAGAGTGCATTAGGCTCAGAATGCAGGGATCAGGAGTGCGTTAGGCTCAGAATGCAGGGATCAGGAGTGCGTTAGGGTCAGAATGCAGGGTTCAGGAGTGTGTTACGCTCAGAATGCAGGGTTCAGGAGTGCGTTACACTCAGAATGCAGGATTTAGGAGTGCGTTACACTCAGAATGCAGGGATGAGGGAACAGGAGTGCGTTAAGCTCAGAATGCAGGGATCAGGAGTGTGTTATGCTCAAAATGCAGGGTTCAGGAGTGCGTTATGCTCAAAACGCAGGGTTAGGAGTGCATTACGCTCAGAATGCAGGGTTCAGGAGTGTGTTACACTCATAATGCAGTGTTAAGGAATGTGTTGCGCTCAGAATACAGGAATTAGGAGTGCATTACGCTTAGAATGTAGGGATCAGGAGTGTGTTATGCTCAGAATGCAGGGATCAGAAGTGTGTTATGCTCAGAATGCAGGGATCAGGGAATAGGTGTGTGTTAAGCTCAGAATGCAGGGATCAGGAGTGCATTAAGCTCAGAATGCAGAGATCAGGAGTGTGTTATGCTCAGAATGCAGGGATCAGGAGTGCGTTATGCTCAAAATGTAGGGATCAGGGATCAGGAGGGTGTTACGCTCAGAATGCAGGGATCAAGAGTGCGTTATGCTCAAAATGCAGGGATCAGGAGTGCGTTAAGATCAGAATGCAGGAATCAGGAGTACGTTATGCTCAAAATGCAGGAATCAGGGAGCAGGAGTGCATTGCGCTCAGAATGCAGGGATCTGGGGTGCATTAAGCTTAGAATGCAAGGATCAGGAGTGGATTGTGCTCAAAAAGCAGGGATCAGAGATCAGGAGTGCGTTACGCTCAGAATGCAGGGATCAGGAGTTCGTTACACTCAGAATGCCGAGTTAAGGAGTGTGTTGTGCTCAGAATGTAGGGATCAGGAGTGCATTACACTTAGAATGCAGGGATCAGGAGTGCGTTGTGCTCAGAATGCAGGGATCAGGAGTGCATTACGCTCAGAATGCAGGGATCAGGAGTGCGTTACGCTCAGAATGCAGGGATCAGGAGTACGTTACGCTCAGAATGCTGGGATCAGGAGTGTGTTGTGCTCAGAATGCAGGGATCAGGATTGCATTACGCTCAGAATGCAGGGATCAGGAGTACATTACGCTCAGAATGCAGGGATCAGGAGTGCGTTGTGCTCAGAATACAGAGATCAGGAGTGCGTTATGCTCAGAATGCGGAGCTCAGGGATCAGGAGTGCATTGTGCTCAGAATGCAGGGATCAGGAGTACATTACGCTCAAAATGCAGGGATCAGGAGTACATTACACTCAGAATGCAGGGATCAGGAGTACATTACGCTCAGAATCCAGGGATCAGGAGTTCGATATGCTCAGAATGCAGGGTTTAGAAGTGCGTTACACTCAGAATGTAGTGTTAAGGAGTGTGTTGCGCTCAGAATGCAGGGATCAGGAGTGCATTATGCTCAACATGCAGGGATCAGGAGTGCATTGTGTTCAGCATGCAGGGATCAGGAGAACGTTAAGCTCCTGAATGTGGGGATCGAAAGAACAAAGGAAAAGTACCCCCCGGTACTAAGGGACTTTAAGAGCAAACTTATATAGACAAATTGTAGTAAAACATAAAATTGTTTTTAATAAAGTGTTAAAAGCATGTTGGTGCAAAACATCACCATAATCATATACAATACATCATACACATTAAGTACCACGCTCAAGAGCAGCTCCTCTTGAGCATGGTACTTAAGGTGTATGATGTATTGTATATGATCGACTGAAGGAACACCAGAAGAAGAAGACGATAACGTGATGTTTCTGGGTCCAATACTTTACCTTCCAGATGTATTAGACCTGAGTGTTTCCCAGGCAAAGCGAGCAGGAGTTATGAAAATGACCCTTGCCCCCACAATAGAGACACAAGCCCAGAGTTCTGCACCTAGCACGTTCTTCTGGGATAGCCTGGTCCAGCCCAGCTGCATAGGTTCTTCAGCAGGCAGAAGATGCTCCACGGGATGAAGGGAGGGGAGCTCAGACTGACTAGGACCCAGGGAGTGCTTGCGTCTTTTTTTCTAGGGACCTCTCCTGAAAACAAATGTCGATCTGGTTACACAAGGAAATTACATCGTCCAGACCGGCGGGGATGCCTCTTCCAGCTAATTCGTCTTTCACTCGGTCAGAGAGGCCATGTAAAAAGGTTGCAACCAGGGCCTCATTGTTCCAGCTCAACTCAGCTGTGAGGATACGAAACTGAAGAGCATACTGTCCCACTGAAGAAGATTCTTGGCGAAGATGTAAAACGGGCCACTAAAAAACCCCGATCCGGCTCCTCAAATGTTTCAAAAGATCTACAAGAAGTCGGACAGGCTGGAAACCACAGGATCATCTAACTTTGCCCGATCAGACAGGAAGTTTTGAGCCTGGAGATCAAAATAAATGGTGCATTGGCTGAGGAACCCCCTGCAGGCCTTGGAGTCCCCAGAGAAATGGGATGGAGCTGGCAGTTGTAGTGAATGTGTGGCTGTGACCGGAATAGGTGCAGCTGCCGACAGGGCTGGACTGGGACAAAAATGTGGCCCTGGACTTCATCCAGACTGGCCCAGGGCACAACACATCAGGGTACGGTACATCAGGGCACAGCACATCGGGGTACAGAGCCCAGCACATCAGGGCACAAGGCACATCAGGGTACAACACATGAGGGTACAACACACCAGGCCACATCAGGGTACAGGGCACAGCACATCAGGGTACAGAGCCCAGCACATCAGCATGCAGGGCACATCAGGGCACAACACATCAGGGTAAAGGACATCAGGGTACAGAGCCCAGCACATCAGGGTACAGCACATTAGGGTACAGGACATCAGGGCACAGGTCACAGTACATCAGGGCACAACACATCAGGGTACAGGGCACAACACATCAGGGCACATCAGGGTACAGGATATCATGGCACAGGACATCGGGACACGGGGTACATCAGGGCACGGGGCACATCAGGGCACAAGGCACATCAGGTCACGGGGAACATCGGGGCATAGGACATTGGGGCACAGCACATCAGGGCATGGGGCACATCAGGTCACAGGGCACATCAGGGCATAGGACATCGGGGCACATCAGGGCACGAGGCACATCAGGCCACATGGCACATCAGGGCACAGGGCACATAGCACATCAGGGCACGGGGCACATTGCACATAGCACATCAAGGCACTGGGCACATAAGGGCATGGGGCACATGGCACATGGGGGACATCAGGGCTCGGGGCACATCAGGGCACATTAACATTATGGCACATCAGGGCACATGGCACATCAGGGCACATGGCACATTATGGGGCACATCAGGGCACATTATGTGGCACATTATGGGGCACATAGCACATCAAGGCACATAGCACATCAGAGCACAGGGCACATCAGGGTATGGGGCACATCAGGGCACAGGGCACATGGCACATCAGGGCATGGGCCAAGGGGCACATCAGGGCTCCGGGCACATCAGGGCACATTATGGCACATCAGGGCATATGGCACATTATGGGGCACATAAAGGCACATTATGGGGCACATAGCACATCAGGGCACATGATGGGGCACATTATAGGGCACATCAGGGGGCACATTATAGGGCACATCAGGGGGCACATCATGGGATCTTACTAGCCAGTATGCAGAGTAGCGCAGGAAGCGTCTGTCTGTAGTAAGTTGTCAGGGAAATGGCCGTGTTGTGGGCAATTCCGCCAGTAACCGTCATGGTGGCAGGCGAGTCTAGTGAGCACGCCCTGATCTTGTAGGCACACCCCTCTGGCCTATTTAAACCTGCCACTGACACTTGCAGTTTGCTGGATTATCAAACAGCTCCTGTGTTCCTGTGCCTTGTAAACTCTGAAGACCTCTGCTTGACCTCTGCCCGGCTTGACCAGTGTTCCTGTTTATCTCCTCGCTCTGACCCCGGCTTGGCTGACTACTCTCCGATCTTCTGCCCCCTGTGTATGATCCGGCTTGTTCCTGTACTTCTCTCGGACTGTCTTTTGGTATCTGATCCCTGGCCTGGCTGCGGACCCTGTTCCTGGTTTACCCTGCTGTTACCGTTCAAGACTTCTCTCCGCACGGCTGCCACAACGCACTCTAGCTACTTACAGCCAACCAGCCAGCTTGCAGTATTCCTGGCAACCCGTGCACCTCTGTGCATCGCATTCCCTGTACCCAAATCCAGGGACGTGCTGCACTCAGCCGCAAGGGGCGCCCTCTCAGCAACCCGGCCTCACACTACAGACTTGACAGTATAATCCAGCCATGACTGAGGCCGGTGGAGGTGCGTCCCCATTAGAGACTTTGTGCCAACAAGCCATCACTCTGACCCAAGCAGTTCAGAAATTACAGGAAGGTTATCTGCAACTAACGGATAAGTTGCAACACCTGTCAGAGTCACCTGCTCATGAACAAACCTCTGCGGCTTCCTTGATGATGTTCCCGCCTCCAGAACCCCGAGTTCCCATTCCGGAGCGATTCTTCGGAGACCGTAAAAAGTTCAGATCATTCAAGACTGCCTGTCTATTGTACCTAGCCCTGCAACCCCGGACTTTTGCTTTAGAGACTGTTAAAGTCGGGTTCCTCATCTCTTTGCTGTCCGATGAACCTCAGGCCTGGGCCCATAACTTATGGGAACAAAAGAGTCCCGTCATTTGCACGGTGGATGCATTCCTGGCAGCTATGGCACAGCTTTACGAAGATCCCCAGCGTACTGCCACCGCTGAAGCCGCTCTGCACTCTCTGCAGCAGGGTGGGCGACCAGTAGAGGACTATACCCTGGACTTCCGGCGGTGGTCCGCAGACACAGCCTGGAATGAGGCAGCTTTACTACACCAGTTCCGTCTAGGACTCTCCGAATCCCTCAAGGACGAGTTGGCCAGGATCGAGATTCCCACTACACTTGAGGGTCTCATCCAATTATCCATCCAACTGGATCGACGTTTGCGGGAGAGACAGTCCGAACGATCACGAACCTGCAGACCCGCCAGTACACCCACCTTTGGATCAGTTCCCAAGCAGATTGGCCTGTTACGTTCCGCACTAACTCCTGATGAAAGACGTCGTCGTATCCTAGCCAATCTTTGCCTCTATTGTGGAGGAAATGGACATTTTCTATGCAACTGTCCCAGGAAGTTCAAGAAGCCACCTACCTACTCTCCAGCATATTTCCAGGTTTCTGGGACTTCTCCCTCACAACTCGTTCTTCCCATTTCACTGCAGTTGGGAGAAGAAGAGGTCCGGCTCCAGGCTATAATCGACTCTGGAGCATGCAGTTGCTTCATGGACTTGAACCTGGCAAGGAACCTTAGGTTGCCCCTCCTCCACAAGAAACGGGGTCTGGAAGTCCGTTTAGCAGATGGCACCCTACCTAACTCTGGCCTTGTTACTCAAGAGACTTCTCCTCTCCTTATTACCTCTCCCGATGGCCATCGGGAATTCATACGTTTTGACGTTTTGAGTTCACCTATGTCTCCAATTATCTTGGGTATCCCTTGGCTCCAAGCCCATAACCCCCAGATCGATTGGATTAAGAAGGAAGTCCTGTTCACTTCCCCCTATTGCCAACAACATTGCCTCATCCCTGAATCCAGAGATACCACCAGTTGTCTGACAGTCCAGTCGGTATCCTCCACCAACCAGGATGTACCCCAGGCGTACCATGAATTCCTGGACGTTTTTGATAAGAAAAAGGCAGAGGTTCTACCACCACATCGACCATATGATTGTCCTATCGAGCTGCTTCCAGGGGCCGAAGTTCCATTTGGACGTATATTCCCCCTCTCTGAAGTGGAATTGGGGACACTACGACAGTACATAGATGAAAATTTGGCAAAGGGCTTCATTCGTCCATCTTCTTCTCCTGCCGGTGCCGGCATTTTCTTTGTCGAAAAAAAAGATAAGACTCTAAGACCATGTGTGGACTATAGGGAATTAAATAAAATCACCATAAAGAACCGATATCCACTCCCACTGGTCCCCGAACTCTTCCAGAGACTTCGTTCAGCTCAAGTGTTCACCAAACTCGACCTCCGTGGTGCCTACAACCTCGTTCGCATCCGTGAGGGCGATGAGTGGAAGACGGCATTCAGAACGAGGTTTGGGCACTTTGAGTATTTGGTGATGCCGTTTGGGCTCTGTAATGCCCCGGCTACTTTCCAGCACTTCATAAACAACATCTTCCGGGAATATCTTGACTACTTCGTCATCATCTATCTGGATGACATCCTTATCTTCTCAACCACCTTGGAGCTCCATCGGACTCACGTAAAGACAGTATTACTCACACTAAGAAAACACGGACTTTACGCGAAAGCAGAAAAGTGTGACTTTGAAAAGAAATCCATACAATTCCTAGGGCTCATCATCTCTACCGGTGGTGTAGCTATGGATCCACAGAAAGTGCAGGCAATCCTAGACTGGCCAACTCCGTCAGAC